>CANTUR010001483.1:420000-1020000 GCA_947683625.1 Mallotus nudiflorus | reverse complement strand
GGACATCTCTCTACTCAAAGAGTAGAGCCGACCCTGCAAAGAAACACACTTCAAAAAATAGGCTCAACTACTCATCCACAACCCCTCGGTCGGACTCCAAACTACAGTCTACCGACCGGGGTCCACAAACACAGAACAATTCCAGAAATACCAAAAATACCCTTAATAAATAGAAATTCATTTTATAAGTAGAAATTACATAATTAACCTTTAAACACATTAAAAACCGATAAAAACTCATTTTATTAGAAAAACCGTATATTATATATATAATTGAAAATAATTCACGAAAAATAGTTTTAATTATTTAAAAATACCAAATAATTTGTAGAAATCATTTTTATACCTTAAATAACTATTAAAACCAATTAAATTACATTTTTAGCCAATTTAGGGTAAAATTACCAAAATACCCCTATATATATAAATATACTATAATTACTTCAAAAATTCACCAAAAGTTATAAAATTATCCAAAATTAATTTTCTCAACATATTTATCAATAATATCAATAATTAAACTCAATTAACTAATTAATTTCAATTAAAAACACAATTAACCCTAATTTCCCAAAGTTACATAAACTTAAATAATTCAAAATAAATACATAGAAATTCATAAAAATTCCAAATAAATTCCTATAATTCATTTCAACACCTATAATTACCATAAAACACAATTTCATAATTTATTTAATTAATTTCCGAAAATTAGAAAATAATATTAAAATATTCAAAAATACCCAAAAATCAAAATAATCTCAAAAAATTCCACAAAAATTCATACATGTAGATTAAGCTACAAGGATCAACATTTGTGAAGGGAGTTTTCATGAATCAATCAATTCTAAGCTCAAAAAAATCAAAAACCTAATGTGGCCGAAATCAAAAATTCGAAACCTAAGCAAATCAAGACCAATTCAGCTCAAACCAAAGCTAGAATCACTCTTACCGGAGCTCAAGGAGAAGAAAGAGACTGGCGGTGTCAAAAATGGTGGCCGGAAAGTTGGTGAACGGTGAGGAGGGAAGTTTCGGCCAAAATGGGGAAAATGGGAGCTAGCCGGCGCCGAGGAAGAAGCTAGGGGCGGTGGAGTAGCTGGGTGGGGAAGGCGGAGCTGCTGGTGGCACACCGACGGTAGGTGGTCTGAAGTTGCAGTGGAAGGGGAGAAGGATCGGGCTCGGGAAGAAGAAAGGAGAAGAAGAAAAGAAAAGGAAAGGAAAAGAAAAGGAAAAGAAAAAGAAAAAGAAAAAGAAAGAAAAAGAAAAAGAAAAGAAAAAATAATTTTAAATAAAATATTTGGGAAAAATCTCACACCACACATTATTATAATAATTTACAATTTAATAATAAATAAAATAATTAAATAACAATAAAATTAATAAACAAATAATAAAATATTAGGGTAATAAATTAAACCCTAATTAAATAAATATATACACACATAGGCTTTATTTAGTAATTTAAAAATACGTATGGGTTCATGCAAGTCCGAAAATATATTTAAAATAATTAATAATAAATTATTTACGTGAAAATTTTCCCGGAAATGCAAGTCCCGGGAAAATTTTACGTAAAGCACTGTAAATAAGACACAATAATTAAAATAGGTTTTAAATTCATATCAACTCGTAAAAATATCAATATATATATATACAAAAATTATTAACACTGCATATCCCGATACAATGTAAAAATATTTAAAAATACAGGATATTACAGTAGTGATGACTCAACATAACTTAATTCTCAACAAGGCAAGCTCTTAGTCATGACTCGATCTGCTAGTGAGGACTCGGCACAAAGGGTCTCTGTGCTGACTCGATCCACTGGTGACGACTTGGCAAGAACTCGAATTGACTTCCTCTTGCTTTGCAAACTTCACATTTTATTCAAATCATTCTAAGGTATTTTCCACGAATCAGTTGGACCTAAAAACACATATAAAATACACAAATAAACCTAGAAAGCAATTGGAAATAAAAATAACACTTGCATAACCAAAAACACACCATCAAATAACTACTAAAATACCTTAAATAAGTATGCATATTTGCATTGTATCAAACTCCCCCACACTTAGACCTTGCTTGCCCTCAATCAAGTATGATCAAATATGAAAAATTTAACAAAATTTTCATTTACTCCATAATAAACGTAGCCTCATTATCAAGTCATTTTAATCGTGAATGAAGTTAGAAAAGGATAATTCAATAAGTTAATTTTCAATGCTCAATAATGATAGAATAAATAAGTCTCATAGCATAGGCAACAAGTTTGCCAATTTATCTCAATCTACTAAGAATAAAACAAAAAATGCAAAGTCAAAGTTCTAACCAAGCTACTTAGCCAAAATAATCATGCTTCAAACTTAGGAATTCTAGAGGCAAAAACAACCTTGAGACAATGTTAAGCACACATATCAACATACTTTTCTTATGGCTTTTTTTAGACATTTTTATTCATAAGCATACTTACTAGATGTTCTCTTTCCGAATGAATGCAAATGAGGAGAAAACAAAAATGCATACAACTTACTCGAGATCCATCTACTTGTGACACTATACATCCCTTTTCAAATGAATGTAACCAAGGAGCATACTCATTTGCACATACCTTACTCAAGATGCATCACATCACAAGCATTCTTTATTATTTTATTTTTTTTCTTTTTCTTTTTTTAAGTCTTCATCCATTATTGAAAAGTAACTTTCATATGTATTATGGCAATAGTTTCCCTAAGATTACCTAAGTCTCTAAAAAACCTAAGCTTAAATCATTACTACCTAGCCTTAAGCATAGTTAGCAAGTTGACTAAAGCATTCTTTAAACTTTAAAAATAAGAAAAAGAGATAAAAAACCATAAACTTACTACTTCTACTATATGAAATTTAAACTTCTACCAATTGAGCAATAAGAAATTCATTATTAACAAAACATATTGACTTCATCAAAATTAAAAAAAATATGAAGGATGTCTACTTCTTAAATATAGGAGCAAAATGAATAACAAAATATATACATATATAACACTAATATACAAAAAATTAATGAAAATACACAAAAATATAGCATAGACACACAAACATAAACATATATAACACCCTAATATATATTACTACTATTAAAACTAATATCCCTTCCCCTACACTTAAAAGCATGCATTTTCCTCAATGTAAATAAAAGAAAGTAAGGGAAAGGATATAAATACTCCCCTGGTCATCGGTTAGAGTAGTAGGCAGAGACTTAATTGAGCAAAGTGCAACTTTTACTCCATTTTTCATTGACGACGAACCAATTTTTTTTTGTGAAACTCCATCTCATTCAACTGCTCTTGCATGGCACTGTGATTGTTCAGAATTTGGTCCCAAATGGGAGGGTGATCATGTGAAGAGCCCGGTGCACTTTGAAGAGGATAGGTTAGTAAAGGAACATCTCCAAATGGTTGATATTAAGGAAGGTCTTCCTTCGGTTCACTTTATGTTGGATAGGCAATTGGAGACTCTTTAACTCGAGATGATCCAGTAAGTCCACGCCAACATGAACATGATTGGGCGAGAATAAATTAGAATCCTGCATCAATGACTTCCCCTCTCACAAAAACATGGTTAGTAAAATAAGAGCATTTAACCTTGTGAGTATAATTATCAAGATTGATATTCAAATCCTTAGCTACTATTGTGATCACATGTCCATGTGTTAAGGGTGACTCCTTACGTGGAGTATAAGACAACAATTGATTGAATATCCAATAGGTCTAACAAATTTACTTCTTGTTATCAATACACCACATAAGAAACATTTATTGTGTAGAAACCCTATTAAACTCGGACTTGTGAAAAACAACACATGTTAGAACCTTATGCAACAACCAATATTTCACATCTTTAATGAACATTTCCTTGGCTTTTTTTAGGTTGAGAAGGGGTTTGCAAATCATTTAAAAATGTCCAAAATTCATTCAACTTGAAGTTAGATGGGGGATCACATAACCCATCCTTTTTAAAACCAAACACTCGATGCATGAAAGAATAGTTTAATCGGTGTTTCTTTCCTTCCATCCTAAATTCCATAATTTGGAAATTATTCTTATTAACATCCAAGGTAGTGTAGTATTCAGTAATTAAATCAACATAAATATTCTTATGTATAGAAATAAATTTCTTAAGACCACATTGAGTTAACATTTGATCAAACACCTCAAGCATACCCACATTGATCAAGAGAGAGTTTGGAATGTACTTACAACCCAAGATTTCTCTAAACTTGAGTGTTGTCAACTTAGCACCTTCTGCATGTGAAAGGATTAGAAACTTAGCCTTGTTAATCTTACTTAGGTTTTCTTCCTCCTTTTGATGGGATTCTTCAATGTGTGGCCTCTTGGATGATGATCCTCTAGTCTTTCTCATGGTGTTAGTGTTGCTTGAAAAAAATGTAGAAATATATAAAGGATAAATAATGAAAATGTAAAAGCAAGTAAAGAAGATGGAATGGGAAAGGGGAAAGTGTGGATTCAGGTAGGTTTTGGTAGAGAAGAAAGGAAAAGTCTTATGTGTATGGAAGAGAGAATAAAGAAGATGAAGGAATATGAGGTGTGTGAGTATATGTAAGTGTTGAAATTCGTTTGGAAGTTTGAGAATGGAAGAGATGGGGGACTGGGTGGTCCAAAGGGTGTATTTATATATGGTATAGGGGTGTAAGGTATAGGGGTGTAAGTGATAGTCAAAGGGTGTGTAAGAAGTAAGTGAAAAGGTAGGTATAGATTTGAAAAGGTCTGACCATTTTTGGGAAAAAGACAACTTTTCAAATCTAAAATTGAATTAAGAATAAATAAATAGTAATAAAAAGATGTAAACAGGTGCTAACTTATGGCTGCTACAAGTTTGTGTAACTAGACGTGTAAAATGCACATAATTATATAAAAGGGGTGACTCAACATAGGGTGTCGAGTCGACGCGAATGCAATCTATATCAAGTCATTCCTGTGGAATGACTCGTTATGTTTTCCTGCATGATGTATCGAATCATTCCAAGCATAATGACTTAGCATGGATTGTTTCTGTAATAACTCGTTGCAATGGAACGATCGTGACAGTCCTTCTAATGTGCAATACAATTTCAAATTTATCAACTAATCAATATATGTAAAATAAATGCATGAAAGTGAGATAAGAAACTAATTATAAACCAAATGTATACTAAAACTAAGAATACCTAAATGAAGAAATGTGAATAAATAAGATTAAATAAATAAAAAAAGGATATAAAATTAAAAAGAAAATGTGATTTCAAAATAATAAAAAAATAATTTTATAAGTATAGAAACCTGAAGTAATTTTGCTAACTAAAATGAAATGAAATAAAAGCATAGAATATAAAAATGTGTAAAAAAATAAATAAATAATGTGTTTAGTCTTACCATGATAAATTTAAAGGTTTATAGCTTGACCTTACCTTGATTTCATTAAGATGTAGAAAGAGAGATAGATTGGGTTGGATCAATTGTATCACTGATAAAGTAAGGTTTTAGATGATGTCCATTAACCTTGAAGATTTCCCTTTTATTATTAGAAATTTCCACTACACCATGAGGACATACCTTAACAACTTTAAATAGACCTGAGCAACATGATTTCAACTTTCCCAGAAATAATTTCAGTCTTGAATTGAAAAGGAGAACAAGCTCACCAAAATCCTTAAACAAAGTAGGCCACTAAAATCCAGATTAAAGTACCTTAGATGTTGTCTTTGAAGCTCCAAAATGTCCTCCAATATCCAAAGAATGATAATGCTTCAAAAAATCTTGGACTTCATCTTAAGGAATGCATCGTCTAATAAAGCCATCTGCACACCTCTTGTAAAGCAATGGCTCTTCCCAATAGTAGAATCTACTGTCATGTAAAAACTTTTTCATTTATCTATAATCCACTCATAAGATAATTTGCAATATCCGCAAACCATGGAAGTTCCTTAGAAGCAATATTAAGGAGATGTTCAACATGAAATGTCTCATTAATTAGCATACCATCATCATGCTTCTTTAGTCCTTCTTGATTTAATCTTGATAGATAATCTACAACTAGGTTCTCACTCCCTTTCTTATGTCTCACTTCCCAATCAAAATTTTAAAGCATTAATATCCACCGTAGGAGCCTAGGTTTGCATCTTTCTTGCTTAGAAGGTACTTGAGAGCAATATGATCTGAATAAACAATCACTTTTTACCCCACAAGGTTTGCTCTAAACTTATCAAATGTATAAACAATAGCGAGTAACTCTTTTTCTGTAGTGGTATAATTGATTTGGGCATCATCCAATAGCTTGCTAGCATAGTAAATAACATAGGGCTTACCCTCCTTTCTCTAA
Source organism: Mallotus nudiflorus (assembly GCA_947683625.1). NCBI lineage: Eukaryota > Viridiplantae > Streptophyta > Magnoliopsida > Malpighiales > Euphorbiaceae > Mallotus > Mallotus nudiflorus. The sequence continues at coordinate 1,013,637 of CANTUR010001483.1, read as the reverse complement.
CACAAAATAGCCCCCATTGCAAAGTTACTTGCATCACACATCACTTTAAAGAGTTGCTCCCAATTAGGTGGTTGCAAAACGGGTGCTGAAATAAGAGCCTTCTTCAATGTCTCGAATGCTTTTAGGCATGCACCATTAAACTCAAAAATGGCTTCCTTAGCAAGCAATTTACATAATGGTTTTGAAATCTTAGAAAAATATTTAATAAACCTTCTATAAAAGCCTATATGTCCAAGAAAGCTTCTTATAACCTTAGCACACTTTGGAGGTGTTAAATTAGCAATCACTTCTATCTTTGCTCTATCAACTTGAATCCCTCTCTTTGAAACTAAATGACTAAGAATGATTCCTTTTTGTGCCATAAAATGACATTTTTCCCAATCCAAGACCAATCCATGCTCAATACACCTATCAATAACTTTAGATAGGTTGTCTAGATAATTGGAAAAGTTAGTAGCATACATGCAAAAGTCATCCATAAAAACTTCTACACAATTGTCAAGTAGATCACTAAATATGGAAAACATGCATCTTTAAAAAGTTGTGGGTGCATTGCATAAACCAAAAGGCATACGCCTACAGCAAAAGTACCATATGGACATGTAAATAAGGTCTTAACTTGGTCCTTAGGGTGAATAGGAATCTGATAGAATCCACTAAGTCCATCTAAATAAAAAAAATAAGAAAAATTAGCTAACCTCTCAAGAACTTGGTCAATAAAAGGCAATGGGAAGTGATCCTTCCTAGTTGCTTTATTTAGCTTTTGATAGTCTATACACATACACCATCCTGTGACAGTTCTAGTAGTTATTAAGTCATTAGATTCATTCCTAACAACGGTTAAGCCTCCTTTCTTTGGTACAACCTGAATAGGGCTCACCCATTTACTATCACTAATAGAATATATGATTCCATTATCAAGCAGCTTAGTCACTTCTTTTCTTACCACTTCTTTGAGAGTAGGGTTTAATTGTCTTTGACCTTTAATGGAAGGATTAGCATTATCTTCTAAAAGAATTCTATGCATACATATATGATGACTAATACCCTTTAAATCATTTATAGAATAACCAATAGCATTCTTATGACTATATAATACGTCACATAAGGCGTCAATATTATCACTAAGCAAAGATGAATTAACAATAAAAGGAAATTTAAAATTAGAGTCAAGAAATGCATATATGAGATTTGATGGTAGATGTTTGAGCTCTAACTCAACTTTTTCACTTGATGTAGTATCTTTTGGATCATCCTCTCTTTTTAAAGGCTTAAACCTTGGTGGCCAATGTGAAGATTGATATTTATTCACTTCCATAAGATGCTTATTAGCTTTTTGCACCATGTTGATTTCCATGGAATCTTGCTTCAAATACTCATGAATCACTTCTTCAATGCACTCATCAATAATGTCTATGGATTCAATTCGACTTGCTACTTCCATTGATGTAGACTTCATTATCTTGTGCACATCAAACTCCATGTACTGATTATCCACTTCCAATGTGATCTTTCCTCTCCTCATATCAATAATTGCTCCTACTGTCATAAAAAATGGTCTTCCAAAAAAGATCGGAATCTTAAGATCTTCCTCCATTTCCAACACAACAAAATCAGTTGGGATCATAAACTTCCCCACTTTAGTTGGCACATTTTCAAGAATGCCAAGTGGATAACTGATAGACTTTTTTACCATGGATAAACACATATTGGTAGGCTTAAGTTCTTCCAAATTAAGCCTTTTGTAGATAGAATAGGGCATAAGGCTAACACTAGCACCAATATCATATAATGCTTTATCAAAATGAGTACCTCCAATTACACAAGGGATCGTGAAACATCCAGGATCCTTAAGCTTTATGGGTGACTTAGAGTCCATAGCCTTGGACTCTTCAACAAGGGATACTAAGCCATAATCTTGAAGCTTGTTCTTATGATTGATAATATCTTTCAAAAATTTACCCTATGCCGGCATATCTCTTATTGCTTCCATAAATGGTATGGTAATGATAAGTTCCTTGAGGTAATCAAGGAACTTGCCAAATTGTTTATCCAAATTACACCTTATGTACCTTTGAGGAAAAGGAAGTATTTTGAAGTCTACTTTGGGTTCATTCTCCTTGGGTGGCATGGGAGCATCTCCATTCATGCTTTTCATTGGACACTTATCATCTTTTGTACCACTGACTTCCACTTCTTCAATCCCTACCTCATCATCATCAACCATAATTATTTTCTTCTTACTAGAACTCCCTTCAACCTCCTTACTGCTTCTTAAAGTAATTGCTTGGCAAGTCTCTTTTTGAGCATACTCCAATTGGCAAGGAAGCTTCCCCAAGGGTTTAGTATTAGAGGAAGAGGCTTGTTGGACAATTTGTGTTTCAAGGATGCGGTTATGAGCAGCAATTTGTTCAAGCTTAGAAGCTAGTTGTTTAAGTTTCTCCTCATTTCTTTTATTGATGGTTATTTATTGGTTAATAAACTGCTCTATAAGATTTTCAAGATTGGGTTTCGATTGGTTAGGATTAAAGGATTATTGCTTAATGGAAAATCCAAGTGGGTTTTGGGGTTTGGTATTTGAGTTGAATTGGAGGTTTAATTGGGAGGATGGGTTGAATTGGCAATGAGTATCCAGGGTGGTTTCTCCATTGGGGGTTATATGTATTTGAGTTGAGTCCCAATCATGGGTTGTAATCGCCTTAGACAAAATTCACATCCTCATTTGCACTCATTGTATTGAGAATATGAATGAGGTCCTCCACAAGTCTCACAAACAACATTAGCACATTCTAATGTATTAACTTAAGATTTACTTACCAAATTGGTGAGAGCATCTACCTTTGCATTCAACATTTTAATTGTGTCAAGCTCCAAAACTCCTCTTGCTTTAGCCAGTGTGGTCTCCTCACCCATATACCCTTGAGATGTAAGTTTTTTCAGCAAGGTTACAGCCTCTCTAGCCATTTTATCCATCCATTTCCCACCGAAAGTTGCATTGACAATATTTCTATTTTCATCCGTCAATCCATTGTAAAAGATTTTAGGAATCATCCATTTTGGTAAACCATGATGTGGACATTGCCTTTGAAGTTCCTTAAACCTCTCCTAAGCCGAATAGATTGTCTCACTTCCACTTTGTTTGAAAGTGGTAATCTCATTTCGAAACTTGGCCATTTTTTATAGTGGAAAATATTTGTGCAGAAATGCTTACTTCAATTGATCCTATATTGTGATTGATTCATTTGGCAAACTAGCAAGCCAAAGTTGTGCTTTGTCCTTGATTGGAAATGGAAAGAGTCTTAGCCTTATTGCATCATCAATCACGCCATTAATCTTGAAGGTTGCACACACATTGAGGAAAGTCAAAATATGGGCATAAGGATATTCTCCTTGTAAGCCTCCAAACTGATTATTTTGCACGATTTGGATAATACTTGGCTTGATCTTAAAGTTGTTATTAGCTATAGCTGGAGCCACTATTCCACCAAAACTACTTGAGATGTCGGGCATCGCAAAATTGCCTAACATCCTTCTCTCCGGTTGAGCCATTCTAGTCAAATTCAGTTGGTTCTCTCTTCCTTGTCTTTTTTTTCTACATAAAACACGTAAAGTTAAATCAATTTTAGGATCAAAGAACAAATTACTATCACTAGTACTTCTAGTAAGCATCTACAAATGTAAATTCAAAGTTGAACAATTAAAAATTAATAAATAACAAGTAAATAATATAAAAATAAAATAAAAATAAAAACAAGACCTAAAATAACCTTTCTCTACCCTAAGTTACTAAAGATTATTAATCAATATCCCTGGCAATGATGCCAAAAATTTGAAGCGGGTCAACTTGTAATACCCTAGTCTCTAGGACCTAGTATAGAGCAAGTAGGGTGTCGAACACTCAAGAGCAAATAGGGTGTTGAACACTTAAGAATTTGGAACAACCTTGTATTAACTGAGTAGATAATTATATGGATAGGCAAAGTAAAATCAAAATGATAATAAGAATTTAAAAACAAATAACTACTCTAATACTAACTATTTTAATTATTACTACAAATTGTTAATAAAGAATATAAAGGAGAATTGCAATGTTAGTGAAATAAGGATTAAGTAAGTGTTCTTATATATATTGATTGGAAATTAGTGCGTATAATCTTTAAAAGTGATTCTCATTGTCAATTTAAAGTTAGAGTCTCTAAAAGTAACTCTCGTTATCAATTAGAAGTATTTCCTCTTAGATTTTGCAAGCCCTCTCATTGTATTGCATAGATAAGATAAAATCATAAATCACATTATACCAATAAATCCTTAAAAGCAACTCCCATTGTCAATCAAGGTGATCAAACATACATAACATAAATTTGCACTAATTGAAATCAAATCACTAAACTAAGTTAGAAATGTATAATCCTTATTCAATCAATCATTGCAATTCCTTCAAAGACTTAGCCAATATACATGGTTAATTCAATGAAAGGATAATCAAATACAATATAGAAAAGAAGAGATTGAGTTAATAAAACCCTTTAAATATCTTCTAATATTATTTAGCCGAATTGATCTTCTTTTCTTCTTGGTTGGCTTTGTCTTCTAAAAATGAACTTCAAATAACAAACTAAGTAGTAATTTTCTATTAATGAAAGTAATATTTTTCAATCATCTATCTCTTTAGATGAATTCCCCTTTTTCTACTAGTCACAAATGATGTATATATAGATCTTAGAGGTAGTTATAAGAAGTTACAATTGGGAGGGCACCCTTTGGCATGAAGGATCACAACCCTATGAAAATATAGTAACTTCAAGGGCATTTTTGTCCATCTAAATGACATTATCTTTGGAATGTCCCTTCATGAAAGTTCTACATCTATGAGTTCTCTTTCCAACATAACTTGAATCAACTTAATTGGATGTCTTTGAAGGAAATTATAATCAAAATATGAAAACTACATAAAGTTAGAAAATGATGGCCTTCTTGGACTGACTCGGCACCAAGTCACGAGTCGGCATCGACAGGCGCTAGTACGAGTCGGTATATAGTGACGACTCGACATAACTTAATTCATGGCAAGGCAAGCTCTTAGTTATGACTTGATCCGCTAGCGACGACTCGACACGAAGGGTCTCTATGACGACTTGATCCACTAGTGATGACTTGGCACGAACTCGAATTGACTTCCCTTTGCTTTACGAACTTCACATTTTATTCAAATCATTCCAAGGTATTTTCCATGATCCAATTAGACCTAAAAACACATATAAAACATATAAACAAACTAAAACAGCAATTGGAAATAAAAATGACACTTGCATAAGAAAAAACACACAATTAAAACTCAAATCAAATAAAAATAACTACTAAAATACCTTAAATAAGTATGCATATTTGTATTATATCAGTTAAGGGCAACACAATTTGGCACACACTTGTGTTGTTGCTTGTGCAATCTATTAGAATGCAAGCTTCATGTCACAAAGGTGTAACAAGAGTGTGTTACTGCTGATGCAACTTTCTATTCAAATTGAAGAAGTTTTGAAACTGTGACATAGTTTCATGCACGATCGTGTTTGAAAGTGTGCAACCTTCTAGAATCTAAAGTCAAGCTTATGCACGGTTGTGCTAAAAACTGTGCTAGAAATATTTATATGATACCATCTCAGCACGGTCATGCGGTGGGTGTGTCAAAGAAAAGGAGACTTTTTCCTAAGCAAGAAGGGAAGAGGAATTTAAAGGCTAAAAGGTCTCCTATTAAGTTTTTCTATAAAAAGGAATGTTAAGAGGTATTTAGGGTCTATTCATTCACCACTCAAGAGGCAATTGATTCAAGAATTCAAGAGTTTTATTTTTCATTATTTCTTTCTTTATCTTTAATCTTTTAATTATATTTGTTTGCTTCACCACAAGTATGCGTGGCTAAATTCCTTTAGGGTTTAGGTTAGGCGTAGCTATTTCATGATGTGATTAAACACAAGTTTTATTTATTAAATTGATTTTTAGTTAATTTTATGAGTTGCACTTATTTTATGCCTTCATTCTCTGCCATTTTATTTGCATGTTTATAGGTAAATTTACTAATGAGATTTAGGGGAATTTATTAGCTTTAGACTTATAGGACTTAGATCACTCGACCATGAGAGTAGGCGAGCTCTTCAGGCGAAAAATAATTGCTAAGGATCTTAATGAGTTTTGATTAATTTCTCAATCATGAGAGTGGGTTAAATCTTAATCTTAACATGCTTAATTGAACTCGAGAGAGTCATTAGGTATTTTAGAGCAATTACCCTTAATTGGATTCAATGTTTAAATTTATTTAAAGTGTTCATGATCTAATTGGAATAGTGAAACTAAGCCTAAGTTCTATATTTTTATCATATGAATTTAATTAAATTTAGATTTCTTCATTTATTTTGGTTAGAAATTCATTTTTATTTAATTTACTAGCTAAGATATTAGTACTCAATATATAGTCTTCGTGGGAATGATAACTTTTTATATTGCAATCATGATCCATGCGTTTGTGGGTTTTGAACACAGTAAGTTTTTGGCATCGTTATTAGGGTTTGGCAATATTGATTTTAATTTAATTTTTACTTTTGTTAGACTAGTATTACTTTTTTTAATTTTAACTTAATTTGCTAATTCATTTTTCAAGTAACTTTTGTTAGTTTATGAACACTCTATCCAAGAGATCAAACTTAGAAAAGATCAACCCTAAAATTGAGAAATTGTGCAAGAAAAATTGAAAGGAAAAGCGTGAGAAAGATAAGTAAAAGATGGCTGAAGATCAAGCACCACCATTGGGTAGGAATAGCGCTCTTCAAGAGTACACAATGCCTAATCTAGGAGATACCCATAATAGTATTGTTAGGTCAATTGTTGATGCCAACACATTTGAGATAAAACCAGTGATCATTTAAGTAGTCTCACAATTTCAGTTTATAGGTCTCCCAAGTAAAGATCCTAATGCCCATCTAGCTCAATTTTTGGAGATTTATGATACATTCAAGATGAATGGGGTTAGTTCTGATGTAGTAAATCTTAAGTTATTCCTTTTCTCTTTAAGGGATAAGGCTAAGTTATGCTTGCACTCTTTAACACCATAGTCAATTACTTCATGGGATACACTGTCAAAAACATTCTTGGGCAAGTATTTACTATAGGGAAAAATAACAAAATTTAGACAAAAAATTACAAGCTTCGCTCAACACAATGGTGAATCTTTGTATGAGGCACAAGAGCAATTCAAGGACTTGCAAATGCCAATGCCCACACCATGAAGTTCCACAATGGCTTCTCATTCAAACCTTCAATCAAGGACATACTGAGCCAATAAGGATCAACAAATGCTACAGCTCAAGGATCTTTTATGTGCAAAACACCTGATGATGCATACAATTTGTTTGAGACTATGGCATCCAATAACTATTAATGGCAAGGAGAAAGAAGTGCACTAAAGAGAGTTGCAGGAATGCATGAGGTGGATGTTTGGAATCTCCTAAATGCAAAAACTGACATGCTCATGAAGAAATTAGAGGCTTCCTTTAAGGTGCAAAATCCACTATTAGTTTATTCTAGAATGTCAAGCAAGCTTTTCTTCTCAAGATCCTTCCATTGAGCAACTCAATGCTCTCAATAATTATCAAAGGAATCAAAGGAACCCTTCCTCTAACACATACAACCCGGATTGGCAAAATCACCCCAATTTTTCATGGACAAATTAAGGGGGAGTTCAAAGCACCAACCAAGGATACAAGCAGCATCCACTAAGTTTCTAATAAAAGAATTCTTTTAATCAACAACATGAAAGCAAGCCTAATTTAGAGAGCATGCTGGTAAAATTTCTAAAGGATTAATTGGAATACATGGAGGCCATAAAAAGTATTACTTCTCAAATGAGTCAGCTCTTTGCTCATAATAAGATGTTAGAAAATCAAATTACATCCCAAGCATCTAGCTTAAGACAAAGTGGAATGTTTCCTAGTCAATTAGAAAATCCTAGGGAGTAAGCTAAAGCCATAACACTTAGAAGTGGGAAGCAATTACTTGAGGTTGAGATAAAAGAGCAAGATGAAAGGGCTGTTCAAAACACACAAGGTGAAGAACAAAAGTCTAAATTGATTGAAGAAAAGAAAGAAGAGAAGAAGGAGGCACCTCTCTAAACCCCACCATTGCCTTTCCCTTAAAGGCAACAAAAATCAAAGTTGGACAAGCAATTTAAGAAATTCATATAGTCTTTTTAGTAGTTCAAGCTTAATATACCACTTTTGGATGTGATCAATACAATGCATGCATATTCAAAATTTCTCAAGGATATTATCTCAAACAAGTGTAAGTAAGAGGAACATGAAACCATTCCCATCAATGAAGAGTCTAGCATAGTCATTCAAAATAAGCTTTCACAAAAGCCTAAAGATTTAGGGAGTATTACTATCCCTTACACTATTGGGAATGAATTTATTGGTAAATCTCTTTATGATTTAGGTGTAAGTGTAAGCATAATGCCTCTCTCTTTTTATAGGCATTTAAACATAAGAGAACCTCAATCAACTACGTTGTCATTACAACTAGTGGATAGGTCCATCATCTATCCCTATGGAATCCTTAAAGATGCGCCAATTAAAGTTGGAGACTACTATGTACAGAGAGATTTTCTCATTTTATAGATGGAAGAAGACCGTTAAATCCCAATAATCTTGGGACATCCAATACTAGCCACAACTGGTGCAATGATAAATGTCAAACAAGGCAAAATTCTACTGGAAATTGGGGACAATAAGGTAGAATTTAATGTTTTCAAAATGGCAAAGCAAACTGCTACAATAGGGTCATGCATTCAAGTAGATGCAATAGACGAATGTGTGCAAGAAACATTTAAAAAACAACTCACCCAAGACCCACTTGAAGCATGCTTAGTTCATGATGCAAATGAAGATGACATCGATTAAGAGGTAGTAATGTTCAATCATTATCTCCATACTAATCTTGCATTAAACAAGAAGCAATCAACTGGGTATGGGTCTCTAAATTCCACTTTATATTGTGTCAATACCTTAAAAGAAGAAAGTGCACCTAAGGTAGAATTAAAAATTCTTCCTTTATCCTTGGGGTATGCTTTCCTTGGTCCAAATTCTACATATCTAATTATTGAGAATGATGAATTGAATGATGAACAAGTAGAAAAATTGCTTGGGTGAGTTCAGCCATATAAAGAAATTATTGGCTACACCATTGATGATCTTAAGGGAATTAGCCCTTCTATTTGCATGCATAAGATACACTTAAAAGAAGACTCTGAAACTTCAATTGAAAATCAAAGAAGATTGAATCCTAACATGAAAGAAGTGGTTAAGAAGGAGGTTATAAAGTTGCTTGATGTAGGGATTATCTATCCCATTTTGGATAGTGATTAGGTTAGCCCAATTCATATGGTCCCTACGAAAGGTGGAATTATAGTGGTTAAGAATGAAAATAATGAGTTAATTCCTACTAGGACTGTCACAGGTTGGCACATGTGCATAGATTATAGGAAATTGAATAATGCGACTAGAAAATATCACTTTCCTTTACCCTTTATTGATAAACTTTTACAGAGATTAGCAAATCATTCATTTTTCTACTATTTAAATGGTTATTCAGGCTTCTTTCAAATTTATATTCATTTTGATGACCAATGAAAAAACCACATTCACATGTCCTTGTGGAACATTTATAGATAGGAGAATGCCCTTTGGGTGTGTAATGCACCTGCCAATTTTTAAAGATGAATGATGTCTATATTTTCTGACTTTGTTAAGGACATTATGGAGGTTTTTATGGATGATTTTTCTATGTATGGTACTTCATTGAATGCATGTTTTTTTATAACCTTTCTAAAGTGTTGCAACGATATGAGGAAACTAACTTGTTCGTAATTGGGAGAAGTGTCACTTTATGGTGAGCAAAGGAGTTGTACTTGGGCATATCATGTCGGAAAAATGAATTGAGGTTAACAAAGGAAAGATTTAAGTAACTAAAAAACTTCCACCACTAACCTCCGTTAAAAGAATAAGGAGTTTCCTTGGTCATACTAGGTTTTATCATCACTTTATCAAAGACTTTTCCAAAATTGCTAAACCTTTGACTTATTTGCTTGCTAAAGATATCCCTTTTGATTTTAATGATAAATGTCTTGATGTTTTTCACTTGTTAAAAGAAGCCTTAATCACAGTACTTATTTTCCAACCGTTGAATTGGAGCCTCCCATTCGAGATCATGTACGATGTAAGTGACTATACTATTGGGGCTGTATTAGGACAATGAAAAGACTAGCAGGCCTATGCAATTTACTACATAAGCCACACTCTAAATGAAGCTCAAATAAATTATGCAATAACCAAAAAAGAAATTTTAGCAGTGGTGCATGCAATGGAAAAGTTCTAATCTTATCTAGTTAGAAGTAAGGTGGTTGTTTACACAGATCATTTAGCCCTCAAGTACCTCATAGTGAAAAAAGATGTAAGCCAAGGCTTATTCACTAGATTCATTTGTTGCAAGAATTTGATTTAGAGATAAGAGATCATAAGGGGATTGAGAACTTAATAGCTGATCACCTTTCTTGCTTTGAGAACCATCATAATTCAGACTCTCTTCCTATTCTTGATGAACTTCTAGGTGAAAAACTCATGAAAGTGCAAGAAAGTGTTCCTTGGTATGCAGATTTGGTAAATTATCTAGCATGTGGAGTTCTTCCCCTTGATTTAGATTACTATTAAAAGAAGAAGTTCTTTTGGGATGCAAAATAATATTTATGGGATAAACCTTACTTATACAAGAGACTTGGAGGTGGTTTGATAAGAAGATGTGTGTCGGATGAGGAAATTCTAGGAATTCTCACTCATTGTGATTCACTTAAGTATGGTGGACATGCAAGTTCAACTAAGACATTGGTAAAGGTACTTCAAAGTGGTTTCTATTGGCCCTTTATTTTCAAAGATGCAAGAGACTTTGCACTTAAGTGTGATTGATGTCAAAGGACAGGGAATATTAGAAGGAAAAATGAGATGCCTCTCTCAAAAATCATGGAGATTGAACTTTTTGATGTATGAGGGATTGATTTTATGGGTCCATTCTCTAGCTCTTATGGGAACAAGTACATCTTAGTTGGGGTCAATTATGTATCTAAATGGGTAAATGTAATTGCTTCACAAACTAATGCTATTAAGGTGGTTACTAAATTCCTTTAAAGAAATATATTTACTCACCTTAGAACTCTTAGGGCTATAATAAGTGATGGTGGTTCACACTTCTACAATCGTTAGTTTGAGAGTCTTCTTATAATGTATGGGGTCAAGCATAAAGTAGCCACACCATACCATCCTCAAACTAGTGGACAAGTGGAGATTTCAAATAGGGAATTAAAGAGCATATTGGAGAAGATAGTCAATGCTTCCCACAAAGATTGGTCTATATATTTAGATGATGCACTTTGGGTATATAGAACAACCTGCAAAACTCTAATTGGAACTTCACCTTTTCATCTAGTCTTTGGAAAGTCATGTCATCTCCTAGTTGAGCTAGAACACAAAGCATTTTAGGCCACAAGGTTTCTAAATTTTGATATATTAAAAGCTGGAACTAAAAGGCTTCTCCAATTGAATGAACTGAAGGAGTTCATAATGGATGCTTATGAAAATGCTAAGATTTACAAAGAAAAAACTAAAAAATGACATGATAAGCATTTGCAAAAGAAAGAGCTTCAAGAAGGAGATCTAGTACCCCTCTTTAACTCAAGATTAAAGCTTTTTCTAAGAAAACTTAAGTGAAGATGGTCTAGTCCCTTCATGATCAAACAAAATTTTCCTCATGAAGTAGTAGAACTCTTAAACAAGGACAATGAGACTTTCAAAGTTAATATGTAGCCTTTAAAGCCTTATTATCTTGAAGAAGCAAGTTTATAAAGAGTGTCTCTTGTATGCTTCTTGACTTTGAATAAGTTCATGAACTCTTGGTCAAGCTAATGACCCTAAACGAGCACTATATGTGAGGCAACCCTTTCCTTGTTTTTCTTTTCTATTTTCAATAATTAGTTTTATGTGTTTTATTTTCCTTCATTTTATTTGTATTTTAGAAATTTGTATCTTTGGTTTTTCATGAGCAAAAGTGAAAGGGACAAGATGAAAAGCTAAGGATCACGTGTTTGGACATTTAACACGGACATCCACATGGTTGTGCTTCGAATAGTGTTCAGGTATGCAACACTAGATTTATCCTTCATATGAAACGCATGGTCACAACACAATTATGTTATAACTATATGTCAATTTCCCATCTGCTTAGCTATTTGCACAAATTGCAACGTCGCTTTGTGTTAATTGTGTGAAAATTCTCCTCTTTACATTTTAAGGTAGAAACATGCACGTTTTTATACATGGGTAGCATATGGTCATGTTATCCCATTTTCCATTTGTAAGCATTATCTAGAACTTTGCACATTTTGATACATGGTCACCATACGACCATGTGACAAGATGCTTTACATCATGGAGGGTAGCACTAGGACTGAATAGTTAGCCAACTCTTTTAGGCAGAAGGTTTCATAGTTTGTGACACATGATCCACACAACCATATTATGTATACTGTTCTTGAAATTAAATTGGGCAAAATGTTGCATAGTTTCACACACAACCTCCACACACCCGTGCAGTGAATTAAACACTTGAGTTCACTTTTAAGCAGAAGGTTGCATGGTTTTTGACACAAGCTCCACATAACCGTGCAATGTTACACTTCCCTCTATTTCACACTGCATGGAATTCCACACATGTGCATCACACTCGTGTGGTCCAATTTGTATAAATAACCCCTTTTTGCAAACCTTAGCAGTCATTTATCCCTTTCTCACTTTTTCTTTTATTTTTTATTTTTTATTTTCTTTCTAGATTTTCTTAAATTTCTTCACTTTCTCTCCCCTATTCCTATAAAATTTATCGATACCTTATCTCCTACATATTGGGAAAAAGTTGAATTCACCAAGGAAGCGGCCTTGTACCAGTGGTTGCACGACTATGCCATCGATGTCAACTTCTATACCACCACCTTCTTCTTCCTCCTTGCACTCACTCCTTTCTTTCCCAAATAAAGAACATCGAAATCAAGTAAGTGCTTTACTCCCCTTACCCTCTCACCCATCCTATCATATTGTTACCATTGACCTTAGGCTTATGGGATTGTGTGATTTTGTTTTAAGCATGATTGACCGATCTAAATAGGATAATTTTATTACAATAATCAACCCACTTATCAAAATTATTCCTAGAATTTCTATACAGTTTTACTCCTAAAAAGGGTTTGATTGTGTTTGATAAACATGATATGTTTCAATTTCGATTAGGAGGAAAATTCTTTTCTTTTTCATTGAATTACTTTGTTATAAATTGTGGTTTCTATGAACTCTCTTTACCACTAGTGAAGATATTAATGATATAGTAATTGGCTTTGGTTTTGGTAACCTTAAGGATTATTGGTGAGAAATCATTCATGATAGGGGTAATTGAATTTATGATCCTAAAGTTAGTAAGACCACTAATATTGCTAGACCTGAGTTATGCTTTTTGCATAATTTTATTGCCTTCACTATATGTGGTAGGCGAGAGAGTACCGGAGTTGTTTGTACTAGGGATTTATTTTACCTTCAGTTCTTTGTCAAGGGGTTTATTCCTCATTTATGGTATGGTTTTGCTCTCTATACAGATGCAATGTCTAAAAAGAAGAATAGAGCATTGTGTGGGGGTGGGTACATCTCTTATCTAGCTAAATGTTTAAGTGTTTTTTTATGGTTGCTTGAACTTGTCTGAGGTGTGTCCCATGATCCTTTTTAATCTTCATTTTATGAGGAAAATCATGTTAGTTACTGTTAGGGATGGGAGATATGTTTTGGTTGATGCCCCTGCCTATGAACAAACACTGTCTCCACAACCTCAGCACACTCCCCCACCATTTGAGCCTTCTACTTCTGCAACCCCCATCTTCACATCACAGTTTAAGGCTACCCTTCACTGCCACAATGACATGCTTTAGTGGCTAAGTATTGGTATCACCAACATTTGTTAGACTCACAACATTACCATGCCTCCTCACCCTATTTATCCAGCATCCACTTTTGTAGCTACCACCGAAGAAATTGATGATGATGATGATGAAACAATTGATGATCATGACCCTATTGGCTTTGATGATGATTTTGTACCATTGGATGATTGACTTTAGTTTCTGTCTATTTTAATCTTTTTTTTTTATTTCTATTTAGGATGTTGGTTTTTGCACTTATGGATGGTTCTCTTTATTTTTCTTTTGGACTTTATTTTGGTTGTATCCAGTTTTATTTTTATTTTCTCCTTTTCTAGGTTAATTGTTAGGTTCTTTTCTATTGTTTTCTATTCTTGTTAATTTTTCTTTATTTTCTCTTTGTATTAGTTTTTTCTTTTATTATTCTCCTTTTGTTTATAGCATTTTCCATGCTCAAGCGACTAATCACAGGACAATACATTTTTTTTTCTCTTACTTTGTATTCTTTTCTTTATCTTTTTATGCATATTTCTAAGCTATTTTCCCATATTTGGGTTATTTGGGACAATGACGTCCCTAGTGTGGGGGAGTTTGGTCATTTTATTGTTTTTGTTGTTGTTTTTATTTTTGTCTTTTATTTTTATTTTTTTCAATTCAGTTTTCTTTGATTTTCAGTTAAAAAAATTAAAAATTAAAATAAATGTATAATAATAATAATAATACTTTTTACTTATCCTAAGTTCATTAATCCTCAAATGGTTTTCTCCACATTAGAATTAGTTTTTCCTTTTAAAATTTTATATTTTCTTTCCATTTTATGCCAATTTATTACTCAACTTTAGTTAAACTCTAGATAGTGTATAAGCTTGTTTTTTTGGTTCAAATAATAAAATATTGAATGATTGATTGGTTAATATGGCTGGATAGGGATATTATCTATGAACAATTTTGTTTTTATAAGCTAAACATGAATTTGGAGATTGAATTTGAGCATGATTTTGGGAGAGATTGCATTTTGGTTTGTAATTTTTTTTTAAAAGAAGAAAAAACTATCTTTTCTTTAGTAAGAGCAGTACTTAAATAAAAATTTTTATATGCTTTAAATCTACTCTAATGCTCTAATTAGAATAAAAGTATCCAAAGAACCCACTTATTGGTATCCATGCTTAGTAATATAGGAACGACGAGGGATGACTAAGAGTAGGAATATTTGATTAGAGAGAATAAAAAAAAATGGTGAGATAGTGCGTAAAACACACTCATCAAATAAAATAAAAATGTTATGAAACAGAGCGTAAAATGCATTCACAACCAATTTTTATTTTTAAGGGATTATAAGCTTAAATGCTCTTCTTTTAGAGATAAGTTCATTGGATTTCAAAGAGTTATGTATTTGGGTTGTGATTAGTAAATTGTTTATATATAATATACTTTTGTCCGGCTGTCTTCTTTAGTAAATATATTTTAGTCTTAGTGTTATTAGTTTCATGTCTTGGAAGCTTGAAATTTTTAATTGAAGTTAAGTTTATTCTTTTAACTTTCCAATTTGATTTTTGCTTGAGGACAAGTAAACCTTTAGTCTGGGGGAATTTGATGTGTGTAATTCTTTACATATATTTGGGTTGAATTTTAATGAGTTTTGTATACGTATTCAAATTAATTTGGGTAGGAATTGAGCTTAAACAAGAATTATTTTGGCTTGATATTTTATTTAGCTTTTATTTTTTTAATTAATTTATTTCTATTAGGAATTTTATTCAAGTGTTAACAAATATTCTCTTTTTTCCTTAAGAAACTAGCTAAGGATAACAAAGAAATCAAGGATTTACATGAGAAAATCATGTTAAGGGCAACACGGTTTGGTACACACTTGTGTCATTGCCTGTGCAATCTACTAGAATGCAAGCTTTATGTCACACAGGTGTAACATGGGTATGTTGCTACTGGTGCATATTTTTGTTCGAATTGAGAAAGTTTTGAAAGTGCGACACAGTTTTAAGTACGACCATGCTTGAAAGTATGCAACCTTTTGGAATCTAAATTCAAGCTCATGCACAGTTATGCTAAAAACTATGTTGAAAATATTTACATCACAAGAGCTCAGCACGGTCATTGCGGTGGGTGTGTCGAAGAAAAGGAGACTTTTTCCTAAACAAAAAGGGAAGAGGAATTTAAAGGCTAAAAGGTCTTCTATTAGGTTTTCCTATAAAAATGGATGTTAAGAGGTATGTGGGGGCAATTCATTAACCACTCAAAAGGCAACAAACAAGAAGCTAAATTAGGATTGAAGACAATTAATTCAAGAATTCAAGAGTTTTATTTTTCATTATTTCTTTCTTCATCTTTAATCTTTTAATTATGTTTATTTGTTTCACCACAAGTATGCATGGCTAAATACCGATAACCCTCATTTAACTAATACTTTAGAAACTTTTATAATATATGCTATGTTACTAATTAATATACCTAAGGAAAATTGCAGAGGTATCAGCGATAGGGATCGAAGAAGCTCTTACTGCTCCAGTAGTGCATAACAATTCCCTAACCTAAACATTCTTTTCAATTCTTACAAAGAAATATTTTTAATTCCTATTTTTATTTAATAGCCCTATTAACCGCCCCCCTTAAGGGTTTTTTCAATTATTATAAGAGCTTGAATTCTAGGAACTTCATTGCTAGAATACAAGATCATGGGGAGTGAATCATAAAACATTTCTTCACTTAGACCATTCTTCAATCGTAGTGACTATCCTCATTGGAAGTTTAAAATAGAGTTATACCTTGATTATGATTCCATCAAACTTTGGGATATTATCCTAAAGGTTGGGAACCACCTACAACTACCATTAATGGTGTGGTATCTACGCTAGCAAGGAGTCAATGGAATAATGAGCAAAAGGAAGAAAATCATAAAAATAAAAAGACGATGATCACTCTAGTCTCTTCTATGACAAGGGAAGAAGGAGGCAAGCTTTAACATTACATGTCGGCCAAGGAATTGTGGGAGACCTTAGAAAATCATTATGAAGGTAATGTGCAAGTTAGAAGCAAAAAGGTTCAACTTCACATGTATGAATATGAACTTTTCAAGATGAAGCCTCATAAGTCAATCATGCAGATGACAAATCAACTCAACGCTCTTATCATGATGATCAAGAAACTTGGAAAGCATTTCTCCAAGGAAGAAGTAAACAATAAGATTCTAAGAATCCTACCTAAGAAGGATTAGGAATCTCGGGTTACTTCAAATAAGGAAGCTCAAGATCTCTCAACTCTTTCTATCGACATGCTTATGGGAAAGCTCTTCACACATGAGCTAACAATTAAGCAAAAAGGTGAAGAGTAAGAAGAAAAGGAAGAGAAGAAGAAGAGCATTGCCTTGAAAGCTTAACAAAATGATAGTGAAGAAGAAAATGTTAAAGGTTCTAGTGATGAAGATGATGAAATTCCCATATCACTATAAACTTCAAGAAGTTATTGAAAAAGAAACATTTATCAAGAACAAGAGACTTCAATAAAAAGTATGAGGGAGAAGGTAAAAAAAAACCAAAGATGTTACTTATTATGAATGCAAAAAACTAGATCACATCCAAAGTGAGTGTTCCAAACTAAAAAAAAAGAGAAAAAGAATAAAAGAAAAAAGGAGGGCTTATAAGGCAACTTGGGATAACTCCTTCGAATCAGAAATGGAAGAGGAATAACAAGAAGTAGCCAACCTTTGTTTCATGGTTAAAAACAAAAGAGAGGTACCATTTATATCTAATTATTCCTATGATGATGATTATGATGATGATGATGATGATGAATATGACGATGATGATAATGATATTGAAAGCTTTATGGTAAGGAAACTCTTGCTTAAATGCAAAAACTTGTTATCTAAGAAGAAGCATTATAAGCATAAGTTATCTAGCCTAACCAAGGAATTTAAAAAATTGAAAAATGAATTTTCTAATCTTGTTAAATCAAATGATAAATTTTCTAATGATTTGAAAACTTCAAATTCCTTGGAAGATCAACTTAAGAAAGGAAATGGTGAAAATCAAAAGCTTTCTAAGGAAGTCTTAAATTTGAAAAATTCCATTGAGAAACTCATGAAGGGAAAAAGAATCTTTGAATAATATTCTTGACTCTTAAAAATTCCATAAAGATATACATGGAATTGGATATACCAATGGAATAGCTTCCTCATCATCATCATATATTTTTTGTTAAAGCCATAAATAATTCTCCTCGTTCTACCTCAAAACAAAATGATACTCAAGCTTTCAAAGCTAAAAGATCTCATGTGTCAAACACTTAAGGAAAGTCTTATAAAACTCAACTTATATGACACAAAGAGGTAAGCATCATGCTAGGAAAAACACAACCTAAACATGCTTACATATATACTAGACATAATTCTTATAAGCATATTGCATAACATAATGTACCTAGATATATTGCACAAACCTATCAAAATACACATTGTAATTTCCAATGCATATCTCACATTATGACTCAAAAGAACTTTAGGAGACACACACCACAACATCAACAAAGGCATGCTTCACATATTAGGAATGCATATCCTCCTAGGAGAAATAAGTTTGCAAATGTTAAACGCTCATATTGCATGATCAAGGGACATACCAATAATGTGTGTTTCTGTAGAAGACTACACATGAACTTGCTTTCTATGGACTATCTTGAAACTAACCAACCTAGACCAATAAAGGTTTGTGTTTAAAAGAATGCTTAAATTGTCTTGTGTAGGTGTGCTTGAAGTCCACAAGATCAAAAAGCAAATGGTATCTTAATAGTGGATGCTTAAGGCATATAACGGGAGATAAGAAGCAATTCAACAAGTTTGATGCTAAGGATGGAGGACACGTTACTTTTGGGGACAATGCAAAAGGAAAGATTATTGGTATAATCCTCCATCCTTAACTATACACTATGTTTTTCTTATTGATGGTCTTAAATATAACTTGCTTAGTATAAGTCAATTATATGATATGGGAAATAAGGTCACTTTTTATCATAAGAATTGCTTTGTTAGTAGTCTTGATGAAGATAAAGTAATTTTCAGTGGTGAAAGAGTTGATCATGTTTATGTTATTAATTTGAATAAGATTGATAATAAAGATATTAAATGCTTGATGTCAATTTCCCATGACATGTGGACATGGCATAGAATGTTAGGACATGAAAATTTTGAGCTATTGAACGATCTTTGTAAACATGAACTTGTGATTGGTTTACCTAAACTTCAATTCATTAAGAATAAACCTTGTGATGCTTGCCAAAAGGGAAAACAATCCAAGTCCTCATTTAAGCTAAAAAATGTAATGTCCACTTCTAGGCTACTTAAGCTTATACATATGGATTTGTTTGGACCAACTAGAGTTGCTAGTCTTGGTGGTATGCATTATGCATATGTATTGGTTAATGATTACTCTAGATTTACTTGGGTATGTTTCCTTGCCCATAAGAATGATGCATTTAAAGCTTTTAAAAAGTTTATAAAAGGAGTTTAAAAAGAAAAAGATTTTTGTATTTCTTCTATTAGAAGTGATCATGGACCAAGTTTGAAAGTGAATTTTTCAAAACCTTTTATGATGAAAATGGTATTTCACATACATTGTCTTCTCCTAGAACTCCTCAACAAAATGGGGTAGTTGAAAAGAAAAATAGAACTCTTGTAGAAATGGCTAGAACAATGCTTTATGAGTATAATTTGCCTTTATACTTTTAGGCAGAAGCCATTAACACGTCTTGTTACATTTCAAATAAAGTTTTCAAAAGACCAATTTTGAATAAAACTTCTTATGAGCTATAAAACAATAGAAAACCCAAAATCTCATATCTAAGAGTATTTGGATGTAAGTGTTTTATATTAAACACCAAGGATAATCTTCAAAATTTTGATTCCAAAGCCGATGAAGGAATTTTCCTAGGCTATTCTATTTCTAGTAAAGCATATAGAGTTTTTAATAAGAGAAATCTAGTAGTTGAAGAGTCAATACATGTTGTATTTAATGAATCAAAGTCACTTGATCCTAGAAAGGATATTTGTAGTGTTGATGATCTTGTAGGTAATGATTATATTATGGAAACTCAAGAAGAAAATGCTAGTAAACCTTTGGAACTTGAAGGTCCAAACTAGGAGCATAATGAGGAAATGTCTCAACCTACCTTGAAGGATGAACTTCCAAAGGATTTGGAATTCAAGAAAGCTCATTCTCAAGAACTCGTTATAGGTGACACTACAAAAGGGGTAACTACTAGATCTCAATTAAAGTCTATTGTTAATTTAGCCTTCATTTCTTAAATTAAACCTAAACATATTGATGATGTTTTGTGTGATGAATTTTGGGTCTTTACTATGGAAAAAGAGTTAAATCAATTTGAGAGAAACAAGGTTTGGACCTTGGTTCCTAGACCGAAACATCATCCTATTATAGGTGCCAAATGGGTGTTTAAAAATAAGATGAATGAACAATGTGTCATAACTAGGAATAAAGCTATACTAGTAACTAAAGGTTATAATCAAGAGGAAGGCATTGATTATGATGAAACCTATGCCTCCATCGCAAGGTTAGAAGCTATTAGAATGCTACTTGCATTTGTATCATTCATGGATTTCAAACTTTATCAAATGGATGTTAAAAGTGTATTTTTAAATAGTTTTATTAAAGAAGAAGTGTATGTTGAACAACCTCCAAGTTTTAAAAGCTTTGACTTTCTAAATCATGTATTTAAACTTTCCAAAGCATTATATGGATTGAAATAAGCTCCTTGAGCTTGGTATGAAAGATAAAGCAACTTCTTATTAGAGAAAGGTTTTTCTAAAGGAAAAGTTAATACAACTCTTTTCATAAAGAAATCCACGCATGATTTATTAATTGTTAAAATATATGCTGATGACATTATATTCAGTGCCACTAACCTTTGCTTATGTGAGGAATTCTCCAATTTAATGCAAAGAGAATTAGAGATAAGTATAATGGGTGAACTCAAATTCTTTCTTGGACTACAAATCAAGCAAATCAAAAATGGGATTTTCATCAATTAAACCAAGTATGCAAGAGACGTTCTCAAGAAGTTTGGCATGATAGAGCTAAGATAAGTAAAACTCTAATGAGCACCACAACCAAACTTAACAAGGATGAGAATGGAAAACTGGTTGATGAAAAGCAATTTAGAGGTATGATAGGATCCCTTCTTTATTTAACTGCTAGTAGACCCGATATTATGTTTGCTACTTGTGTGCTAGATTTCAATCAAGTCCTAGAGAGTCTCATTTGAATGCTATCAAAAGAATTTTTAAATATCTTTATGGTACAATGCATTTAGGACTTTGGTATCCTAGGAGTTCATTCTTTAACTTGATTAGTTATTTTGATGTGGACTTTGCCGGTAGTTTAATAGATAGAAAAAAAAATTCCAGAGCTTGTCAATTTTTAGGACAATATTGAGTTTCTTAGTTTAGCAAGAAACAAGTTTTGGTTGCCTTATCCATTGCTGAAGCTGAATATACTGTAACAAGTCTTTGTTGTTGACAATTTTTATGACGAAAACAACAGTTGTTAAACTATGGTGTAAAACTTGATCACATTCTAATAAAATGTGACAATACAAGTGTTATCAACCTCAATAAAAATCTCATTCAGCATTCTAGAATTAAGCATATAGACATTAGACATATTTCTTGCGTGATCATGTTCAAATTAATGATATCTCACTTGAATTTGTTGATACAAATAATCAACTTACAGATATCTTTACCAAACCTCTCAATGAAGAGAGATTGAATTTCACTAAGCAAGAACTTGGCATGATTAATGGTTCTAGTTTATCTTGATTTTATGTTTAATTGGTGGTTAAACTGTTTTTATGTGAAATAATGTTGTGCTTATTGATTACTTTGATTGATAAATGTTTTGATTTTGATCTTAAAATTTTTTTTATGGTCGTCAGTTTATATTTTAAATTTCCTTTTGCATTTTGTCAAAGGAGGAGAAATAATTTGAGTTTGCATGTGTACCTAGTTAAATTTTTTTTAACATGTGTACTTAGTTTTTTTAAAAAAAAAAACTTCCTTAAAAATTGTGTTTATGTTAGTGACATATTATATTTTTGTTTCATATAGAGAGAGAAATTTTTTTAAAATTTTTGCATGCATATTAACATTATAAGTATGGCTAATTTTGTCGTATATCATATATGACAAAAGGCCATATTTTGCTTACTTTGTTTATGTATGTTATAGATTTTATAAAGATTTTGTGTATCTTTGTTTTCATTTCCCTTTATATCTTCTTTTTTCTTTTTGTTTTTGATAAAGGGGGAGAAATATATTTGAGTTTGTTATTTGTTACTATACATGTGTATATTATTTTGTTATTATGTTTATACATGCATAATTCATGTATAATTTCTTCTTAGGAATTGTTTTGATCTATGATAAGGCATGAATATTTTTACAAAAATTTTGTGTATCTTTGCTTTGTTCCTCTAAGAATTTTGGTCCCTTTAGGTTTATTTCCCCTTATATCTTTCTCTTTTCCTTTTGCCTTTGTACAAAGAGAGGAAAATATGTTATGGAAAATTTGTGTTTATTTTTTTTATATACTAAGTGTTAAATAATTGATTAGCTATCTAAGCTCTATATAATCATATGATAGTTAACCTCATATAGCATCAACATTATTGTTATATATACTATGTTTGTGATGCATTTTAGTGACACTATATGCATACATGCTTGACATTATTTCCTCACATTGCCTAACATTTATTTAAAGGATCATGTTATCATATTTTATGTTTTTAATATATTTTTCATAAGAATGTCATGTTTTTATCCCTCTTACTATATTTTATATTGTTTTTATTTTTTCAAGGGAAATAATCTATAAATTTATATTTCTTATCATGTCCATATTCGCAGGGGGAAAATAAACACTTTACTTTGTATTATTTTTTTTTATTAAACTCAAAATAAGTTTGTCAAAATCAAAAAGGGGGAGATTGTTGACCTTAGCAATAATCAATCTTAATTTTGATCTTAAAAAACTTAATTTTGAGCATTTTTGTTTGTTTAAGTGTGTATAAGCTAGGACTCTATTGGAAGTTAAAATGAACTATGAATATCTTGGGCTGATTCGACCTCTAAGATTTAAGGAGGCTTATGACATCCTTAGAGCATTATAATGAGAAAGTTATCTTCTTTACATTTGAAGTAGACATCTTGAAATTTCTGAATTTATCTTACTTGTAAAAATCCAAGTTCATTTGGGTATGCAAATATTGAGTCGAAGTCAACATATGTAGCTGCCATTTTAGAATGCACAACTTTTAGTACTTCAAAAATATCTTTCGCTACAGAAGTCCAATTGAGGTGATTCAGAATGATATAAAAATAAAATTCAAATATATACAACTTTTGTTAATAAAGTATAGTCAAATTTGAATGTCTCTAATAGAAAATCATAGTTTAAACTCATGAACAGCTGTTTGATACTAGTATACCATTTTAGATTGCATAGCTCTTCATATTTCTACAATATCTTGAGCTACAGAAGTCCAATTGATGTGATTTAAAATGATATGAAAATCTAAGTTAAATATCTACACTTTTTATGAGGAAAGTGTAGATAAATTTGAATGTCTCTAGTTGCCAATAACAGTTTCAACACATACATAGCAGTCTGGCAACATTACTTTCAATAATTCAAAATTATAAACGTTGGATTCAAAATATAGACATTTGACACATTATTTGCACCTCCAACAACTATACTTTTGAGTGTTTATCTATATAGATATCTCTAGAACTGAATGGAAGTTAAGACATTTTTTTACTTATTATCATTCTCTATCTTAACATTCATTACAACTCTTAAATTCTCAAAATATTCACTTGTTGTTTATATCTCTTGTGAGAGTTGGTTGTGTATTAGAAATATAATTTTTCTTCATCTTAAATCTTAGGATAGATTAGTAAGGATGTGAGATTTATTTCTAAATGAATTGGTTTAAGTATTGTCCATTGAAACACTTAGGATTTGGTTTCTTGAGTGAGCCTTGAAAACTCAT
This sequence comes from Mallotus nudiflorus, assembly GCA_947683625.1. NCBI lineage: Eukaryota > Viridiplantae > Streptophyta > Magnoliopsida > Malpighiales > Euphorbiaceae > Mallotus > Mallotus nudiflorus. The sequence continues at coordinate 989,510 of CANTUR010001483.1, read as the reverse complement.
GTTGTAAGGTTGTAAAAGTGAGCCATAAAAGTCTTGTGTAATCTCAATCTTATGAACAAGATTGTGTGTAATTGAAAATCCTAAATTTGGGATAAGTCAGGTGGACACATAGGATTGTTATTGAATCCGACTCCTTAAATCATTGTGTTCTTCATTCTTCCTTCTTAACATTCTTTCAATTCTTGCAAAGAATTATTTTTAATTCCTATTTTTATTTAATAACCCTTTTCAACCCCCCCCCCCCTCTAGGGCTTTTTCAAGTCAAACCTCACTGACTGAATCATTATTATATATATACATACAACCTAAGGATACATATATTCAAGCATCAATATAATAATATTTATATATTTATAATTATTTTATACATTTATTTCATATAGATGCTTGAAATCACATTACGACAAACAAATAAATGTAGAAATATTTTAGGTGGAGGAACGGAGTAGAATCCTAAAATATTCCGCACCCTCAATCACAGAATCTCACTAGCCAACAGGCTCATTGAAATCCAAAATATTTCTCTTCTCAAATTTGACAATAGACTGGCCTCGAGACAGTAAGTCAACTGAGCTACCGCAGTCTCACTACCGGCATGATTGGCCTCGAGACACTCAATCAACCGAGCTTTTGTAATCACACCACTCTCTAACCGCAAATCTCAATAATCAATTTTTAATCATATCTCACATCAATAAAAATTTAATAGCCTAGTATTTAGCATATTGCTGCGCAACAGCTCTAGTGTATCTCACTAAGTAACACATTCTACTTCTATCCTCCAAAATAACATTTCATAAATAAAATAATAAAGTCATATATTAAATATGAACAACATCCAATGCACAAATAAATATTCACTTTTATATATATGCAAACATAACATAATAAAATTCATATTTATTAAAAATTATGGATGCCAATAATATTTCTATATGCAATGCATACATATAATAATAACTCATAGGTATAGTGCGCTCATCTAAAATAACTCGACTAGCTTAGTTCTGTAGGCCTCAATCTCGGCGCAGCTATGAAAAAATAATAATAAAATAATTAGGATAAAAATCCTAATCTTATATATTCTATATTTTCTATAGAAAACTAGATTTAATACACGACTCTAATAAAAAACTCAAAACCAAACATAGACCCGATGTTATGTTTTATGAGAAATCTACCAACAATTTGGCAGAGTCTCCATTGTAAAACAGACATCTCTCTACTAAAAATAGAGTCATTCCTACACGAAAACATACTTCAAAAATATATCCAAAGCTCAACATCTCCAGTTAGGTCCCCGAACAACAATTATTGCCCAACCAAGAACTAACATTACAAAAAATACAATAAAATAATACAATTTCTCAAATCATCAAAATATATCATAAAAATATTAAAGAAATTTACTTTCTAAATAAATAATAAAATTCTAGTTATTAAATAATATTTTTTAATAAAATCCATTAATAGCATAAAATTTCCATTTTACAAATAAATTAGCATAAATTGTAATAATTAATAAAATCACTTATTAATATCATAAAATAATAAAATGCTCATTTAAGCTCAAAAATAATAAATAGGTTTATTTTTCATATATTTCCCAAAATAACTAATAAATAATTAATAATTGGAAAATAATTATAAAAATTATTTCCCATAGTTTTATTTATCAAAAATAGTCTAGAACAACATAATTAACAATAATTTCAATTAAAATCAAATAATTCACAAATTTATAATATTTTTCTCAAAAATACATATTTATACGTAATTTTAAAAATTCATATTTAAAAATCTATACATAATTTCACAAAACTTCATTAACGAAGTTTACTCTACATAATTAATAGAATTTAATAAAAATATAAAATTTTTCAAGCCGGAACAGTTACGTAAATAGTAACCCAAACCTGGAAATTCAAAAAATCATAAAAATAATTAAAAAACACCTTTAGCTAGATTTCAACCTCAATTACATATAATCTCAAAGTAACTATGCTTAATTAAATCAAAATCAATCTCAATTTCACAAAATAATCAAAATTAACCTAAAATCAATTTCACAAAATTGAAGTCATTACCGGAATTGTCTAAACAAATTTAGTGAGGGAAAATAAAGCCCAGAGGAAGTGCTTTTGATCAAGACTGATGACGGTAGCTGGAGTGGCCAGAATCGTTGCCAACAAGCTCTTGAATAATTCGGCAACAAGTGAAAAATTAGGAAGAAAGAGAGGGAGGGAAGAACGTGGCATCACTAGGGAGAGTAGGAGTTGCTGATGGTGGTGGCGTTGCCAGTGGGTGTGCAGGGGAGAAAAGAAAGGAAAGAAAGAAAGGAAGAAAGAAAAGGAAAGGAGGGGAAGGAGAAAAGGAAAGAAAAAAATGATTTTGTACTTTTTTAAATAATAATACAAAATAATAATACAAAATAATAATAACTTAAATTAAAAAATAATATTCTAATACTTTAAAAATCTAAATTTCCCCCAAAATATATATCCTAAACAATTATTTAAAATTAAATAAAACTACACTAAATATACTAATCTCAAAAATAATTATATAATAATTAACATTAAATAATTCCATACTTAAATTAATAATTAAATAGAATTTGGGTTATAACAACTTTTTCCAATAATGGTCCTGTGGTTTCTCATTTGAACTTTGCTAATGATATTATCTTTTTTTGGGATAGTGACCCTCTTTATATGCCTAATTTGGTGCGTATGTTAAGATGCTTTGCATTTATTTCTGGACTACAGGTTAATTTTTTTAAAAGTCAAGTGAGTGGTGTTGATATTGATCATTCTCTATTTTTACTCATTGCTGCCAATATTTTTAGCTTGTATTCCACTTTGCTCGTTAATTATCTTGGCTTTCCTCTTGGTGTCTCTCCGAGGTGAATTTCCACTTGGAATCCTATTATCCAAAAAATAAAAAATAAAAAATAAATTGGCTTATTGGAAGGGTAGAGTTTTATCTCAAACTGGGCGCTTGGCTCTTATAAAATCAACTCTTACATCCATGCCTCTTTATTTTGCATCCATTTTTTGCATTCCTAAGGGTGTTGTTTGCTAGCTTAATACTTTGATCATTGATTTTTTTGGTCTGGGGGTTCTTTGAATAAGAAAAGTCATCGGGTGAGATGGAAGTTCGTGACTCGATTAAAGAAAGATGGTGGTTTGGGTATTTTAGATATAGCAGTGCATAATAGAGCTCTTTTGTCAAAATGGTTATGGCATTTGTAGGATGAGAGCCCTACTTTATGGGCTCAAATTGTTCAACATAAGTATTTTGTGGACTGTATTGACAATATATTTATCTCATATGCTAAACATTATTCCACAATTTGGTAAGATATTTTTTAAAAAATTTTGGTAGATGATAATTTTACAAATGTCTTGCTAAATTGCATTTCCTTTAAAGTTAGTGATGGGACTTCAATTCTCTTTTGGCATGATCAGTGGGTTGAAAATGGTTGTTTGAAGGATTTATTTCCTTCTTTTTTTATGATTTCATCACACCCTTTAGGTTTTGTTAGTGATTATGGTGTCTGGCAGGAAGATAGTTAGTATCGGAGGTTATGTTGGCATAGAGATCTCACTAATGCTGAGCTTGATTAGTTGTGAATTCTACTCTTGTCTATTGGTAGAATTGCAATTTCACTGGTTTATGCTTATAGAGTTATTTGGCGAGCTTCTTCAGATAAAAGCTTTTCTATTCACAGTTTGTATAATGAGGTGTTGCATAATATTACTAGTCATGATCATATCATAATGCTTGATGTGTGGCTCAATCTTTCTCCAATAAAAACTGAATTATTTCTGTGGTTTTCCATGCTTGACAAATTGCCAACAAGAGATCATCTCTTCTCTATTGCCTTATGTTCTTTGACTTTGAATAAATGTGTTTTTTGTGGTCATTTTGGTGAAACTTCTTATCATGTATTAATTTATGCAACAAGAGTTGGCGACTGTGGACTTTCTTTTGTAAGTGGTAGGAACCACAATACCTTCTTCTTTATTGTTGTGGTTTTAATAGTGGAAAGGTTTGGTTTAAGGTTATAAGCAATGTCAATTTCAGCTTTGTCTTTTCTTTGCAATCTCATGGATGCTTTGGTCTCATCATAATGAAATAATTTTTGCAAATATTTCATTTTCATCATATCGTTTACAAAAGTTGGTATTTTTTAGAATTGCTTTATGGTATAGTGTTCTATCTCCTTATGGTTCTGTATCCACTTCAGATCTTCTTCAGACTTCTCATCACATTACAATGTTGTCTAATTCTCGTCGAAAATGAATTTTGCTTTGGTGTTTTTGGTGGTTCTAATCTGTCTTGGCTTCTTGTGCTGGTGCAAAATCACATTGGGTCTATGGTTAGATTTTCTCGAAGTGTTGGGCGATTGTTTTGCTTGGATTTTGGTGTTTGCTTCTACTGTTGTGGGTGTCTGGATTCAAGCTTAATTCTTGCATTGTCAGCCCTTCTACTTGTTTGGGTTATATGGTTTCTTGTGTGTCATGATTTTAGTGTTTTCTTTTTTTGTTTTAGTTTTCAATTTTGTTGAGTGGTTAGTTGCTTGTTTCTTGTTTTTGGTTCCCTTTGTTGTTTTGTATTTAGATCCTTTTGCTTAGTTTAGGGAGGGATTTTTTCATCACTTGAGGTCTTCTCCAGTGGTTTTTCCCCTCACTTTGAATTAATATAAGTAACTTGCTTATAAAAAAAATGGCCAAATGACTTCTTAAAATACTTGGAAATTCTTGTGAGTTGACTTTGCAAATTTTTTCTTAATTTGCACTAAATAATGATAAAAAAAAAAAAATAAGTGCACCCAAGAACATACTTATAATTTTTTTTTAAAAAAATTTATTTAAAAAATTAACACAAAATTTATATTTAAAAAAATTCTATGACTACCACCAATACAATATTTATTTAGTATTATTTTTAACTAAAACATTATTGTACATATCTCAATACTACTCAAATTCTAAAGATATTTATATACTACATATTTTTTTTACCTTAAATCACTCAATTTTTTTTAAACCATTAAAATTTTAATTTTTAAAAAAAAATTAAAAGTATAATAATATAATAATTATTTAGTATTATTTTTCAACTAAAATATTACTATATATACTCTAATACTAATATAATAATTTTAAAAACTAATCTTATTATAACAAATCTTATATTTCATTATTTACTCCTAAAACTTTATTTATAACATCATTATATTTTCTAATTTTTATGTAAAAAAATCTCCAAAAATTCATTATTTAACTTCTTTTTGTAGTGTACATTCCATCTAAAACTCTACTTTTTCATAACTTGAAAATTAAATTATTTAATTATAGAATAAAAATAGATAAAATTTGACAAGTTGTGTAAGATTTAAATTTTATTTATTAAAGGACAATTACTTTTATCACACATTGAGAAGATAGTGGTCAATGGAGCAACTGTGAATATAAACTATTGGGTTGGGCAATTTATTGTGTTAGTATGTGATAAATCATTTAAACTCATGCTTCTGTAATCATTCTAAATAATTAGTGATCATAAGAGGAAAAATTATTGTCATAATGTGAGATATTAGTTTGGATAGTCACTCATTTATATTACACCAATAGAGGGTAATATTTTTATTTTTATTACACCAAACTTGATCTATTTATGTCCAATTTGTGATATAATTACAATTATTTACTTCCAGATATCAGAGACAAAGACTCCTACTACTACTTAAACTATTTGTTAACTCGTGTGTATCAATTAGCTTTAAGTTGTTATTACTATGTTGTGTATATACACATATTCAATGATATAGACAATCATCTTTCTCTCCATAACATATTCTGACTTGGTATCAAAGCACGTACTCAAGACAATAACCTCTCAAACTTCTTCTTCTTCTTCTTTTTTAGCCATGACAAGTAATAACATTGTCAATACTCTTCATTCCCCATCTTTAACTATTGCTCCTTATCATGTTCAGCAAACTTTTTGACTTCTTGCAACTATATTCCTTGGAGTCCATTGTTGAACTACTACAATCTTCATGGCATTGTCACCGGAACTGAATATCCTCCACCTAAAGAAATCTTTGATCTCACAACCAATCAAATGATCATTAACCCCACTTACACCACCTGGGTTAATAAAGATCAATTGCTATTTTCATGGCTCTTATCTTCAATTAGCAAAGAAATCTAACCTCAGCTTATGTAATATCCCGTGTTTTTAAATATTTTTACACTGTACCGGGATATGCAGTGTCAATAATTTTTGTATATATATTACGATATTTTCACGATTTGATATGTATTTAAAACCTATTTTAAATACTGTGTTTTATTTACAGTGCTTTACGTAAAATTTTCCCGGGACTTGCATTTTCGGGGAAATTTCCACGTAAATAATTTATTATTAATTATTCTAAATATATTTTCGGACTCGCATGAACTCATGTGTATTTTTTAAAATACTAAATAAAGCCTGTGTGTGTAAATATTTATTTAATTAGGGTTTAATATATATTATCCTAATATTTTATTATTTGTTTATTTATTTATTGTTATTTAATTATTTTATTTATTATTAAATTATTAAAATTATTTTATTTTATTTTATTTTATTATTTTTTCTTTTTTCTTTTTTTTTCTTTTTCTTTTTCTTTTCTTTTTCTTTTCTTTCTTTTTCTTTTTTCTTTTTCTTCTTCTTCTTTCTTTCCCTCCCGCGCCTGACCACCACCCACCCCACCCCTCACCGTCTGCAACTCCGGTTACCTACCATCGATGTGCCTCCCGGCTTGCCACCGCCATTCCCAGTCATCCTTCGCCGCCTCCAGCTCCCTTCCCCGGCACCGGCAGTTCCATTTTTCCTCTTTTGGCCGAAAATTGTCCCTTCACCGTTTCTCCCATTTTCGGCCACCGTTTTCAACACCGCCGGTCTCTTTCTTCTCCTTGAGCTCCGGTGAGTGTGATTCTAGCTTTGGTTTGAGCTTAAATGGTCTAGAATTGCTTAGGTTTCGAATTTTCAATTTCGGTCACATTAGGGTTTTTGATTTTTTTGAGCTTCGAATTGATTGATTCATGAAAACTCCCTTCACAAATGTTGATCCTAGTAGCTTAATCTACATGTATGAATTTTTGTGTAATTTTTGGAGATTGTTTGGATTTTTGGGTATTTTTGAATATTTTAATATTATTTTCTAATTTTCGGAAATTAATTATTTAAATTATGAAATTGGGGTTTATGGTTAAATTAAGTGTTGAAATGAATTATAGGAATTTATTTGGAATTTTTTATAAATTTCTAAGTATTTATTTTGAATTATTGAAGTTTATGTAATTTTGGGAAAATTAGGTTAAATGTGTTTTTAATTGAAATTAATTGGATAATTGAGTTTAATTATTGATATTATTGATAAATATGTTGAGAAAATTAATTTTGGATAATTTTATAATTTTTGGTGAATTTTTGAAGTAATTTTAGTATATTTATATATATAGGGGTATTTTGGTAATTTTACCCTAAATTGGCTAAAAATGTAATTTAATTGGTTTTAATAGTTATTTAAGGTATAAAAATGATTTCTACAAATTATTTGGTATTTTTAACTAATTAAAACTATTTTTCATGAATTATTTTCAATTATATATATAATAAACGGTTTTACTAATAAAATGAGTTTTTATCGGTTTTTATTGTGTTTTAAAGTTAATTATGTAATTTCTACCTATAAAATGTATTTCTGTGATTTAAGGATATTTTTGGTATTTTCGAAATTATTCTGTGTTTGTGGACCCCGGTCGGTGGACTGTAGTTTGGAGTCCGACCGTGGGATTTTGATTGTGCCTTGTGTAGTTTTTCGAAGTGTGTTTCTTTGCAGGGTCGGCTCTACTCTTTTGAGTAGAGAGATGTCTGTTTTAGAGGGGAGGTTCTGTCGAATTTTCGGTAGAATTCTCATAAAACGTGATATCCGATCGAACCCTGATATCGATTCTATGTTTAATACTCTAGATCGAATTCTAGGATTTCTGTTAGGTTTATTCTGATGTCGGTTATTTATTGCTTGTTTAGTTGCGCCAAGACCGAGGGCTAATGGACCAGGCCCGTCGGACCCGTCTCGTGGAGCGCACTAGGTGAGTTACTATACTATATATATATGCTTAGGGTGCATGATTTAGAAATATATATTTTATTTTGATTAAAATGCATAAATAATGTGATTTGTATTTAAGTATATTTTTGGTTTATTTTTGGTATTTATTAAATTATATACATGTTTTGTAAATAAAATATATTTAAAATGTTTTTAAATATATTTCCAACTTAATTTATAATTTGATTGAATTCATTTGACATATATATACTCGAAATATACCTGGTTTATTTTTGGTATATTTCCGGTATATATATGGTTTATGTTGTTATTTTATTGAACTTCATGCATCATTTGTTTTTGTGAATGAATGATTTATATTATTAATGAAGGATATCAATAGAACGTGCTACCTAGTGGGCAGCACTAGGACCGAGTACGTACCGGTACGCCTATAGTATTTAGGCTATATTACTAACTATTTATGGATATTGATTGGTTATGATTATTTGATATGTGAGATATGGTTTGGAGGTGTGATTGCTGGAGCTCGGTTGACCAAGTGTCTCGGGGCCAATCACACTGGCAGTCAGACTGCTGGAGTTCGGTTGACTTAGTGTCTCGGGGCCAGTCTACTGTCCAAATGGAATAAGTGGATATATTTGGAATAAGTGAGCCTGTATGGCTAAAGTGTTGTCTAACACTATTTCCGAGGTTGCGATATTCTAGGGTTCTATATGATCCTTCATAAAAGGTGATTTTTAATAAAATATATATAAAATGATTTTATTGCATCTGTGTGTAATTGCCTGTATATATATATATTAGATATATATTGTTGACTGTATGCATTATCATTTAGTGTGTATGTATATATATTATAGTAATTCACTCAGTGAGGTCTGACTCCCCTCCGTTGACTATTTTTCAGGAGAGTCAACTTCTTCAGACCTCAGTAGCAGGTCGATACGCCGGATTTCTTCCGCCCCGGCTTCTTTGTGTAAATTATCTACTTGAGTCTTATTTATGTTATCTAGACACTGCAGTAGTTATGAATTAAAGTATTGGATTTCATGTATTTTATTTTAAAGAGATGTATTATATTGAAACTGGATTTTTATTAAAAGATTATATATATATGAGATGAGGTTTGATTCGAATCCAGTGATGAAACTGTTATTATTATATTTATGATTTTTATTTCCGCTGCATATTATATGATTATTGTTATTATTGCATGATTTATTTTATTTTTTTTTTTAGGCTTGCTACGGGTTCCGGATTCGAAAGAATTCCCGTTCCCTAGCGCCGGTCATGGCCCCTGTTTTGGGTTGTGACAAAGTTGGTATCAGAGCGGAGTTCTGTGTCAGGGCTTAGTTATGTGAGTCGTGGCCCTAGTTTTAAAGTTGTGTTTTCTGTTGGACTACTGCAGTGTATTAGGTTCGAGTATGTCTTGATAAGTATTCCTTGCTTAGCTTTCAGCGTTATTCCTCCGTAGTCTGTTTTGTCTGAATCTTTCCGTTTGTCTTTTCAGTATGAGGAGGTGAGCGCGTGTTGCTCCATCGGTCGTTGAGGCCGAGAATGATGAGTCTTTTCAGGATGAGGTTTTACCTCTTGAGCAGCCAGTTAGACGTAGAGGTCGTGGCAGAGGTAGACCTCGTGGAGCGGCAGGTCACCGTAGGCAGAGAGAGTTACAGGACGAGAAGCCTGTTGAGCCTGAGTTTGATGTTCCTGTTCCTCCTGTTGTTCAGCCTGTTCAGCCTGCCTATCAGCAGGGTATGTCTGACCCTGAGGCAGCTTTGTTCTATGCCCGAGTTGGTAGGATTGCTTTCGATGGTACTTCCGATTCGTTAGATTTCCTGCATGCGATTGAGACTAGGACTCGGACTGCTCATACCGAGTACCAGCGGATCATGATCGTTGAGTTGTCTGTTGAGGGACCAGCCCTAGATTGGTTCATTCAGATGATCCAGCCCTATATGATGACGATGACATGGGCTCAGTTTCGAGAGCGTTTTATGAGGAGATTCTGTCCAGAGCCTCTTCGTTTGAGCTATCGTCTTCAACTGACCAGTATTTCTCATGGTGATCGATCTGTAGAGGAGTATACCCGAGAGTTTCTTCGTCTGGGTAGATATGCTGAGGATCTGATGCGAGATCAGTATTTCGCTGTTACTACGTACGTTACTGGTTTGGGTTCTGCTTTTGCTGGTATGCCTACAGTAGGCCTTACTCTCGAGTCTGTGATTGAGTTAGCCAAGGAGATTGAGCTGAGGCTAGTTAGGTAGGGAGCGATGCCTAATTATTACCAGCTAGGAGTTCAGTCAAGTGGATTGCAGGCTACTCCGTATTCGAGTTTTCATGTTGGTTCGAGTAGTCAGCAGCGAGGTCCGACTCAGCAGAGTCAGAGACAGCAGCAGCGAGTGCATCGGAGCAGTAGACATGGCCGAGGAGGTTAGCGTAGATCGTTCAGATTTGGATCAGGTGCTTCGAGCAGCAGCAGTGGTCGTAGTTCTGGATCAGCGGCCAGTGTTTGCCAGACTTACGGTAGAGTCCATCAGGGACCGTGTTATCTGACACCATTGACATGCTTCAGATGCGGGCAGACAGGACATTTTGCCAGATCGTGTCCTTATTCTGGGTATCAGCAGCAGTAGATTCCGCGATTTCCACAGCAGTCGATTGCTAGTGCTGCACCCGTGCCATTTCAGTTACCACCAGCCCAGCATCAGAGTTCCACTCAATTTGTTCCACAGCAGAGTCGTGGTAGAGGTATTAGAGGAGGTGCCAGAGGTGTTGGCCAGGCTTCTACCAATCAGCAGGGAGGTCGAGGTCAGGCTAGAGTTTTCCATCTCACTCAGCAGGATGCTCAGGCATCTAATGCAGTCGTGGCAGGTATTATTTCTGTTTGTTACCTGGATGCTTGGGTTTTGTTTGATCCGGGTGCCACGCATTCATTTGTTTCTCCTATTTTTGCTTCTAAATCTTATTAGCAAGCTTCGAGGATGGCTTTTCCTTTGTCCGTTGCCACTCCTCTGAGCGATTCCTTGGACACCGATATTGTTCTTTTTGGTTGTCCAGTTCTCGTGGGAGATAGAGAATTACCCGCTGATTTGATTTTGTTGGATGTGATGGAGTTTGATGTCATTCTGGGAATGGATTGGTTATCTCATCACTATGCCGTGGTAGATTGCAGGAATAAGGAGGTGACTTTTAGAATTCCTGGTGAAGAAGATTTTAAGTTTGTTGGTGATAGGAGTTCAGCACCTCAGAATCTTATTTCTGCTATTACGGCTAGGAAGTTGTTGAAGAAAGGTTGTCAGGGATATTTGGCATTGGTCAGAGATACGTCAGTGGAGAAGTTGTCACTCACAGATGTTCCTGTTGCTTGTGAGTTTCCTGATGTTTTTCCCGAGGAGTTGCCAGGTTTACCACCTCACAGAGAGATTGAGTTCTGTATAGATGTGGTTCCAGGTACTACTCCTATATCTATGCCACCCTATCGAATGGCTCCTGCAGAGTTGAAGGAGCAGTTGCAAGAGTTGTTGGATAAAGGTTTCATCAGACCTAGTGTTTCTCCTTGGGGTGCACCAGTCCTATTTGTGAAGAAGAAGGATGGTACCCTGAGATTGTGCATTGACTACAGGGAGCTGAATAAAGTAACAATGAAGAATAAGTATCCTCTCCCGAGGATTGATGATTTGTTTGATCAGCTATAGGGTGCACAGTTCTTTTCTAAGGTCGACTTGAGGTCGGGTTATCATCAGTTGTGGATTAGTGAAGCAGATATTCCTAAGACAACATTTCGCACTCGATATGGCCATTATGAGTTTCTGGTGATGTCTTTTGGTTTGACTAATGCACCAGCAGCTTTTATGGACTTGATGAATAGGGTATTCAGACCGTATGTGGATCAGTTTGTAGTAGTCTTCATTGATGATATACTGGTATAATTCAAGGAGTATGGAGGAGCATGTATATCACTTGAGGATTGTACTACAGACACTGAGAGATCATCAGCTTTATGCTAAATTCTCGAAGTGTGATTTCTGGATGGAGAGTGTTTCTTTTCTTGGACACGTAGTGTCTAAAGAAGGTATTCAGGTTGATCCACAGAAGGTTGAGGCAGTGTCTGAATGGCCTAAACCTACTTCTGTCACAGAGATTCAAAGTTTTCTGGGTTTAGCCGGGTATTATAGGCGGTTTGTGCATGATTTTTCCAGGATAGCAGCCCCTATGACTCGCTTGACTCAAAAGAATGTTAGATTCGAGTGGTCAGAAGTTTGTGAGAATAGTTTCCAGTTGTTGAAGGAGAAGTTGACCACAGAGCCAGTATTATCTTTGCCTAATAGTGTGGATAAGTTCACAGTTTACTGTGATGCCTCTAGAATTGGTCTTGGTTGTGTGTTGATGCAGAATGGAAGGGTGATAGCCTATGCTTCGAGGCAGTTGAAGAAGCATGAGCAGAACTATCCTACACATGATCTTGAGATGCCTGCAATGATCTTTGCTTTGAAGATTTGGAGACATTATTTGTACGGGGTGACTTATGAGATATTTATTGATCACAAGAGCCTTAAGTACATTTTTCAGTAGAGAGATCTAAATTTGAGGCAGAGGAGATGGTTGGAACTGTTGAAGGATTATGATTGCGAGATCTTATATCATCCGGGTAAAGCTAATGTGGTAGCAGATGCCTTGAGTAGGAAGTCCTCAGGCAGTCTTGCTCACATCAGTGTTGAGAGGAGACCATTGATCCAAGAGTTGCATCTGATGGTGGATCAAGGTCTGATGATGAAGATCAGTAGATCAGGTGGACTGTTAGCTCAGTTTAAAGTGCGATCTGTACTGAGGGATAGGATTAAAGCAGCTCAGAGCCGAGATCCTATTCTAGAAGAGCTTGCAGAGAATGTCAGAGCAGGGAAGTTCACTGATTTCACACTCGATGATGATGGTGTGTTGTGGATCAGTGGTAGATTGTGTGTTCCTGATATGGATAACTTAAGAGAGGAGATTTTAGAGGAAGCACATTCTACAGCTTACAGCGTTCATCCGGGTGTCACTAAGATGTACCACAGTATCAGAGATTTATACTGGTGGGACGGATTGAAGAAGGATGTCGCTGATTATGTTGCTAAGTGCTTGACGTGTCAGCAAGTGAAAGCCGAACATCAGAAGCCTTTTGGGAAGCTTCAGCCTCTTCCTATTCCCGAGTGGATTTTATGGTCGGTTTACCTCGTTCGAAGGATGGATACGACTCCATCTGGGTGATTGTAGACAGATTGACGAAGTCTGCACATTTCTTGCCTGTGAAAGCCACATATTCAGTTGCAAGATTGGCGAAGTTGTATGTGAAGCATATTGTGTGCCTTCATGGAGTACCTGTGTCCATTGTGTCAGATAGAGGTTCGGTGTTTACTTCTCATTTTTGGCAGAAGTTGCAGGAAGCAATGGGCACTAGGTTGGATTTTAGTACTGCTTTTCATCCTCAGACAAATGGCTAGTCTGAGAGGACGATCCAGACACTGGAAGATATGTTGAGGATGTGTGTCTTGGATTTGGGAGGTAGCTGGGATGATCATTTGCCACTCGTTGAGTTTGCATATAATAACAGCTACCATAGCAGTATTGGCATGGCACCGTACGAGGCGTTGTATGGAAGGAAGTGTAGATCCTCGTTGAGTTGGGACGAGATTGGTGAGAGAGCTTTGACTGGACCTGAGATGGTTCAGGATGCTGCAGAGAAAGTTGCCTTGATTAAGCAAAGATTAGAGACCGCAGTTAGCAGACAGAAGAGTTATGCGGATCCTAGGCACAAAGATGTGGAGTTTCAGGTTGGAGATTTTTTTTTTCTGAAGGTATCTCCGATGAAGGGTGTGATGAGATTTGGCAGGAACGGTAAGTTAGCACCGAGATATATTGGACCGTTTGAGATTCTGGAGAGAGTTGGCACTGTTGCATATCGGTTGGATTTGCCTCCGAGTATGTCACAGGTGCATCCAGTATTTCATATCTCGATGTTAAGGAAGTATATCTCAGACCCTTCTCACGTGTTGCAGCTCGACAGTGTAGAAGTGAGTGAAGATTTGACGTTTGTGGAAGAACCTGTGGCGATCGTTGATTTTCAAGTTCAATAGTTGCGATCGAAGCAGATTCCGATGGTCAAGGTTCTGTGGCATAGCGATAGAGTTGAGGAGCATACGTGGGAGACTGAAGCTGAGATGCGAGCTTCTTACCCGTATCTCTTTCCTTCTTGATCCTTTTTTTGGAATTCAGGGACGAATTCTTGCAAGGGGGGAAGACTGTAATATTCCGTGTTTTTAAATATTTTTACACTGTACCGGGATATGCAGTGTCAATAATTTTTGTATATATATTACGATATTTTCACGAGTTGATATGTATTTAAAACCTATTTTAAATACTGTGTTTTATTTACAGTGCTTTACGTAAAATTTTCCCGGGACTTGTATTTTCGGGGAAATTTCCACGTAAATAATTTATTATTAATTATTCTAAATATATTTTCGGACTCGCATGAACTCATGCGTATTTTTTAAAATACTAAATAAAGCCTGTGTGTGTAAATATTTATTTAATTAGGGTTTAATATATATTACCCTAATATTTTATTATTTGTTTATTTATTTATTGTTATTTAATTATTTTATTTATTATTAAATTATTAAAATTATTTTATTTTATTTTATTTTATTATTTTTTCTTTTTTCTTTTTCTTTTCTTTTTCTTTTCTTTCTTTTTCTTTTTTCTTTTTCTTCTTCTTCTTTCTTTCTCTCCCGCGCCCGACCACCACCCACCCCACCCCTCACCGTCTGCAACTCCGGTCACCTACCGTCGTTGTGCCTCCCGGCTTGCCACCGCCGTTCCCAGTCGTCCTACGCCGCCTCCAGCTCCCTTCCCCGGCGTCGGCAACTCCATTTTTCCTCTTTTGGCCGAAAATTGTCCTTTCACCGTTTCTCCCATTTTCGGCCACCGTTTTTGACACCGCTGGTCTCTTTCTTCTCCTTGAGCTCCGGTGAGTGTGATTCTAGCTTTGGTTTGAGCTTAAATGGTCTAGAATTGCTTAGGTTTCGAATTTTCAATTTCGGTCACATTAGGGTTTTTGATTTTTTTGAGCTTCGAATTGATTGATTCATGAAAACTCCCTTCAAAAATGTTGATCCTAGTATCTTAATCTACATGTATAAATTTTTGTGTAATTTTTGGAGATTTTTTGGATTTTTGGGTATTTTTGAATATTTTAATATTATTTTCTAATTTTCAGAAATTAATTATTTAAATTATGAAATTGGGGTTTATGGTTAAATTAAGTGTTGAAATGAATTATAGGAATTTATTTGGAATTTTTTATGAATTTCTAAGTATTTATTTTGAATTATTGAAGTTTATGTAATTTTGGGAAAATTAGGTTAAATGTGTTTTTAATTGAAATTAATTAGATAATTGAGTTTAATTATTGATATTATTGATAAATATGTTGAGAAAATTAATTTTGGATAATTGTATAATTTTTGGTGAATTTTTGAAGTAATTTTAGTATATTTATATATATAGGGGTATTTTGGTAATTTTACCCTAAATTGGCTAAAAATGTAATTTAATTGGTTTTAATAGTTATTTAAGGTATAAAAATGATTTCTACAAATTATTTGGTATTTTTAACTAATTAAAACTATTTTTCGTGAATTATTTTCAATTATATATATAATAAACGATTTTACTAATAAAATGAGTTTTTATCGGTTTTTATTGTGTTTTAAAGTTAATTATGTAATTTCTACCTATAAAATGTATTTCTGTGATTTAAGGATATTTTTGGTATTTTCGGAATTATTCTGTGTTTGTGGACCCCGGTCGGTGGACTGTAGTTTGGAGTCCGACCGTGGGATTCTGATTGTGCCTTGTGTAGTTTTTCGAAGTGTGTTTCTTTGCAGGGTCGGCTCTACTCTTTTGAGTAGAGAGATGTCCGTTTTATAAGGGAGGTTCTGCCGAATTTTCGGTAGAATTCTCGTAAAACGTGATATCCGATCGAACCCTGATATCGATTCTATGTTTAATACTCTAGATCGAATTCTAGGATTTCTGTTAGGTTTATTCTGATGTCGGTTATTTATTGCTTGTTTAGTTGCGCTGAGACCGAGGGCTAGTGGACCAGGCCTATCGGACCCGTCTTGTGGAGCACACTAGGTGAGTTACTATACTATATATATATGCTTAGGGTGCATGATTTAGAAATATATATTTTATTTTGATTAAAATGCATAAATAATGTGATTTGTATTTAAGTATATTTTTGGTTTATTTTTGGTATTTATTAAATTATATACACGTTTTGTAAATACAATATATTTAAAATGTTTTTAAATATATTTCCAACTTAATTTATAATTTGATTGAATTCATTTGACATATATATACTCGAAATATACCTGGTTTATTTTTGGTATATTTCCGGTATATATATGGTTTATGTTGTTATTTTATTGAACTTCATGCATCATTTGTTTTTTTGAATGAATGATTTATATTATTAATGAAGGATATCAATAGAATGTGCTACCTAGTGGGCAGCACTAGGACTGAGTACGTACCGGTACGCCTATAGTATTTAGGCTATATTACTAACTATTTGTGGATATTGATTGGTTATGATTATTTGATATGTGAGATATGGTTTGGAGGTGTGATTGCTGGAGCTCGGTTGACCAAGTGTCTCGGGGCCAATCACACTGGCAGTCAGACTGCTGGAGCTCGATTGACTTAGTGTCTCGGGGCCAGTCTACTGTCCAAATGGAATAAGTGGATATATTTGGAATAAGTGAGCCTGTATGGCTAAAGTGTTGTCTAACACTATTTCTGAGGTTGCGATATTCTAGGGTTCTATATGATCCTTCATAAAAGGTGATTTTCAATAAAATATATATATAATGATTTTATTGCATCTGTGTGTAATTGCCTGTATATAAATATATTAGATATATACTGTTGACTGTATGCATTATCATTTAGTGTGTATGTATATATATTATAGTAATTCACTCAGTGAGGTCTGACTCCCCTCCGTTGACTATTTTTCAGGAGAGTCAACTTCTTCAGACCTCAGTAGCAGGTCGATATGCCGAATTTCTTCCGTCCCGGCTTCTTTGTGTAAATTATCTACTTGAGTCTTATTTATGTTATCTAGACACTGCAGTAGTTATGAAATAAAGTATTGGATTTCATGTATTTTATTTTAAAGAGATGTATTATATTGAAATTGGATTTGTATTAAAAGATTATATATATATGAGATGAGGTTTGATTCGAATCCAGTGATGAAACTGTTATTATTATATTTATGATTTTTATTTCCGCTGCATATTATATGATTATTGTTATTATTGCATGATTTATTTTATTTTATTTTTATTTTTTTAGGCTTGCTACGGGTTCCGGATTCGAAAGAATTCCCGTTCCCTAGCGCCGATCATGGCCCCTCTTTTGGGTCGTGACAGCTTGTAGTTTTGAAGTCCTCAACAGAAGTATGGCAAGCTCTTGCCACCACTTATAGTGTCATTAGCCATGCCTAGTGAACTCAATTACATATTGAGAGCTCCATTACCTGTCTAAAGCTGAACTCACTATATCTTAGTATCTCTATAAAGCAAAAGTTATTGCTAATTCCTTAATATTAGTAAGTAACCAATATCCTCTTTTGAATTCAGCACCATCGTGTTTTACAAGCTCAGTGTCGAGTATAATGGCATTATAGGGGCTTTACAACAATGTCTCGAAGTAGTCTCATTTCACGAGCTTTATGGCCAACTTATAGCTTATGAATTGCTCCTCAACTCTCAACAACCTCCTGTTACAATTGTTAACATTGCTCAACATAATAATAACTCCTCTGGTGAATAATTTACTCAAGATTTTGCTAACCACAATCGTGGAAGATAGGGATAACTTGGTGGTTGACATGGCTTTACATTATCTTCTTATCAGATTTGCAGTCTTAACAATCATTTTGCTATCACTTGTAGGCATCATTTTGATGCCAACTACATAGCTCATGGTCGATTTGGACCATCATCATTCCAAAATTTCTTCTCTTCTTTAGCCAGGTATCAAGTAAATCTAACAAACCTTTCCTCGCAAAGTGCACTTATGCCTACTCCTCTTAATGCTCATAAGACTTCATGGTACCTAAACATAGGAGCAACTCATCATGTCACTCCTAATTTGTCTTTACTCAGCATTGTAAATGAATATCAAGGTATATAAAATTTGCTTGTTGGTAATGGCCATAGCTTGGCGTTTATCATATTGGTTTTATTGTTCTTTGATCTCCCTCTAAATAATTCATATTATAAAATGTTTTACATATACCCATAATAACTAAACCTTTTTTGTCTATTCACAAATTTTACAATGACAATAAGTGTTTTTTTTTAAAAGTTTCATGATGATCACTATCTTGTCAAAGACTAGGTATCAAAGAACATAATACTTCATGGACTAGTTGAGCAAGGACTCTATAAGTTATACAATGCACCTTGTCCAGACATCTCAACAAGTAGGGGTGGGTAGAAATTGACCAAACAGCCTAAACTGAACTGGACCAAGCTAAAATTCAAGGTCGACTTGGTAACTAATAGTAGGTAAATGGAAATTTGGTTCTGGTTAAGTGAGAAAACAAGTGATCAGTTCTCAACTTGGTTTAGGGATAAAAATATCTGAACCGAACTGAAAATTAAAGTACTATGCTTAAGGCTACTAAATGACGTCATTATATATGTTAGTATGTTACCCTAACCCTAAAATTGATGTCCCTAATAAATTCTTATTATTCCCTTCACCCTCTCATATCTCCCCGCCCCTCTTTGTCTCTCACTCTCTTACCATCTCTCAAACTTTCCCCTCTACTCCTCTTTTTTCTATAACCCTAAACCTAACCCTTCATCCTACTATCATTTATCTGCTTCTCCAGTCTAGCTTTGCCTCTTCCCTTTCTTTAGAATAAACCTCTTCATTATCTTTGTTCTGTTTCTCGACTTCTCATCTTTATATTGTCTCTTTTTCTCAAAGAAGCTTACTCTATAGTCTACATGTTTCTTTATTTCCTTACATATTCTTTGGCTCGATGTTTGTTCTCTTTAAAGACATAATATTTTGTTGCTTTATTATTGTTTTTTTTACTGTCAATGTTCAAAAATAAACATTGACAATGATGAAATCAACTTATAATGGTGTTTTGTAGCCGGATCAACTAGATCTGATACCAGATCTACTAGATATGGTAATGGTTTTCTTAGATTAAAAGGTTTTTATAAAAATTTTGGGTTATTTTTTGGCCTTATTTGTTTAGAGGTTGATGGATTGTCTATTTGTTCTTTTATTTGATGCATGCTATACTAGTAAAATCAACTTATTTGGTTGGATTTCTAAAGTTTTTTTCGATCTCTTTGAGAGATCTTAATGGTGGAAGCCCCAAATGTGTAGATTTGACCATCGGTTGATCTTGTTAGTGGAAGCTGCTTAATTTGAATATTAATCGAGTTAGAGAAACATATCAATAGTCAACATTCATGTTGATATTTTTTTGTACTTTGATTTTTGAAAATATAATTTTTACTTTCTAAGTAGTTATTTTTATTATTTTTTAAATTATTTTTATTGAAAATATATTGTTTATTTTCTATGTACATAAATTTATTTAAAATTTATTTAAAAAATTAGTTAATTTTATTTAAAAAATTAATTGTAAAATTATTTTACTTTTTATTCAAATAATTTTATCGGTTATTTATTTTATAGAATTTTGCCATTGAATATATACTGTTTGCTTACTGTTTGATTATTTTATTTAAAATTATTTTGCTTTCTATTTAAATATTTTTATTGGTGATTTATTTTAGAAAATTCTGTCATTGAATATATAACATTTGCTTACTATTTGATTATTTTATTGAAATAAGTGAAAAAAATTACTTTTATTGAATCAATTGAGTGAAAGAGAATTACAAATTACATGTTTAAAAAATTTTGATGTACAAAGATTACTGCTTGCTTTTATTGAATCCTTTTATTATTATTGGTTGTTCTGTTCTTATTTTAGCA
Source organism: Mallotus nudiflorus (assembly GCA_947683625.1). NCBI lineage: Eukaryota > Viridiplantae > Streptophyta > Magnoliopsida > Malpighiales > Euphorbiaceae > Mallotus > Mallotus nudiflorus. The sequence continues at coordinate 969,277 of CANTUR010001483.1, read as the reverse complement.
TATGCATTTGTCATTATTTTTCGTTGGCTCAAAATCATTTCTTCTTCTTCTGTTTGGATTACATGTAATTATGTAGGTGGAAATTGAAATAGGTGCTGTTAGAGGCAATCAACCTGGTACTCTCGCTACTGGTGGTGCTAAGACCTTCAATCATGTAGAGGTGGAAGCCCCAAAGCAACCAGAAGTTGCTCAAAATGAAAAAGAGAGAAAGGACATTGATAGCAGAAGGAAGGTATGGGACCACTTCAAGAAAATCAAAGGGAAGTTGGTAAGAGCTAGATGTGTTTATTATGCTAAAATCTTGAATGCTGATAGTAAAATAATGGAAAATCATCTTGTAGAAATCATAAGTTATGTTATAGGAAAAACCCTAACCCTAAGTCCAGTAGAAAGAGTCTTTTAACTCTTAGAACTAATGTGCATAGTTTTCACAGTGTAGGTGTAATAAGGACATGGACATTTGAATAGGAAGCTATTGGGAATGCATTGCCCAATATAGTTATTGTTGATGAGCACCCATTTAAATTTATTGAGGGAGAGGGATTTAAACAGTTCATGTCTTTTGCATGTCCTAGGTTCAAGATACCTAGTAGGTGGATAGTCAATCGAGACTGTTATAATGTAGATATGGAAGCAAAGCTTAAATTGAAAAAAATTTCATGCATCATTGCCAAAGTTAAAGAGTCAGGATCACAACTAACTCTTGGACTTCAATTCAACACATAAACTACATGTGCATTACTGCTCATTACATTAATTCATATTGGAAGCTCAATAAAAAAATAATTTCATTTATTCCTGTTACATCGCATAGGGGTGAGTATATTGCAAAAATTTTAGAAACTATCTTCTAGAATGGAGTGTTAAACATATTTTTCACACTGATAGTAGATAATGCATCATCAAATGACATTGCAATTGGTTTTTCTAAGAAAAAATTATTGTCTTAGGGCTCATCTGATGTTAAAATCAAATACTTCCACATGAGATGCCTTGCACACATCCTAAATTTAGTTGTCACTGAGGGGTTGAAAAAAGTTGGCAATCTTGTTAAAAGGGTTAGAAAAGCAGTGAGATATATTACAAATTCACCTACTAGGTTGCACAAATTTAACAAATTGCTAACTTAATTAGTTATGAATTAAACTGTTATTTGTGTTTAGATGTGCCCACGAGGTGGAATTTAACCTATGTCATGTAAAAAACTGCTTGCTTATTTGACAAAGTATTTGAGAAGTACGAGGAGTGTAAGCATGCATTTAGATCTGACTTAGGGGATGATGTACTAGAATTTATAGATTGGTTGAATGTTAAGAAACTTATTGATTTTTTGCAAAAATTTTATGAGATGACATTGAGAATTTATAGTTCTCAATATGTTACTACAAACTGTTATTTCACTAAAATTGTTGAATTGTTTAGTAATTTAATTGAGTGTCAAAGTTCTATTGATCCTAGCAAAAGATCTATGGCCTTTTCCATAAAAGCCAAATTCGATAAGTACTGGGGGAATCCTCAAAAGATGAATGTGTTGATTTTTTTTGTAAATGTGCTTGTTCCTCAATACAAGCTAGAATACATTGAGTATTCCCTGTTTGAGATTTATAGGGATTCTGTGGGTGGAAGCCTATTTGATAATGTTAAAGATGGCTTGTATAAACTATTTGATGACTACTCTACTTCTTGCAAGCCTCCTTCTCAATTTTTTTTAATATCTGGAGAATCAATTTATGCATCTAAAAATGCTTCTGCTAAATCTGGCAAATCAGTTTCCTTGTTAAGAGCAAAATTTAAAAAGCATAAGATGGAACTTTGAATTTATAGGAGCAAAAAATATGAGTTGGATATCTATCTTGCTGAGTTTGTTATTGAGGAGGATGGCTCATTTGATATTCTTAGATGGTGTAAGCTCAATTCTGACTATTCTATCTATTATAGCACGAGATGTGTTAGTTGTGCCAATCTCCACAGTTGCATCTAAATCTGCTTTTAGCATATGAGGGAGGGTGTTTGATTGCTTTAGATCTTCTTTAACTCCCAAAGTTGTAAAAGCATTAACATGTTCTCAAGACTATATGAGAATGTCTAAAAATCCAATCTCAATTAAAAAGTCCTTAGAGGAAATTAAGAAGTTTGAGAAAGGTACTTTACTGCATCTTGTTCTGATATGTTTTTATTCAAATTTTTTAATGTAAGTTCCAATGATCTGTTTGATTTAACAATTTTTTTTTCTTTTCATTCTCAAATTACCTCCAGTTGGCATGAGCCCATCAATGGGATCATCAAGTGCCGATTAATATGAAAATTCAATAAATTTTATGAAAAGAGTCCTAGAGGGGGATGAATAGGAAAATCAAATAAAAATGAGAAATTAAAAGAATTCTTTGTAAGAATTGAATTGAAGTTGAGAAGGAAGAATGAAGAACACAAAAATTTAAGAAGTTGGATTCAACAACAATCTTACGTCTCCACCTAACTTATCCCCAAGTTAGGATTTTCAATTACCCATAATTGTATTCATAAGATTGAGATTACATAAGAGTTTTATGGCTCACTCTTACAACCTTACAACTTGACTTTTCAAGGCTTACTCAAAAACCAAAGCCCAAGTGTTTCAATGGACAACACTTAAAGCAATTCCTTTAGAAATAAATCTCACTTCCCTTCTATTCTATCCTAAGATTTAAGATGAAGAGAAATTCTATTTCTAACACATAACAAACTCTTACAAGAGTTATACAAACAAATAATTGTTTAAGAGAAATTGAGAGCTTAATTGAATGCTTAAGAAATAATGAATAATAAATAAGTTTCTTAACTTTCATTTAGCTTTAGATGTGTTTATATAGAAAAACACTCAAAAATATAGTTGTTGAAGGTGCAAATAATGTGTCCAACATCTATATTTTAAATCATTGAATGTAATGATGTCAGGCAGCTATTCATGGATTGAAACCGTGATTGGCTGATGAAAATATTTAAATTTCCCATACTTTCTTCATAAAAGCTATAGATATTTGAATCAGCTTTCCATATCATTTTGAATCACATAAATTGGACTTCTGTAGCTCAAGATATGTCCAAAATACTAAGAGCTGTGCAATCTGAAATGCATGCTACTATTAGGCAACTATACACATACTGAAGCCGTGATTTGCTATTGAAGAAGTTTGAATTTTCCTAGTGCTTCTATTTGGTTGCATTTCTATGACTGTGATTATTGTTGGGCCATTATGATGCTTCCACCTTAGTTTACATGCAAAATGAGTAAAAGTGTTTGCTGATTTTTCTTAAGTGACATGTATTTGTTGCCAGAAATTCCAATGCCATTTGGACATGATTTGAGAACTATTGACAACTAAGCACTCTTTCTTTATGTTTCTATTTTTCTTTTTAGTTAGTTTGCATTTCCTGATTCTATATTATTAATTTTTTTGAAATGCAAGAATGGTAATCTTTTGGGTGAACTCAAGCTATGTTTGTTTATAATCAGATATTTTTTTGCATGTTATGTAGGCCTTCTGCATATAATTTTTTTGGAAGCTTTATATTTTGCCTTCAAAATATTTGTTAAAGAAATGCAATATCAGAAGTGGAAGTATTCTATAGTTGCTTATAACTTACATGTTAACTTAATTTTTTTGTATCTACTTTTAAATTTGTATACAAAGATGGTAAATAGCCTGGACACATGGAAAATAGCCTCACATAATATAATTATGTTAGATCATTAAGGGCTTTACATAGTTTGTAATTATGTAATCAGTTTACACACATTGAGCTTGGCTCTGTTTTTATAATTGTGTAATACAAATTGGGCTTCGCCCACTATAGTAAAAATATGAAATTTTTGTTTATTTTCATTATTTTATGTCTAAGCCTATAATATGGCCCCAAACAAATCCAAACTAATCAACTGAACTGATAATATTGAAAAAATCAGTTCACCGAACTGATATGTTTTTCTTAACTTTTTAGCGCGGTTTGGTTACCAAATGACTATAAAATTTTACCCCTCTAGCACTAAACTGAGTCGATCCGAACCGTGCTCACCCTAATCTATAAGTGCATCCATTTACCTAGCAAACTTGGAGGCTTGGCATGCGAGACTCAGGTATCCAAACATTTAAACTGTCAAACAATTAGTTCATCATTTTTCATTTACCGTGTTCTTCCTTTAAACAAACCATAAATAAATGTTCTACTTGTTGTTTAGGAAAATTACATAGAGTCCATCTTCCCTTGACTGATCATTGTAGTTCCAAACCATTAGAATTAATCCACTTTGATGTTTGGGGTCTAACACCAATGCATTATTATTCTTAATTTAAGTATTTTATTATTTTCATAGACGATTATTCTTTATTTACATGGTTTTATCCAATAAAAAAAAGTGATTTCCATGAAATTTTCATTCAATTTAAATTAATGGTGGAAAGGCAATTTGACAGTAAAATAAAATCATTCCACTTACACTGGGCCAATGAATATCGACCATTACATAATTATTTCAAGCAACATCATATTATTCATCAAGTTAGTTATCCATATACCCATGAACAAAGTGGCACTACTCAATGTAAAATCAAAAATATTATGGATATTGGTTTAGATAGGCCTTTGTGGTGCCCTATTTAAATTTTAGGAATTTTCTTTTTAAACCACTATTTTTTTATTAATCGAATTCCTACTAATTCATTGGGCAAATGCATTCCTTTCACTTAATTGAGAAAAAAAACCTCCAGATAACACTTTTCTTTGCATCTTTGGGTGTGCCATTTACCCTTTATTAAGACCATACAACAATCACAAATTTTCTTTTCGATCATCTCAATGTGCATTCTTAGGCTACTCACCTATTCATCGTAGATATAGGTGCTTTAACAAAAACAATGGAAAAATGTATATTGCTAGACATGTTAAGTTCGATGAAAATTGTTTCTTTTTCATGCTATTTTAGGTGTCTCTTCCTATTATGATGTCATGCCAGTCTCTATGCCACCTCTGCCTTGTCTTTAGCTAATATGTTTTATAATGCATGATTCTTTTCCGACATCGGGTACTACTCTTTCTCAAACTCATACTTCTTCTAAAATTTCTTCTTTCTTATCTCCTTCTTCTTCCTTATCACTTTCTCAACACTCTTCCACTCCAATTAAAACACTAATAACCCAATCTTCTACCTTACCTTTATCCACTTCTCCACACCATACCCACATCTACAACTAAGAGGGATTGAAACTATTTGGGGATCTTAGACATCTTGAAGATCAAAATAACCAACCAAACTTATCGTCTCAACCCCAACCTCAATGCACACACAATATGCAATTACGCCCTACCACTTTCAATGTAAACTAACCATTCTCCACACTTATTCATTACCCTCTTTAACCTCTTCCCTCTCTGAACCTACTTCTTTTATCCAAGCCATTAAACTACCTGAATGCAAGTAAGCCATGATAGAGAAAATGCAAGCTTTGTACAAAAATATACATGGGATTTTGTCCTTGTCCCTTATCCCACAAATGGTATTGTTATTGGTAACTTATGGTTTTACAAAATAAAATGAAGGGGTGATGGTGGTATTAAAAGGTTCATGGCATGTCTGGTAGCTCAAGGTTATACCTAAGAGTATGGATTGAACTATAAGGAAACCTTTAGTCCAGTAGTGAAACTGATGACTATTCATACTATGTTATCTATCGTTATATCAAGAGGGTGGCATTTACATCAACTTAATGTAAGCAATGCCTTTTAAATGGTAAACTTGAGGAAGATGTGTTCATGGTGCAACCCTAAGGGTATGTGGATACTAAGGATCGCAAGTATGTTTGCAAATTAAGAAAATCACTCTAGGGCCTCGAACAAGCACCACGTGCATAGTATAAAAAATTAAGCAATTTTCTTCTCACAATGGGTTTTTAAGGTTCTTTTACTGATCCATCACTATTTATTTATAATTCTTGAGGTTATTAATGTTTCTTTCTTATCTATGTAGATAATGTGATCATCATTGGAAGTAGCACTCTTATTGTGCAATAACTAATCTTGTAAGTATCCACTACATTTTCCTTGAGGGACTTAGGTGAATTAAGCTACTTTCATGGAATTCAAGTTATTCGGATAGGTGTTGGTCTTCTTCTCACACAACAAACAAACAACAAGGACATCTTAAAAAGTATTGACATTTCATCCTATAAACCTTGTTCCATGCCTATGGCTTCAGGTACAATTTTTACAAAATCTAATGTTACATTACTCTCATTTATCGAAGCCAACACATACCGTAGACTTTATGGGAGCCTTCAATATCTAACAATAAACAAACTTGACTTGTCCTTCTCGATGAAAAAAATGTGTCAATGCATGCATCATCCAACCTCCACACATTTGAAGGCTCTCAAACGTATCATCAATTATTTATAAGGAATAAAACATCAGGGCTTATTCATTAAACAATGTTCGTAAAGTTCAATTACTGCCTTTACTTATGCTAATTGGGCTTAGTGCCCAAATGATCGTTGATCGACAAGTAGATACCTCATCTTCCTCAGATAAAATTTGATCACTTGTAATTCCAGGAAACAATGCACTATAGCACGATCTTCGACTGAATCAAAGTTCAAGGCCATAGCTGATATAAGTGTCGAGATAAAGTGGCTAACTTATTTACTTCAGGAGCTTGATATGCAACTGCAATCCCCACCCCATGTGTGGTGTGAAAACATGGGGGCCATCTTCTTATCGTCCAATCTAATTTTTGAATCTCACGCACAACATGTTGAAGAGGATTTTCACTTTGTGGGCAACAAAGTACTTGAAAAATAGCTCACTGTCTTTGCAATATCATCAGCAGATCAGGTTGCAAATTTGATGACAAAGGCGGTCAATAAACAACTGTTTCTCAAATTCAAGGACAAGTTATGGTTAGCTGCCTACAAACCATCAGCTTGGTGGGGCGTATCAGAGGCAAAGACTCCTACTACTACTTAAACTATTGGGTTTCTTGCACAAATAGTACCATAACTTTGACCCATATTTCAAAATAGTACCAAATTTTTAATTTTTTCTTTTCGGTCCCTTAATTTCTATTTTTTTTCATACCATAGTCCTTTAATGATTTCTGATCAAATTTATCATACGTAGCAGTTTGAATAAGTATACTTTTTTGTATATGCGTCATGTAAGCATCCAATTAAGAAGCCTAATCATCTTGTGGACTCTATAAAATGGAATATGCTAAAATTTTATTTCATGGGGCCCCTAAAGAAAATTTGTTCTATGCGGCCAATAAGATGATTAAGTTATTTAATGGGATGTTTACATGGTGAATATACTAAAAATATATTTATTTTGATTATCATGTATGCTACATTTGATCGGATATATTTGAGGTACTTTAATTTGAAGTAAAAATAAAAATTGTGGTACTGAAAAGAAAACAAATAAAACTTTAGTAACTGAAAAGAAAAAAATTAAAAATCTGGTACCATTTTGAAACATGGAGTAAAATTATGATACCAATGATGCAGCAAACCCTTAAACTATTTGTTAACTAATGTATATCAATTAGCTTTAAGTTGTTATTACTGTGTTGTATATATACATATTTTCAATGGTATAGAAAATCATCTTTCTCTCTATAACATATTTTGACTCTAGACATCTTTAAAAGTTGTTAAAATAAATTAACAAAATAGCATGTAGAATATGTTATTTTTAAGTATTATAGATTGTAATTTAACTAATAAAAAACTTTATCTTAAAAAATTTATGCCTCAACTAAATCTTGGTTCAAATATGTAAGTTGTTGAATGTAAGTTAAAAAAAAATGTCGATAGATATATACACATGTTTTAATTAACAAAAAAAAACATTGCAAGTTTGGACTTGATGTCCACTATACATATTTTTAAAGTGCATTATCTGTTCAAAAGACTATGTTAGGGATATCATGCAACCACATAAGGTAGCTCCTCTGGTAGAAACAAGAAGAAATTCTTAAAAAATGCTGCATTATTGTTCGTAGATGACTCATTCAACTAAGTAGGAGATAAATAAATACTAATGATTATCTCTCCGAATGTTTACAGTAAAAATGAACTCAATTATATGCACAGTTATTGCTCAGTGACGTTATTTTGTTGTATCTAATACTTAATGTAGTCGGTATTATTTTTGTTAAAATTTTGCCATATAATATGTTTATAAAATTTTAAATTTTATTTCTAAAATGTACTCATAAAATGAATTTTGATGTCTGTTGTATATATAATTACAAACTATATGCCGCAATATATGTGTAATACTAAATAAATCAGGATATTAATACACTAAATTAGGACATTAACTCATTCAATTTTTTTTTTATAAATTTTTAAAGTTAATTTCCAAGATATATTATTGTTATTATTATTTTCTTTTATATATTACATCTGGTTTAGAAATTTAAAATGATCAAGAAATTTATTACACTATGTATTTATGCTATAAAATTTATTATACTATTTCTCAATATATATATATATATATATATATATATATATATATATATATATATATATATATATATATACATAGTGTAATATATATATACATATATATATATATCCTATAATTTAAATTTTTCAATAATAAAATATATTAAAATATAAATAAATAATTTATTAATAAGTAGTCCACGCAATGCGTGGATAAATGACTAGTAATTTTATAAGTCTTACTAAATTAAATTTAACAACTGAATAATTAAAATTAGTAAATTTTATAAAATAATTAATTATGAAAATATTAACAATAAAAATATGGAGAGAGTGTTGTATAATTATTTAAATAAAAATTATGAATAATGTAATAAATTATTATATTATAACTCGATCAAATTTACAAAATTAGATTATTATATAAAAATAAAAATTGTAATAAAGTATTATATTATAATGGAATTCTATCAAGTTTGAAAAATTAGACTGTTATATAAATAAAATGTTACTTTTTTATTTTTGAAAATTTATCAAATTAAAATTTATTAAAAATTTATATTTATATTAATTAATTTTTTAAAAAATTAAATATAATCATAATTTATTACTTTCAAAAATGATATTAACTATTTTTTTAAATAAAGGAATTCAGTCTTCCAAAAGGAAATTTTTTGTAGAATGTGGTGTCTGATCAGAGGATTGTTACTGATTCAGTGGCCATTAATGATGAGGTATCATGGTTACTGGACGTGATAATGAGACTTGGGGTTTTGCGGATGGGTATAATTTCCAGCTGCAGCATGCTTCATTGGACAATAATGCTCTCTCCTTTGACATGTCAGAGGCTTGTGACTTGTGAATCTAACAAGACCATTCAGATGTGGAAACAAGATGCAAATGCCAAACCACAAGCTCATCCTCTTCACTTGGAGCCACTTAATCAAATTAGGCAGTTCCAGCGGTTGTGCTTCCGGTGGTTGATGATTGTTTCTTTTCTTTGTTTCTGTAGTAAAAAATTGAGGATCGGACTATGAATGAAATAGAGTAAATGACAACTAAAATAATTAGAATGATAAAATTGAAAAAAATATATAACATAATTTTAAGAATTATTGCACAAGTGAATAAAATCTAAATGATTGTACTAAAAATTACCACAATGTAAATGTTGAGGAAAGTGTGGAGGGTCATAATGGTTCACTTAAATTCTATACTCCTAGACTGAGTTTTACCAGGATAGGTAATTTAATGGCACAATAATTTGTGACAACTAAACGCAACAATAGTAACAAGAAAGAAAACACCAAAATTTAACATGGAAAACCCCAAACAAATCGGGAAAAACTACAGGCAAGACTAGAAAATTTTTACTATGAAAATAAATAAGAGTTACAAAATATTTCTCTCTAAGGAGAATACAATAAAATTCTCTCTATAATGTAGGAGATAACCCACTCTTTATATATTTTTCCACCACAAGGAGATTTCTCACAATTACTAACCAACTCACTAACTCTAACTCACATAATGGTCACACGGCACACTCTCTTCTCGTTGCTATGCTTGTATTTTTTGTTTTAGGTTACATAAAATGGTAGAGTAAATGACCTTTATATAGCCATGAATGATGGCTATTTTTCAACCCTTTTGTCAGCACCAAATTCAGTGCTAACTTTTTTTTATTATTATTATAAGTTATGTGGCTGCACCAACTTTAACTTTAACAATCTCCCATTTGAATATTTGATTGAGAATCCATAACATCTTCACACCATTCTTTTTATCTTACCTTTTCATGTTGCTTATGTTTCCATTAGGCCGCACGAGGATCAGTACCAAATAAATTTATCACTGTTGATAGTTTTTGTCAAGAAATTTGTAAAATTTTCTTTGGTATGGATTTTTTGCAAATTGATAGTTCCTTCTTCCACTTTCCCTCAAATGAAGTGATAATGAACTCAAATATATTTTGACTTTGAATGAAAGGTTGGATTTCTTATATGATGTAAGACACTTTGACTGTCATTAAACAAAGAAACTTTCACTTGTTTGTGCCTGAGTTCTTCTATTGCCATTTTCAACCAAACTGTTTCTTTACTAGATTGTGTAGCTGCCACATATTCAGCTTCGTTGTTAACGTAGCCATAACTAATTACAATTTTGATATCCAACTTACAACACTGCCAACAAGTATAAACATATAACCCTTCATAGATTTTCTTTTATCCAAATCACCTATATAATTGGAGTCGACATATCCTCGGATAATAAAGTTTGATCCTCCATAACATAATGCAACATTTGAGTTTCCTTTGATATATCTTAGGATCCTCTTCATAGCATTCCAATGCTCTCTACTAGGATTTGCCATGTACTGACTAACCACTCTCATTGCATGTGCAATGTCTGGTCTTATACATATTATAGCAGACATCAAACTTCCCACTACTAATGCATATGGTACTTGAGACATTTCCATCCTCTATACTTCACTATTACAACTCATACTGGAAGATAACTTGAAATTAGTAGGAAGTGGGGTTAAAATTGGCTTACAATCTTGCATATTGAATTTCTATAAGACTTTCTTCAAGTAATTTTTATGGAGTAGCTAAATCTTCCTATCATTTCTATCTTGGTGAATTTGCATCCTTAGAATCTTAATTGGTGGTCTCAAGTCCTTCATCTCAAATTCCCTAGCCAACCTATGCCTTTAATTCTTTGATATGATCGCTACCAACATGTCATCAACATACAACAGTAAAATGACGAAGTCATTTTCACTAGCCCTTTCGAAATATGCAAAAGGATCTGCATTAAGTTTATTGTATCCAAGGCTCATGATGAAGGAATCAAATCTGTTATACTAATACCTTGGTGCCTGTTTTAAACCATATACAAATTTATTTAACCTTCAAACTAAGTTCTCTTTTCCTTATTCTTCAAAACCTTCTGGTTGGAGCATATAAATTTCTTTTTTAATATTTCCATAAAGAAAAGCATTTTTTATATCTAATTGATCTAGATGTAAATCAAATGTAGCACACATTACCAGGACCACTTGAACTATTATAAGTCAAACCATAAGGGAAAAGATTTCATTGAAGTCAATGCCTTCTTTCTAAGCATATCCTCATACCACCAATCTTGCATAATATAGTTCCACTTGATCATCATTGTTATGCTTAATCTTATAGACCTATTTGTTACCAATTGGCGTTCTTCCTTATGGTAATGACATAAGTTTCCATGTCTGATTCTTATGTAGAGCTTCTATTTCTTCATGCATTGCTGCCATCCATTGAGATGCTTCTAAACTCTTCATTGCTTCTTAAAAAGTTAATGGCTCTCCATCCTCTATTAAACAACAATATGTAACATTACTCTTCATAATATAATCAAAAAGCCAAACTAGTATTTTTCTGCCATTAGTTAATTGTCGAACTCTGGATTCTTCAAACTCAACTAGTTCTTGTTCTTCATTTTCTAATCTTGCTTCAGAAGAATCCTCTTGTTCAACCTATACCATTGTGGCCTCTAAATTATCTTTTAATGTGCTACTATCACATTTTTCTTGTAGCTTATCTTATGCCAACATCACATCTTTATTGATGATGACCTTATAGGCAATGGGATCCTATAAGCAATACCCCTTCACTCCTTCTACATAACCTAAGAATTTGCATTTTCTAGATTTTGGATCTAGCTTTGTAGTTTCTTGGGCATTATACATCATATACGCATGGCTTCCAAATAGATGGATGTTTGAATAATCAATAGGCTTTTTAGTCCACATCTCCATAGGTGTCTTCAACTCAATTACAGTCGATGGTGACCTATTTATGACATAATATACAGTGTTGACTGCTTTTACCCATAATTACTTTTCTAAACCTGCAGCTCTTAACATTGCCCTTATTTTTTCCAACAAGGTTCTGTTCGTCTGCTCTATCACTCTATTCTGTTGTGGAGTGTATGTTATAGTGAACTACCTTTTGATGCCTTCCTACTTGTAGAATTTATTAAATTCTTCTACTATATATTCTCCTATATTATCTGTCCTCAAACACTTGATCTTATTTCCAAAATCAAGTTCCGCCCACGCTTTGAATACTTTAAAGACTTCAAACACATCAACTTTCTTCTTAATAGGATACACCCAACATCTCCAAGAGTAGTCATTAATAAAGGACACAAAGTACTTTGCTCCTCCTAGGGATAGTACTGATGCTTGCCATACATCAGAGTGAACCAATTCTAGAATAATTTTACTTCTAGAATTAGATGTGTTAAACTTCACATGATGCTGCTTACTTATAACACAATGTGCACAAAAGGGTAAGGATACCTTTGTGAGACCAAGTAGCTTCTGCTCAGCCAGAATTTTAATTCTTTGTTTAGACATATGGCTAAGTTTGCAGTGCCACATCATTGTAGACTTTTCACTTAAATCATATGAAGCAACAAATGCCTCTGCCTCCTGTAAAGTCTCTCCCATCAGCAAATACAAATTCACAGTTATCTTTTGTGCCTTCATTAGTAAGAGCGCCCCTTGAATTATTTTCATAATTCCCTTTTTGATTTCAACCACTTGACATTATCTACCACTACTATGGATATTAGATTTTTATTTGAACCCTTCACATGTTGCATATTTTGAATAGTATGAGTTTTGCCATCATACATCCTTAATTTAATGGTTCTAATATCGATGATCTTGAAAGGACGATCATCAATTATGTTCATTGATTCTTCTGAGATAGATTTATAATGAGAAAACCAATCTTTTTAATCAGTCATATGCTAGGTAGTCAATGTGTCCAAGATCCACACATCAGAAAATTTCTTTTTATATGTGCTAGTTGTCACCACTTCATTACATAGAGCGATGCTATCATCTAATATACTTGTAAAATTTCCTTGAGGTTTGGAATCTTTTAGATTCCAACAATCGTTCTTTAAGTGACCCTTTTTACCATAGTTGTACCAGTTAAAATTCTTCTTACTTTTTGACCTTGATCTACCTTGTGTCTTGTCACGACCCAAAATAGGGGCCATGACCGGCGCTAGGGAACGGGAATTCTTTCGAATCCGGAACCCGTAGCAGGCCTAAAAATAAAATAAAACATGCAATAATAACAATAACAGTAATATATATGCAGCGGAAATAAAAATCATAAATATAATAATATCATTCTCATCACTGGATTTAAATCAAATCTTATCTCATCACATATATATATAATCTTTCACAACAAATCCAGTTTCAATATAATACATCTCTTTAAATAAAATACATGAAATCCCACATTTTAATTCACAACTACTGTAGTGTCTAGATTATAAAAATAAGACTCAAGTAAATAATTTACACAAAGAAGACGGGGCGGAAGAAATCCGATGTATCGACCTGCTATTGAGGTCTGAAGATGTTGACTCTCCTGAAAAATAGTCAACGGAGGGGAGTCAGACCTCACTGAGTGAATTACTATAATATATATACATACACACTAAATGACAATGCATACAGTCAACGGTATATATCTAATATATATATATATATATAGGCAAATACACACAGATGCAATAAAATCATTTTATATATATTTTATTAAAAATCACAGTTTATGAAGGATCACATAGAGCCCTAGAATATTGTAACCTCAGAAAATAGTGTTAAACAACACTCTAGCCATACAGGCTCACTTATTCCAAAATATATCCGCTTAATCCATTTAGACAGTAGACTGGCCCCGAGACACTAAGTCAACCGAGCTCCAGCAGTCTGACTGCCTGTGTGATTGGCCCCGAGACACTTGGTCAACCGAGCTCCAGCAATCACACCCAAATCACATCTCACACATCAATAATCGCATTCAATCAATATCCACAAATAGGTTAGTAATATAGCCTAAATACTATAGGCGTACCGGTACGTACTCGGTCCTAGTGCTGCCCACTAGGTAGCACGTTCTATCGATATCCTTCATCATTAATAATATAAAACATTCATTCACAAAAATAAATGATGCATGAAGTTCAATAAAATATCAACATAAACCATATATATACTAGAAATATACCAAAAGTAAACCAGGTATATTTCGAGTATATATACGTCAAATAAATCCAATTAAATCATAAATTAAGCTCGAAATATATTTAAAAACATTTTAAATATAATTTATTCATAAAACATGCATATAATTTAATATATATACCAAAAATAAACTAAATATAAACTTAAGAAATAATCAAATTATTTATGCATATTTAATCAACATAAAACATGCATTTCTAAATCATGCATCCTAAGCATATATATATAGTATAGTAACTCACCTAGTGCGCTCCACGAGACGGGTCCGATGGGCCTGGAACACTAGCCCTCGGTCTCAGCGCAACTAAACAAGTAATAAATAACCGACATTAGAATAAACCTAACAGAAATCCTAGAATTCGATCTAGAGTATTAAACACAAAATTAGAAATTAGGGTTCGACCGGATATCACGTTTTACGAGAATTCTACCAAAAATCCGGCAGAACCTCCCCTGTAAAACGGGCATCTCTCTACTCAAAAGAGTAGAGCCGACCCTGCAAAGAAACACACTTCGAAAAACTACACAAAGCACAATTAAAATCCCATGGCCGGACTCCAAACTACAGTCCACCGACCGGGGTCCACAATCACAGAACAATTCTGATAGTACCAAAAATACTCTTAAATCACAGAAATACATTTTATAAGTTGAAATTACATAATTAACCTTAAAACACTGTAAAAATCGATAAAAACTCATTTTATTAGTAAAACCGTATATTATATATATAATTGAAAATAATTTACGAAAAATAGTTTTAATTAGTTAAAAATACTAAATAATTTGTAGAAATCATTTTTATACCTTAAATAACTATTAAAACCAATTAAATTACATTTTTAGCCAATTTAGGGTAAAATTACCAAAATACCCCTATATATATAAATATACCAAAATTACTTCAAAAATTCACCAAAAATTATACAATTATCCAAAATTAATTTTCTCAACATATTTATCAATAATATCAATAATTAAACTCAATTATCCAATTAATTTCAATTAAAAACATAATTAACCATAATTTCCCAAAATTACATAAACTCAAATAATTCAAAATAAATACTTAGAAATTCATAAAAATTCCAAATAAATTCCTATAATTCATTTCAACACCTAATTTAACCATAAAACACAATTTCATAATTTAAATAATTAATTTCTGAAAATTAGAAAATAATATTAAAATATTCAAAAATACCCAAAAATCCAAACAATCTCCAAAAATTCCACAAAAATTCATACATGTAGATTAAGCTACTAGGATCAACATTTGTGAAGGGAGTTTTCATGAATCAATCAATTCGAAGCTCAAAAAAATCAAAAACCCTAATGTGACCGAATTCAAAAATTCGAAACCTAAGCAATTCCAGACCATTTTAGCTCAAACCAAAGCTAGAATCACACTCACCGGAGCTCAACGAGAAGAAAAAGACCGGCGTTATCGAAAACGATGGTCGGAAGAGGAAGAAACGGTGAAGGGAAGAAGTTTCGGCCAAAAGGGAAAATGGGGGCTAATTGGCGCTGGGGAAGGAGCTGGGGGCGGCGGAGTGGCTGGCTGGGGAAGGCGGAGCTCCTGGCGGCACACCGACGGCCGGGAATCGGGAGTTGCAGCGGTGAGGGATGGGTGGTCGGGCGCACGGGGAAGAAGGAAGAAGAAGAAGAAAAAAAAGAAAAAGAAAGAAAAGAAAAAGAAAAGAAAAAGAAAAAGAAAAAGAAAAAGAAAAAAATAAAATAAAATAAAATAATAAAATAATTTTAATAATTTAATAATAAATAAAATAATTAAATAACAATAAATTAACAAACAAATAATAAAATTTTAGGGTAATATATTAAACCCTAATTAAATAAATATTTACACACATAGCCTTTATTTAGTAATTTAAAAATACGCATGAGTTCATGCAAGTCCGAAAATATATTTAAAATAATTAATATTAAAATATTTACGTGAAAATTTCCCCGAAAATGCAAGTCCCGGAAAAATTTTACGTAAAGCAATGTAAATAAAACACAGTATTTAAAATAGGTTTTAAATACACATCAACTCGTAAAAATATCGTATATATATTCAAAATTTATTAACACTGCATATCCCGGTACAGTGTAAAAATATTTAAAAACACGGGATATTACAGTCTTCCCCCCTTATAAGAATTCGTCCCCGAATTCCAGAAAGAAAAGATTACAGGATCAAGAAGGAAAGAGATACGGGTAAAAAGCTCGCATCTCAGCTTCAGTCTCCCACGTATGCTCCTCAACTCTGTCACTACGCCACAGAACCTTGACCATTGGAATCTGCTTCGATCGCAACTGTCGAACTTGAAAATCAACGATCGCCACAGGTTCTTCCACAAACGTCAAATCTTCACTCACTTCCACACTGTCAGGCTGCAACACGTGAGAAGGGTATGAGATATACTTCCTCAACATTGAGATATGAAATACTGGATGCACCTGTGACATACTCGGAGGCAAATCCAACCGATATGCAACAATGCCAATTCTCTCTAGAATCTCAAACGGTCCAATATATCTCGCTGCTAACTTACCCTTCCTACCAAATCTCATCACACCCTTCATCGGAGATACCTTCAGAAAAATAAAATCTCCAACCTGAAACTCCACATCTCTGCGCCTAGGATCTGCATAACTCTTCTGCCTACTAACTGCGGTCTCTAATCTTCACTTAATCAAGGCAACTTTCTCTGCAGCATCCTGAACCATCTCAGGTCCAGTCAAAGCTCTCTCACCAATTTCATCCCAACTCAACGGGGATCTACACTTCCTTCCATATAAAGCCTCATACGGTGCCATGCTAATACTGCTATGGTAGCTATTATTATATGCAAACTCAACAAGCGACAAATGATCATCCCAGCTACCTCCTAAATCCAAGACACACATCCTCAACATATCTTCCAGTGTCTGGATCGTCCTCTCAGACTGACCATCTGTCTGAGGATGAAAAGTAGTACTGAAATCCAACCTAGTGCCCATCGCTTCCTGCAACTTCTGCCAAAAATGAGAAGTAAACACTGAACCTCTATCTGACACAATGGACACAGGTACTCCATGAAGGCATACGATATGCTTCACATACAACTTCGCCAATCTAGCAACTGAATATGTGGCTTTCACAGGCAAGAAATGTGCAGACTTCGTCAATCTGTCTACAATCACCCAGATGGAATTGTATCCATCCTTCAAACGAGGTAAACCGACCACAAAATCCATAGCTATCCTTTCCCACTTCCACTCGGGAATAGGAAGAGGCTGAAGCTTCCCAGAAGGCTTCTGATATTCGACTTTCACTTGCAGACACGTCAGACACTTAGCAACATAATCAGCGACATCTTTCTTCAATCCGTCCCACCAGTATAGATTTCTGATACTATGGTACATCTTAGTAATGCCCGGATGAACACTGTAAGCTGTAGAGTATGCTTCCTCTAAAATCTCCTCTCTCAAGTTATCCACATCAGGAACACACAATCTACCACTGATCCACAACACACCATCATCATCATGTGTGAAATTAGTGAACTTCCCTGCTCTAACATTCTCTGCAAGCTCTTCCAGAATAGGATCTCGGCTCTGAGCTGCTTTAATCCTATCCCTTAGTACATATCACACTTTAAACTGAGCTAGCAGTCCACCTGATCTACTGATCTTCATCATCAGACCTTGATCCACCATCAGATGCAATTCCTGGATCAATGGTCTCCTCTCAACACCGATGTGAGCAAGACTACCTGAGGACTTTCTACTCAAGGCATCTGCTACCACATTAGCTTTACCCGGATGATATAAGATCTCATAATCATAATCCTTCAACAATTCCAACCATCTTCTCTGCCTCAAATTCAGATCTCGCTGCTGAAAAATGTACTTAAGGCTCTTGTGATCAGTAAATATCTCACAAGTCACCCCGTACAGATAATGTCTCCAAATCTTCAAAGCAAAGATCACTGCAGCCATCTCCAGGTCATGTGTAGGATAGTTCTGCTCATGCTTCTTCAACTGCCTCGAAGCATAGGCTATCACCCTTCCATTCTGCATCAACACACAACCAAGACCAATTCTAGAGGCATCATAGTAAACTGTGAACTTATCCACACTATTAGGTAAAGCTAACACTGGCACTGTGGTCAACTTCTCCTTCAACAACTGAAAACTATTCTCACAAGCTTCTGACCACTCGAATCTAACATTCTTCTGAGTCAAGCGAGTCATAGGGGCTGCTATCCTGGAAAAATATTGCACAAACCGCCTATAATACCCGGCTAAACCCAGAAAACTCTGAATCTCTGTGACAGAAGTAGGTCTAGGCCACTCAGACACTGACTCAATCTTCTGTGGATCAACCTGAATACCTTCTTTAGACACTACGTGTCCAAGAAAAGAAACACTCTCCATCCAGAAATCACACTTCGAGAATTTAGCATAAAGTTGATGATCTCTCAATGTCTGTAGTACAATCCTCAAGTGATATACATGCTCCTCCATACTCCTCGAATATACCAGTATATCATTAATGAAGACTATTACAAACTGATCCACATATGGTCTGAATACCCTATTCATCAGGTCCATAAAAGCTACTGGTGCATTAGTCAAACCAAAAGACATCACCAGAAACTCATAATGGTCATATCTAGTGTGGAAAGCTGTCTTAGGAATATCAGCTTCACTGATACGCAGCTGATGATAACCCGACCTCAAGTCAACCTTGGAAAAGAACTATGCACCCTGTAGCTGATCAAACAAATCATCTATCCTCGGGAGAGGATACTTGTTCTTCACTGTCACCTTATTCAGCTCTCTGTAGTCAATGCACAGTCTTAGGGTACCATCCTTCTTCTTCACAAATAGGACTGGCGCACCCCAAGGGGAAACACTAGGTCTAATGAAACCTTTATCCAACAACTCTTGCAACTGTTCCTTCAACTCTTTCAACTCTATAGGAGCCATACGATAGGGTGGCATAGATATAGGAGTAGTACCTGGAACCACATCTATACAGAACTTAATCTCTCTGTGAGGTGGTAAACCTGGCAACTCCTTGGGAAAAACATCAGGAAACTTACAAGCAACATGAACATCTGTGAGTAACAACTTCTCCACTGACGTATCCCTGACCAATGCCAAATATCCCTGACAACCTTTCCTCAACAACTTCCTAGCCGTAATAGCAGAAATAAGATTCTGAGGTGCTGAACTCCTATCACCAACAAACTTAAAATCTTCTTCACCAGGAATTCTGAAAGTCACCTCTTTATTCCTGCAATCTACCACGGCGAAGTGCTGAGATAACCAATCCATTCCCAAAATAACATCAAACTCCATCACATCCAACAAAATCAAATCAGCGGGTAATTCTCTACCTCCCACGAGAACTAGACAACCAGAAAGAACAATATCGGTGTCCAAGGAATCGCTCAGAGGAGTGGTAACGGACAAAGGAAAAGCCATCCTCGAAGCTTGCCAACAAGATTTAGAAGCAAAAACAGGAGAAACAAATGAATGCGTGGCACCCGAATCAAACAAAACCCATGCATCTAGGTAACAAATAGAAACAATACCTGCCACGACTGCATTAGATGCCTGAGCATCCTGCTGAGTAAGATGGAAAACTCTGGCCTAACCTCGACCTCCCTGCTGACTGGTAGAAGCCTGGCCAACACCTTTGGCACCTCCTCTAGTACCTCTAGCACGACTCTGCTGTGGAACAAATTGAGTAGAACTTTGATGCTGGACTGGTGGTAACTGAAATGGCACGGGTGCAGCACTAGCAATCGACTGCTGTGGGAATCGCGGAATCTTACTGCTGATACCCAGAATAAGGACACGATCTAGCAAAATGTCCTGTCTGCCCGCATCTGAAGCATGTCAGTGGTGTCAGATAACACGGTCCCTGATGGACTCTACCACAAGTCTGACAAACACTGGCCGCTGATCCAGAACTACAACCACTGCTGCTGCTCGAAGCACCTGACCCAAATCTGAACGATCTACACTGACCTCCACGGCCATGTCTACTACTCCGATGCACTCGCTGCTGCTGTCTCTGACTCTGCTGAGTCGAACGTCGCTGCTGACTACTCGATCCAACATGAAAACTCGAATACGGAGTAGCCTGCAATCCACTCGACTAAACTCCTAGCTGGTAATAATCAGGCATCGCTCCCTGCCTAACTAGCCTCAGCTCAATCTCCTTAGCTAACTCGATCACAGACTCGAGAGTAAGGCCTGCTGTAGGCATACCAGCAAAAGCTGAACCCAAACCAGTAACGTACGTAGTGACTGCAAAATACTGATCTCGCATTAGATCCTCAGCATATCTACCCAGACGAAGAAACTCTCGGGTGTACTCCTCTACTGATCGATCTCCACGAGAAATACTGGTCAGACGGAGATGATAGCTCAAACGAAGAGGCTCTGGACAGAATCTCCTCATAAACCGCTCTCTAAACTGAGCCTAGGTCATCGTCATCATATAGGGCTAGATCATCTTAATAAACCAATCTAAGGCTGGTCCCTCAACAGACAACTCAACGATCATGATCTGCTGATACTCGGTATGAGCAGTCCGAGTCCTAGTCTCAATCGCATGCAGAAAATCTAACAGATCGGAAGTCCCATCGAAAGCAATCCTGCCAACTCGGGCATAGAACAAAGCTGCCTCAGGGTCAGGCATACCCTGCTGATAGGCAGGCTGAACAGGCTGAACAACTGGAGGAACAGGAACATCAAACTCAGGCTCAACAGGCTCCTCATCTTGTAACTCTCTCTGCCTACGGTGACCTACCGCTCCTCGAGGTCTACCTCTGCCATGACCTTTACGTCTAACTGGCTGCTCAAGAGGTAAAACCTCATCCTGAAAAGACTCATCATCCTCGACCTTAATGACCGGTGGAGCGACACGCGCTCGCCTCCTCATACTGAAAATACAAACGAAAAGATTCAGACAAAGCAGACAACGGAGGAATAACGCTGAAAACTACAGCAAGGAATACTTATCAAGATATACTCAAACCTAATTCACTGCAGTAGTTCAACAGAAAACACAACTCGAAAACTAGGGCCACGACTCACATAACTAAGCCCTGACACAGAACTCCGCACTGATACCAACTTTGTCACGACCCAAAACAGGGGCCATGACCGGCGCTAGGGAACGAGAATTCTTTCGAATCCGGAACCCGTAGCAAGCCTAAAAATAAAATAAAACATGCAATAATAACAATAATAGTAATATATATGCAGCGGAAATAAAAATCATAAATATAATAATATCATTCTCATCACTGGATTTAAATCAAATCTTATCTCATCACATATATATATAATCTTTCAGTACAAATCCAGTTTCAATATAATACATCTCTTTAAATAAAATACATGAAATCCCACATTTTAATTCACAACTACTGCAGTGTCTAGATTATAAAAATAAGACTCAAGTAAATAATTTACACAAAGAAGACGGGGCGGAAGAAATCCGGCGTATCGACCTACTACTGAGGTCTGAAGATGTTGACTCTCCTGAAAAATAGTCAACGGAGGGGAGTCAGACCTCACTGAGTGAATTACTATAATATATATACATACACACTAAATGAAAATGCATACAGTCAATGGTATATATCTAATATATCTATATATATAGGCAAATACACACAGATGCAATAAAATCATTTTATATATATTTTATTAAAAATCACAGTTTATGAAGGATCACATAGAACCCTAGAATATCGCAACCTCAGAAAATAGTGTTAAACAACACTCTAGCCATACAGGCTCACTTATTCCAAAATATATCTGCTTAATCCATTTAGACAGTAGACTGGCCCCAAGACACTAAGTCAACCGAGCTCCAGCAGTCTGACTGCCTGTGTGATTGGCCCCGAGACACTTGGTCAACCGAGCTCCAGCAATCACACCCAAATCACATCTCACACATCAATAATCGCATTCAATCAATATCCACAAATAGGTTAGTAATATAGCCTAAATACTATAGGCGTACCGGTACGTACTCGGTCCTAGTGCTGCCCACTAGGTAGCATGTTCTATCGATATCCTTCATCATTAATAATATAAAACATTCATTCACAAAAATAAATGATGCATGAAGTTCAATAAAATATCAACATAAACCATATATATACTAGAAATATACCAAAAGTAAATCAGGTATATTTCGAGTATATATACGTCAAATAAATCCAATTAAATCATAAATTAAGCTCGAAATATATTTAAAAACATTTTAAATATAATTTATTCATAAAACATGCATATAATTTAATATATATACCAAAAATAAACTAAATATAAACTTAAGAAATAATCAAATTATTTATGCATATTTAATCAACATAAAACATGCATTTCTAAATCATGCATCCTAAGCATATATATATAGTATAGTAACTCACCTAGTGCGCTCCATGAGACGGGTCCAACGGGCCTGGACCACTAGTCCTCGGTCTTAGCACAACTAAACAAGCAATAAATAACCGACATTAGAATAAACCTAACAGAAATCCTAGAATTCAATCTAGAGTATTAAACACAGAATTAGAAATTAGGGTTTGACCGGATATCACGTTTTATGAGAATTCTACCGAAAATCCGACAAAACCTCCCCTGTAAAACGGACATCTCTGTACTCAAAAGAGTAGAGCCGACCCTGCAAAGAAACACACTTCAAAAAACTACATAAAGCACAATCAAAATCCCATGGTCGGACTCCAAACTACAGTCCACCGACCGGGGTCCACAATCACAGAACAATTCTGATAATACCAAAAATACTCTTAAATCACAGAAATACATTTTATAAGTAGAAATTACATAATTAACCTTAAAACACTGTAAAAACCGATAAAAACTCATTTTATTAGTAAAACCGTATATTCTATATATAATTGAAAACAATTTACGAAAAATAGTTTTAATTAGTTAAAAATACTAAATAATTTGTAGAAATCATTTTTATACCTTAAATAACTATTAAAACCAATTAAATTACATTTTTAGCCAATTTAGGGTAAAATTACCAAAATACCCCTATATATATAAATATACCAAAATTACTTCAAAAATTCACCAAAAATTATACAATTATCCAAAATTAATTTTCTCAACATATTTATCAATAATATCAATAATTAAACTCAATTATCCAATTAATTTCAATTAAAAACATAATTAACCATAATTTCCCAAAATTACATAAACTCAAATAATTCAAAATAAATACTTAAAAATTCATAAAAATTCCAAATAAATTCCTATAATTCATTTCAACACCTAATTTAACCATAAAACACAATTTCATAATTTAAATAATTAATTTCTGAAAATTAGAAAATAATATTAAAATATTCAAAAATACCCAAAAATTCCACAAAAATTCATACATGTAGATTAAGCTACTAGGATCAACATTTGTGAAGGGAGTTTTCATGAATCAATCAATTCAAAGCTCAAAAAAATCAAAAACCCTAATGTGACAGAATTCAAAAATTCGAAACCTAAACAATTCTAGACCATTTTAGCTCAAACCAAAGCTATAATCACACTCACCGGAGCTCAAGGAGAAGAAAGAGACCGGCGGTATTGAAAACGGTGGCCGGAAGAGGAAGAAACGGCGAAGGGAAGAAGTTTCAGCCAAAAGGGAAAACGGCGGCTAACCGGCGCCGGGGAAGGAGCTGGGGGCGGCGGAGTGGCTGGCTGGGGAAGGCGGAGGTCCTAGCGGCACACCGACGGCCGGGAATTGGGAGTTGCAGCAGTGAGGGATGGGTGGTCGGGCGCACGGGGAAGAAGGAAGAAAAAGAAGAAGAAAAAGAAAAAGAAAGAAAAGAAAAAGAAAAGAAAAAGAAAAGAAAAAGAAAAGAAAAAGAAAAAGAAAAAAATAAAATAAAATAAAATAATAAAATAATTTTAATAATTTAATAATAAATAAAATAATTAAATAACAATAAATTAACAAACAAATAATAAAATATTAGGGTAATATATTAAACCCTAATTAAATAAATATTTACACACATAGGCTTTATTTAGTAATTTAAAAATACGCATGAGTTCATGCAAGTCCGAAAATATATTTAAAATAATTAATATTAAAATATTTACGTGAAAATTTCCCCGAAAATGCAAGTTCCGGGAAAATTTTACGTAAAACAGTGTAAATAAAACACAGTATTTAAAATAGGTTTTAAATACACATCAACTCGTAAAAATATCGTATATATATTCAAAATTTATTAACACTGCATATCTCGGTACAGTGTAAAAATATTTAAAAACACGGGATATTACATGTCTGCCTCCTACTAGAGCTAGGTTTTGTTGATCTCCCTCTTATCACCACTAAAACTTCCACTTATTGTGAATTCACCATCTTATCTTCTTTATTTTTATGCCTATTTTCTTCCCCTAGAACAACTGCTGCAATTTCATCAAAGATAAGATAATCTGTAAGAATAATATTTGTCAGGTTATTGATGAGTTGATTATACAAATCACGCAGACTTTAAAGTAGAAGTTCAATATGTTCATTTGCCTCTACTTTATTTCCCAATGATGTGAGTTGGGAAAATAAAGTACTTAAAGTATTTATGTGCTTTGTCACTGAAGTAGATTTTTCCATCCAAAGAGTGTAAACCTTCATCTTAAGAAAATTTTTATTGTGGATTGACTTAGCCTCATAAAGTCTAGTGAGTTGATCTCAAATCTCCTTTATAGTTTTCTTTTCTTCTACACTTGATAGTATCTCATCTACTAATTCCAAATAAAGATCTACAATAACCATCTCATCCATCTCTTTCCATTTGTTGTCATTTGTGAATTCTTTCGGCCTTTCGCTGATAGCTGCCAGACAATTATCTTTTCTCAATATTACCTTCATCTTTAATTTCCAAAGTCAAAAAATTGTTTCATTAAATTTTTCAATCTCATATTTTACTGCCATTACTTCTATCAGTATTCATGAAGCTGATGCTCTGATACCACTTATAGTTAAAAATTGAGGATTAGACTGTGAATGAAATAGAGCAAATTACAGCTAAAATAGTTGAAATGGTAAAATTGAAGAAAATATATAACACAACTTTGAGAAGTATTGCACAAGTGAATAGAGTCTAAATGATTGTACTAAAAATCACCACAAGGTAAATTCCTAGGAAAGTGTGATGAGTCACAACAGTTCACTTAAATACCACAGTTCTAGATAGAATTTTACTAGGACAAGTAATTTAATAGCACAATAATTTACAACAACTAAACTTGATAATAGCAATAAGAAAGAGAACACCAAAATTTAACGTGGAAAATCCTAAAAAAATCAGGAAAAAATCATGGAAAATACTAGAAGAATTTCACTGTGAAAAATAATAGGAGTTACAAAATATTTCTCTCTAAGGAGAATACAATAAAATTTTCTCTATAATATAAGAGATAACCCACTCTCTATATATTTTTCCCCATAATGAGATTTCTCACAATTACTCACCAACTCACTAACTCTCACTCACACAATGCTTACACATCCCACTCTCTACCCGTTGCTATGCTTGTGTTTTTTGTTTTTGGTTGTATAAAATGGTAGAGTAAATGGCATTTATATAGCCATGAAGGATGGCTATTTTTCAACCCTTTTGTTAGTACTAAATTTGGTGCTGACTTCTCCTTTTTTTTTTACCCTATGGTTTGAGGTTTTGACACAAATGGGCCAATATTAATTTTTATGACACTTACTACCCTAAGTGTATGTCCATTAACACATAAAAGAAAAAGCCAATAATGTCGTTAAACTTGCTGATGTGGCATGCTAATATGGCTTCCAGTTTGCTTAGGTGGCTTCTAACATATAGATTATGCAAAAAAAAAAAAAAACTCTAATGAAATCTCATTAATCCCTAATTCATACACATTAACTCCTATTAATTCCTAAACTAACAAACTCTAATCAAACTTGACCCAAAAAAAAAAAACTCTAATCAAAGTGAAATCTTCTAAGGCAGGGAGGAGAGGTTTATGAGAAAATCTTCAACTGAAATGGATTTTTTTATTTTTTTATTTCTATTTAACTCCTTAAAACTTCATAATCTTCTCATCTATACCCTTTTCTTCACACATTCATCTACATATGCCTAACTACCATTGCCCGACCACCATCGCTATCGCAGACCACTACTACCACAAATCAACACCACCACCACTACTCTACCATAAAATTTCTTTAGCTTCATCAACAACAAATCAACACCAACACCACTAATCAATAATAAATTTCTCCTACAATTTCATTCAAACTTTTATTCTATTGTAAACCTAAATTTTCTAGGTATTCTCTGTCATAAGATTCCTATTAACATAAAAAATTTGAGCATCAAGAACATTATCAATATCTAACCCAAATTTCATTAACATATTACCATACCTAAATTTCCTTACCACCAACGCCCCATCACTATAGCACTAGACTAAACCCAAGCAGACTCATTTTAAGAACAAAGAAAGGAACATCTGAGACATAAAAAATCCCCTCATATTAAGAAATCAGAAAATTTCCTTAACATTTATTCAAATCAACAAATCAATACGACCACCACAAATCAATACCACCACCAGATACCACTGAGAGAACGCCTTGCAATTTCACAGAGGACTTAGAACAGTGGTGATGACAGTGGTCATTAGCATCAAGGAAGCCACTTTTGCATAGTGGCGATTAACACCATTGTCTTTATCCCTGTCTCGATCTCTGTCTTTGTCTCATTTCTTTATCATGATGGTTGAAGGTGAAGGAGTGATGGTGATGATGGTGGTCATTGTCACGTTTCTCTATGTCTCGATCATATGTCTGGTAAATGTAATGGTGGTGGGAAAAAGAAATGCAGATGATGGTGATGGTGAAGCAATGGTGATGGTGAATTTTCTAGGTTTTTATTTTATTGATTTATGAATTAGGGGTTAATAAGATTTAATTAGATTTCTTTTTGATATAATCCATACGCTGGAAGCCAAATCAGAAAATTGGAAGCCACGTCAGCACACCACATCAACAGGTTTAATAGTATTATTGGCTTTTTCCTTTATGTGTTAACAGACATACACTCAGGGTAGTAAAGTGTTATAAAAAATAACACAGGCCCATTGTGCTAAAACCTTAAACCACTGGGTAGAAAATTGTACTTTCCCTTTTTTATTATAATTTATTCGGTGCATCCATTTTTTACATTAACTTTGACAGTTATAGGATTTAATGTGAACTTACATTTAAAGTAAATTTTCTTGAAATGTATTGGGTGGCTTTTTTTTTTTGGTCAGAGTATTGGGTTGCTTTTTGTTCATTAGAAATTAATTTTAAAATGTATTAATTGATTGTGTAGAATTATCACGTCTTTCTAATTCTCAGTACAATAGCTTTTATTTTTTACTTACAAATGTTCGAATCAGTTGTTCTCGCTTAAGCAACATATTGAAATACATAAAAATAAAACTGGTAAACCTAGAAATTACTGTTGATTGGAGTTTGGTATGCTCCATATGGAGTTTATTAGCTGTTTAGTTTGGTTTTGAGGTGAGTTCCTATAGGTTTGTGGTAGGAACTGTGGATCCAATGCCTAAATATTGGTACATAATCCTCTGTACATCCAACACCTAATGATACATAATTGTTCAATTTTTATTACTCTCTGAACTAGAAAAATGAAAATCATTAATTCTTGTTGGAAAATACATAATGTACACATTCTTTCTTGATTAAACTTGCTTTGGCAGTGCATAGGATGATATTACAGATGATACTGCAATGTACACAAATGCGATAAGGAGAAAAATACAATATGCATAGCCCTTGTTGAAAAACTGAACAACATCTTAAAACCTCAAGACTACAAACATTGGCTTTAGATCTTTGCTAGCACTAAATCCTACAGCAGCAGCTATAGCTAGTAGATATGATACAACCTGTCCAGAAAAATTTAGATAATCAAGTATTCATGTTTCAAATAATGCAGCAAATATGGAAACAAGATTAAAGTTAAAATACCCAACTTAATTTGTAATAGTTGGAACCTTTATAACTATTAGATATGGATAAAATTTAAGATACCTTGTCACCATAGAAGTCAAACATAAGGTTTCCATTGCCACATAGTACCCTATTTCTAGTACAAGCTTGGATTATTGTAAAAATAATTTGCAAAATTATGTATGCCAATTCGATCACAATTGCTGCAAGCAAGTATATGTAATTATAGATAATTCAAGCTTAGAAGTGTAATGAATAAATGAAAATTAACCAGAGCTAGCTAGTATAAGCTTATTTATTTTCAACTAGTTTAGATGGTTAAGCCTCACAGCTAAGAATGAGAGAGTAAGGATGGGTTGAGGAATTGAACTCTCTCTCAACCAAATGCTTTGGCCCCATGATGAGTTGTTTTATCACCCATTCTAGACGGATTAGGCAGCTAGTACAATGCTACAAGCTTATAATTATGGTTTACCTATATGAATAAATATCCTTGAAGTGTAGTTTACCCTTAGAATCATTAACTACATAAGTGGTTGTGTTGGTGATCAGCATAATCAGTGACGCCAATAGAAAAATAAAAATGAGAACTCTGTAAACAAGAGAAACTACCATACTAGCATTAGATTGCCATTTTTTTTTTGCCTTAAAACACAGGTTATAATATGCAGATGAGAAGTGCAATTGATCTCCAAAGTCTACTCCCAATTTATAATCTACGAGGCAAGTATAGTACATATAATCTATGCTATCATTCACTTTGACTTCAATCACATAAATGAATTTATTAAAAGATCATCACTATTTATGACCATATCAAACCCTTAATGGGATCTTTCCATGACATCTTCCCTTCATGGGATTTTGATAATTTTTCTTTATCAAGTTTGAATATTTACTAATTATGAAATTTCTATTAATACTTTATAATTGGACTCATTTAAAAACTACATATTAATTTCTAATTAAATAAAATTATTGAGCGGAGTATTCGAATTGACAAGTTGTAAATTAAAAGAATCATATCAATGCGGTTGAAAAATAGTAACACAAAATTTCACGACTTGAGCAATATTTTTTTTAGTACTTTTCAATTGTACCATTATTCCTTTATCAAAATTTATTTTAAATTTTTAATGGATGAAAGATTCATCTTTTTCTATAAAAAAAAAAAAAAACCATATCTGGTAAAAAAAAAAACTAAATATTCATATAAATAAGCTAATTTCAATTGACTAATTGAATCCATTGATGATTTAATTTTATAATTACTATATTTTCTAAACTAAATATTCATTTGATCTTATTAAATTTATATATATATTAATTACATGTATTATTATTATTTTTTTAACAACTGGGAGGTCAAGAAGGGAGTGGAAGAATCGAACTCATAATCTCATATTACAATGTTAATCATTTGAGCCACTAAACCATAAAGAGTAGACAATTACTTGTATTATTTAAGCTACTAAACGGTGATATAATTCGCTTGATGCAAGTGAATTATTTTTCATATTTTATAAATAAAAAAAAGTTAAAATAGTTTTATCGATGAAAATTAATAAACCGAGAAAGCTAACTGAATGCACTCGGATAATTACTCATTGAGGATCCAATTTTAAGGATAGCACACACCGAACAAAAAATATATTTGGCCTCATTACTTGATTTATGAGAAATGGTTTAAATTATGATTATTGAAAAAGGATATTAATCCCTCTAACGGGCACAAAGAATTATAATTTTTTTTTTCGAAGGGTATAAACATTTAATTACATACCTTGTCACCGTAGAAGTCAAACACAAGATTTCCATCACCATTCATCGTTCTATTCCCTGTGGCAACATTGTGAAATGTGAAAGTTATTTGCACTCATCCAGGGTGGTGTGGTGAGGTGGTCATCTCCTGCTTGACGCCTCTCCTCACCCCTGAAAGGATTAATACTCTTGAAAATTTATATATATCTAGGCCTTTTGAACTTGCGGTCTTACCCGTTTAAATTTAGATAGATTTAAATCCTCCTTCTGCTAAGATACTCACATATTGACTATTGTAATTCTTTAGAAAAAAAAGGGTTATTGTAGAATTATAAATTACAGGTTTGTTGTTGCAAACATAAACCTGTAATTTATATTGCATGATCCTTGCAAATTAGACAATACCCTTTTGCACAGTTGACCATACCAACAAATTCCTGAAAAGAAATAGCTTGTAACATTTTTAGGTTTACATGGAGGCATAAACGTCCTTGAAGATAATCAAACCTAATAAAAGAGAAATAATCAAATTCTATAAAAATATAGTATCCTTATAGAAGGAGATTAAAAAAATATATATTAAAAATAATAAATAGATCAAAGATGTATATTTATTGAATGTAAAGAAGTGAAATAAAATAAAATAAAATAAAATAATAAGAGATCATGACTGATTTTATTGACTAAGTGCACCGATTACTCTTTCTAGAGTTAATTAGTGAATTTTTTTAGTCTAAAATTGTAGGTTTGATTTGACAAATTTGCTTTCACCCCCATTCAAGAGACTTCTAAATGCTTCCACTCACCGACTTAATATCGCTATAAATATATGTAGTATGTTAGTTTCATTTATGTGCATGAGAATGTGAGTGAGTGGTGTGCATGAGAGTTAGTGGTGTGCAAGTGTGTGGTATGTGAGTGGTGTGTTAGAGTTCAAAAAGGGTGTGTGTTATGATAAGATATATAGTTAGTGGAGAGTGTCTTGAGTGTAAACACTTACACTTATGTGAGTGTTTTGTGTGTAAGTGTTCTTGTAATAAATATTTATAATAAAGTAAGTTTATTGCAAATTAATCCTCCATATATTCTACAAAAGGTATAAGAGCAGGCGATTAGAGACCAACTACCAAGTGCATTCAAAGCAAGTGATCGAGGATCGTGTTACGTCAAGGTGCCTCTAGTGTGCAGTCCGGGATTGTAAAGCTCATTGGTCTGGGACTAAAATTACTTGGTTGATTAAGAGTTAATAAACCAAGTAATAATGGCGGACATGCCTACATCAGTAAGTTGTCTTGAAAAACTTAATAATAATAATTATAGCACTTGGAGTACTTGTATGCATTTCTACTTGCTCGATCAAGATTTGTGGGAGATTGTTGGAGGTAGTGAGACCTTACCTCCAACAAGTCAAAATGACCTTAAGAAGTGGAAGGTTAGGGCCGGAAAAGCAATGTATGCTTTGTCCATATTAGTTGAGGATGATTTGTTACAGCGCATCAAGGAAATAAAGACACTTAAAGAGGCTTGGGACATTCTTGCTGGATTATTTACTCAAACGAATGATGCCAAGCTCCAACTACTTGAGAATGAGTTATTTTCAATCTCGCAATAAGACATGACGGTGAGTGAATATTTCACTAAATTTAAAATTTTATGTCAATAAATTTCAAAATTATATCCTTAAAATCAAATCATAGAGACAAGGATGAGGAGGATTATAATCCATGGGTTGCATCCCGAGCTCAATGCACTCGTCACAATAACTCGTGGATGGGCTAAAGAGCTAACTCTAAATGAGTTAGAGAATGTATTGGCTAATCAAGAGGCTTTAAGCAAGCAAATGGCTAAAGTCTCAATCAAAGAAGATAAGAAAGCCCATTTTAGCAATAAAAAGGGTAAATATTGGAAGGCTATTAGAATAAACTTTGGAGGCAAGCCAAAGCAGGAAGGATGATAGAAACGTTAACAAGGACGGAGTTGGCAACAATAGGGAGCTCATCATAACCACCAATTAGAGGATAAAGCAAGTCACCTTAAAAATAACAAGTGTTACAACTGTGGCAAATGAGGCCACTATGCTCAAGACTGTCGGTATAGGAGAGTTGAAGGAAATGTTGCAATGTCCTCCTAATCTCGAGTCAAAATTGAAGATGAATGGGATTTTCAAGCTTCATGTGCCATTGTAGAGCTAGTCATAAGCAACTCTGATGAGGTTATACCATTTGTCACACTTAAGTCAAAAGAGGAGCAAGCACTTGTCACTATAAGTGATAAATCCATAAACTATAATAAACATTGGATAGTAGATTCTGGGTGCTCTAACCATATGATAAGAGATAAAGGAAAACTTTCAAGTAAGTCAAAATATAAGGGGGAGCGAGTTATTGTCATAGTAAACAACTCAAGGCTACCCATTGCTCACATTGGTAAGACAATGGTAGTGCCTTGATATAATGCGAGAAGGGGGCAGTTGAATAATGTATTCCACATACCTGGGATAAAGAAGAACCTAATATCAGTGCCACAATTGACATCCTTAGGAGATTATGTGTTGTTCGAGCTTGAAGATGTAAAGGTTTATCGAAGTCTAAAAATTATTGGCACACCAGTTATGGAGGGACGAAAACTAGAGTTTGTCTACGTAATGTCAACACAAATGACTTATATAGACAAGACTAGAAGGAATGAAATAGAAGACTTATGGCATGCATGCTTAGGACATGTGAACTATTATAAGTTAAAGGTGATGATAAAGAAATCTATGCTCAAGTGACTTCCTCAATATGATGTTCAAGATGACATTATATGTGCTGGATACGAGTATGGAAAAGCACACCAACTTTCATATGAAGATTCTGAGTACCGTGCAAAGAAGCCTATGGAGCTGATTCACTCAGATATATGTAGCCTTATGAAACAACCATCCATAAGTGGCTTGCGATATATGATAACTTTCATCGATTACTTCTTAAGGTATATATAGGTGTACTTTATGATGGAGAAATCTAAAGCTTTAAGCAAGTTTAAAAAGTTTAAGGAGACAGTTGAAAAAGAGGTTGATCGAAGGATTCATTGCCTTCATACTAACAATAGGGGCGAATATACTTCACATGAGTTCTTAAAGTATTTATAAGATTGCAAGATACATCGACAGTTGACTTATCCTAATACACCATAAACAAATGATGTAGTGGAAAGGAAGAATAGACATCTTATAGAGATATGTAGAAGTATGCTACATGCAAAGAATGTTCCACCTCGATTTTGGGTGGAATGCATGAAGACAGCTACATATATGATCAACAGGCTACCACTAGCACCACTTTGATCTATTTCAGCCTTTGAGAAGCTAAATAATATAAAATCCACTATAAGTCATTTTTGAGTCTTTGGTTGTGTATGTTATGTTTTAATACCAGATCATTTATGAAGTAAGTTTTATAAAAAAGCAATAAAGTGCATCTTTGTGGATTATGATGATCAAAGAAATGGATGGAAGTGTTGTGATCCTATAACAAGGAGATGTCATACATCAAGAAATGTGATATTTGATGAAGCTTCATCTTAGCAGTCGCCTCAAGAAGTAATTATGCCAGACTTAAAAGAAATTGAGGAGAAGTTATAAGAGAGAGTTGAAAAAGATGAAGTGGTAGAAGAAGGTGAAGAAATCACTCGAGAAGAAGGACTAAAAGAAGAAATAGCCAAAGATAAGTCACCCGAGAATTCAAATTCCCCATGGTGCATAGGAGTGAATCAATAGACACCAGAAGAAGCATGTCCAAGCCAACTTGAGGAGATTCATGAGGATGAAGGTGTAGTAGAATATGGGCCATGTTTGAGAATAACATCAAGGAAAATTAAGAATAATCTTAAATATGCTAATGCAACACTTGTTGAAGAAGACAATACAAAAGAGCCTACAACATACGAAGAAGCATCCATAAGCAAGGAATGGAGGAAGGCTATGGAGGAATAAATAGATGCCCTAAAGCAAAAAGAGACTTGGGATCTAGTACCAAAGCCTAAAGATGTAAAACCCATATCCTGCAAATGGGTTTATAAAATAAAGAGTTGTCATGATGGATCAATATGAAGGTATAAAGCTTGTTTGGTGGCTCGAGGATTCTCACAGAAATATGGATTAGACTATGAAGAGACGTTCAGTCCAGTGCCAAAGATTACAACAGTACGTGTTCTGCTAGTCTTAGCTGTTAGTGATATGCACTAGGTCAATCATGTATGACAATGTTTTGATTTATCATTTCATTTAATAAAGAGGCATTTTTCATTATCATTTTATGTTATGATAATTACTTGAATAGTCAATTCTTATTAAGGTCATCAAGTATGTGACTTGATAGTAAAACCCTTAGATTAAATATGAGTTCTATTCAAATTATCCCTAGTCATAACAATATGTTATGCCTAGTATGATGTTGATTGATGATTATGTTTTACTGATCATGAATATGAGATATTAAGTCAACTCATAGGTACTTATTTGGGAAATAATGTACTAGATTGACCTATCATGAGAATACTACATAGATAATTATCATAAGTAATTCTCATTGTAATAATATTGATTTAGTCCTTTGACCTTGAAATCATCATGGATTTCCACATAACTATTATATATTTTAACACAATCTAACATTGTCTTTAACAGGATGATTAAATAGATTGTTGTTGGATATGAAATGAGTTATATGAGGAATGTGAGTGATTGAGAAGGGATTTGTCCCTCATTTAATTTGAGTAAGATATCTACAGGCCCCTTTATAAGATAGACTAAGGAAAATATATGGCCATGCTAAAGTGAATTGATAAAGAGTTATCATTCTCAATTTACTTAGAGTCAAGAAATAATATGATTGAATTATATAAGGATGATAGAAACTATGCCTTATTTTCAATCAAGATATCATGTGACAAAGGGATTACAATATTTATTATAAATTAGGTTATGTCAGATTATTGACTTCACATGACTTGAGTAGTCATAATGTCTTGCTAGAGGCCACTTATGACTTGTAGTCCTAAATTGAGATTTAAGACCCACTGCCAATGCCATGTGAACCTACAGAGTCACACACTTAGAAAAGGCCCAAAAACGGATATGGGCTTGAGAAGCCCAAATATTCTTTATGGAAATAAATAAATAGTTTATTTATTTATTTAAGGTAAATGTTATATTAAATAAATAGAATATTATTTCTGATTTAATTTTAAATAAAATAAGAACAATAATAATTGAGAAATTACCATAAAGTGGTTTTGATAAGTGAAACCCTAATTAGAGGTCTATAAATATGTTATATTCTCTAAGGTTTCACTAACTCAATCATTAGCCACCAAAATTCATTTTTCTCCTCTTAGAAAAACTAAAACACATAGTGTTTTTGTTCTTGATTTTTAAGAAATCAAAAGAATTGCTAGCACACAAAGTTTTCATTTTAATCAAGGGCTATTTATGTGGATGCTTATGGAGGACGGATTTTTTTGGAGACGTCTTGAACTGAACTACCAAAATTAAAAGCTCAAGGTAAGGTGTCATCAAAGTGAACCTCCTCTCTACCTTCCAGAAGTCTTGCCTTTTCTGCATTTGTGGTAAGATTTGAAAACCCTAGTTTTAAATCAAGTAATCAAATTACTTGGATCCAGGTTAGGGTTTGTGATTAAAAATTTTAATTTCTGCTCTGTTTTTGAATCATGAAACCCAACATTAGCTGCTTGTAAGAATTAGAAACTTTGGCAGATGGATGTGAAGAATGCTTTCTTGCATTGAGAGCTAGATTGTGAAATATACATGGAGCAACCATAGGGGTTTAAAAGTAAAACTCACCAAAGCTATGTATGTAAGCTCAAGAAGGTGCTATATGGATTGAAGCAGGCACCAAGAGCATGGTATGGGAAGATAGCGGAGTTCTTAATACAAAGTGACTACACAATGACCTCAGTAGACTCCAGTTTATTTATGAAAGCTTAAGATGGAAAGTTGGCAACAATTCTAGTTTATGTGGATGATCTGATCATTACTGGAGACTATGAAACTGAGATTCATCAAATTTAAGCCAACTTATCAATACGCTTCCAAATGAAAGCTTTGGGAGAGTTAAAACATTTTCTTAGTCTTAAAGTCGAACGAGTGGAGGATGGAATCTTTTTATGCCAATAGAAGTATACTAGAGACCTTCTTGAGAAGTATAGGATGCTAGAGTGCAAGCCTATTTTAACACTAGTGGAGGCTAATACAAAGTTATACTCTGTTAAAGGAAAAGACTTAGAGGAGTCTACCATGCACTGACAACTAGTTGGCAGCCTAATCTATCTCACTCTCACGAGGCTGGATATAGCATATAAAGTGAGTTTAGTAAGTCAATTTATGCAGAATCTAAAGAAGCCTCATTTAGAAGCTATTCGAAGAATTCTGCGATATATTAAAGGAACCATTGACTATGGTATCTTATACAAAAAAGATGGAGCAAGTGGGATGGTTAGATATTGTGATGCTGATTATGCTGGAGATCATGATACAAGGCGCTCGACTACAGGTTATATGTTCAGCCTTGGATCAAGTCCTATCTCTTGGTGTAGCAAGAGGCAACCGATGTTGTCATTATTGAGTACCGAGTCAGAGTATTAAGCATTAGCTACATCAGCAGAAGAATATACATGGTTGATGGAATTAATGAAGGATTTCCATCAACCTGTTAAGCACACGGTACAACTATACTATGGTAATCAGTCAGCTATACACTTAACTGAGAATCTAGCATTCCACATAAGAACCAAACATGTGGAGGTGCATTATCACTTCGTGCAAGAAAAAATCCTAAGTGGAGAGATCCAAGTGCAGTACGTCAAGATTAAAGATCAAGTTACAGATATAATCACTAAAGGAATTAATGGTACAAAGTTTGAAGACTTTAGAAGGCAACTTGGTGTGGTAAGTAAGCATATAATTAAGAGAGCAGTAGTTGAGGGGGAGTATTGTCTAAGTGCACCGACTACTCTTTCTAGAGTTAATTAGTCAATTTTTTTAGTTTAAAATTGTAGGTTTGATTTGATAAATTTGCTTCCATCCCCATTCAAGAGACTTCTAAATGCTTCCACTCACCGATTAATATAGCTATAAATATATGTAGTATGTTAGTTTCATTTGTGTGCATGAGAATGTGAGTGAGTGGTGTGCATGAGAGTTAGTGGCATGCAAGTGTGTGGTATGTGAGTGGTGTGTTAGAGTTCAAAAAGGATGTGTGTTGTGATAAGATATATAGTTAATGGAGAGTGCCTTGAGTGTAAACACTTATATAAGTGTTTTGTTTTTGTAATAAATATTTATAATAAAAGTAAGTTTATTATAAATTAGTTCTCCATATATTCTACATATTTAAGTAAATAATTAGTGGTGATCAATGAACGTTTTTTATTTTATAAAAATTACAAAAAGAAAAATAAGAGAAAAGAGACTATTAGAGTTTCCCCTTTCTTTTAAACAAATTTAATAGTAGAGCTATATAAAAATTGTCAAGAAATTTGTTCAGGAAATTGGGTTTGAGACACGTATATCTTTTCTCTGTGTTTTCCTGATATGATCTGTTCATTTAGAAAAGCATAATTAAGCAGACCTTTCTAAATTGCTTTTTAACTTCACCAAGCGTGTCGTCATCCAAACTTTGAAAAGTTGTTTTTTTGCATTAATTTAGCTAGCGTCATAGAATAGATAAATAAAATATTTTTATAAGTTGTTTCATTTTTATTATGCATATTTATACTTTTATCCCTCTTTAATTAATTAATGCAATTTTTTTAATGGTTAGTAGAAACAATATTATATCTAATTATGTAAATTTTACATCCAAATTACTTGTTCTTATATAGTTCCTTGGAAAAAAAAAATAGAATTGTTTGCGTGGACAAAAGAATCAAAGTCGACCTTGTTGGTTATAATTACTATTAATTTGTTATCTGTTCTTCCTTTTTTTATCCATTTAAACTTAATGTCTACTCATTAAAACCCATAAATTTTTAAAAAAGATTTAAATAGGTCCTTTAATCTTAAGGTAAATACAGTATTTTGAAAAGGATAATAGTTTCATTTAGAGGTGTACATGGTACGGGGAAATTCGGAAATTTAAAATCTTTGAAACTATACTAAATTTTAGGAATTTTAAAAATTAAATATCCAGTACCAGTATCAAATTTAAAAATCTTCATACCAGTACAACACCATTATTCAAGATGATTCGATACGGAGATTTGGTTCTTTCAGAACTAATCGGTATGATATGATCCAAAATGGGAATTTGAAAATTTATATTATACACAAATTTATACTATTAATTGAATTTCTATTTATTATTAAAAATTTGATATGATATATAATTGAATTTACTTTTCATTTATTATTTTTAAATTTAATTTGTATGATTAAGAACAAAACTAAAAATAATTAATTTCTAAATAAATAAGTAAATAAAATATGAACTATTTGCCATTAAGCTCACTTGAGAACTTGGTATAATAAAGAAAAATTATTGAAAATTTGATTAGCTATAAAAAAAAAAAAAACAAAGCAGTATTAGCTTGTATATAACCACATCATGGAATCAACATATGATCCAATTCATTTAGGCCAAGCCCAAGTGGCATGCACTAATGAAAAAAAAGTATTGGAATTCGTTGAAGTGGTCTTAGATAACAATTAACAACAAACCAAAGTAATT
The DNA here is from genome assembly GCA_947683625.1 of Mallotus nudiflorus. Lineage (NCBI taxonomy): Eukaryota > Viridiplantae > Streptophyta > Magnoliopsida > Malpighiales > Euphorbiaceae > Mallotus > Mallotus nudiflorus. Next base: position 930,139 of record CANTUR010001483.1, on the reverse strand, counting down.
TGGTTTACAATTCTCTTTATAATGAGAATAAGACATACCATCCCATTACAGTTAATGATCATGTTTCTATTATAACAAGAATATTGTTGGATGATTCATGAGTTCTCATGGTATAATCATGGAAATAAACCAAAGAGAAAAGAAAGCAGTAGCAAAATAATAGCAACCAAACTAAGCAGATGGCAACGATAGCAAACAAACTAAGTAGTATAATAGTAGCCACAGCTAAACCAAACAATATGGTGGCAAATGTGAGAACAGACATAGCAGCAGCAACAAAACATAGACATCATCAACAATATAATGCAAACAGCAACAATAATAAGAAAACATGAGCAACAAGGCCAAAGGAAATAACTAACATTAATTAATTGATATTTTTTAAATGAAATCATCATATGAACTAAAAAAATGTAGCACATTGTAGAAGGTGGGGTTTAGCGCGCGCGCTCAAGATTTTAGCAACCATAACACTATTTGAGCTATGGGCTCTAGAGAACATACTAACAACTATCACAAAGACATGGTATGGAGATTAGGAGTCGTCACCCAGGGTAATAACTAAGAAAAATAAAAAATGGTGGTACTTGATTCTCTAAAAGAAAGCAAACACCACAACCAGGAGATTCTAGATATGAAATACCAACTTCTTTCAATCTTGTGTTCATTTAGAATTAATTTATGAATTACTATCTTATCCTCTATTTACATGCAATTTCATATAAACCCTTATTTAAACAATTAACACCAGACAAACTAGTCATGAAAAAAAACATGTAAACAATGCATTCATTCAAGTTCACAATCCCTAAATTAGTCTAATCTACATTGATTTTAATTAAATGTGCTAAATCTACATGTTTTAATTTACAAGTAACCCTAAATACTAATGGGCCTATTTCCTATTCAATTTTAGTTAAGTGAACTTAAATCTGTTTATTTTAATTTTAAAAATGGGTCTAAATCTACCAATTATGAAGTATGTAAATTAGTGGGCCTAATTCTACATGTTTTAAATTAAAAGATGATATTAAATCTACAAGTTATGAAAAAAAAACCTTTAATTTAATGGGCTAAGTCTAATTATGTCACAACCCAAATCGGAGAGTCATGACCGGCACTAGGGAATGAGAATTCTTTCGAATCTTGAAACTATAGCAAGCCTTAAAAAAAAAAAGACATGGAATAATAAATAAAAATACACCATAATTAAAAACTTTAATTAATATAAAAATAAATCTTTATGTCATAACATAATAAAAATATGTTCATACAAGATTCAAATACAAGGTCTTCAACAATTACAACACAAGACTACTACAACAATAATACTACTACAACTTCTAGATTACAAATAAGAGTTCAGATATAAATTTTACATAATCTAGCCGGAGTTGAAGAAGACCGATGAAGGAGTCTACTATTGAGGTCTGATAAAGTAGGATGTCCTAAAAAAAATATTGAGGGAGATCAGACCTCATTGAGTGAATTATTATAATATATATACATGCAACCTAAAGTCATATATATACAAGCAATTCATACTGATGCTAAAATCCACTTTTAATAAAAATAACATATGCATAAAATTATTTTTATTGAAGGATTGGAGCAGAACCCTAACACAGTTCGTAACCTCGATCATATAACCTCACTAGCCATACAGGCTTACTTAATTCTAAAACAATTTTGTAATGACCCTATATTTTAAATTATCAAAAATTATTTTGAGATATGCAGTATTAATAATATTTTAAAATTTTATTTATGTAATATAGTTATTTGTGAATAGTATTCATTTATTTTACGTTAAATATTTTATTGTGTAAAGAAAATTATTTGGAAGTTAGTATTATTAGTATTATTATTAATTTTATTACTATTAGTGTTACTATTTCATGCATGTGATAATATTGTTGTTATTATTATTATTATCATTATTATTATTGTTGTTGTGGTTGTTATGGTTATTATTATTATTATATACATGAGTTAGTATTAGTATTATTGTTATATATATATTATGTTTGTGTGTTTATGTGTTGTGAATATATACAAGGGTCAAGACAATTTTTTTTTAGGTAGCTTTTTCTTCCTTCTCTTCTCTTTCTTTTTCTTTTCCATTTTCTTCTTCCTTTCCCCTACTTCTCGCGACTTGAACAGTGCCACCTTCACCTCGTTGGATCGCCACAGCCACCAGCGCTCACCACCATCACCTCTAGCCTCTTCCTACCATTGATGCCAGAAGCCGTTAGAACCATCTAGAACAACAACAACACCGAGAGACCTCCATGGACACCAATGATGATTTCGGCCACCTCAGCTCATGATTATAGTCTCTTTCAAACCCTTTTGATCTAGGCAAGCTAGTTCCAAGCTCGGTTTGAGCTTAAATCCCCTTATTTGTGAGTTATCTTTAATTTTAGTTTAGGTGTATTTAGGGTTTTGATTTTTTTAAGTTGGTTAATGTATGTTTGATTCATGGATTTTTCTTTTGATAATGTTGTTTAGGGTAGCTTAATCTTCCTAAATATAATTTTTTTATTTCTTTGAATTATCTTGAATTATGGGTATCATTGTATTTTTTTAATAATTAAAAATGAATTTAAAGTAATTATGTGTTTATTATGAAAATTTTGTTAATTAGTATTGTTAATTTAAGTTATTAATTTTAGAAGTGAGAAAATAATTTTTGGAAAATATATTGTATTATGTGATTTTTGGATTAATAAGTAAATTATGTGTTTTTATTGAAATTATAGTTAAATTATATGTTGTGAATAATTTTAGAATTTTTTATGAAATTAAAATAATTTTTACAAATTATTTACTATTTTTAACTAATTAATACTAATTTTTGAAAATATATAATAATAATTTTATATACTATTTTTGTGATTAAATGGGTTTTTAACTATTTTTATTATATATTTAAACTATTTAAGTAATTAAATGTGAATTTTACTATTTTATTTTCAATAATTGAAAAATCAGATTTTTATTAATATTACATAATTTATTTGAAATTTTATTTAATTAATGTGAAAACAATTATATTTAATATTTTTTATGTTTAAATAAATTATATTGTGGCATTTTAATTATTTTATGGATTTTAATGATTTTTAATAAATTATTATTTAATATTTATATTTTTGTAAATTGTGAACCTTAGTTGGGAATTTGTATAGTTTGGGGTCCCAACCAGAGGTGGTGAGCTTCGTGTTATTTAGAAGTGTATTTTCTTATAGGATCAGCTCTACTTTCAGTAGAGAGATGTCCATTTTATAGAGAAGGCTCTGCCGATTTTTTGGTGGAATTCTTGTAAAATGTGACGTCAGGTCAATCCTAAGTTTTTATGTTTTGACTGAGTTTTGATTCCTAGATCAAGCCTTCTTTTAGAATTCTTAGAAGTATAAGTTAGAAGTGTTCTGATATTATTAATATTTATTTTCTAGTTACGCTGAGACCGAGGTTTATCGGACTAGGCCCATCGAGTCTATCTCATGGAGCGCAAACCAATGAGTTATTATTTTATATATGCATTGCATATAGTATGCATGAATAAAATTTTTCATATTTCCATAATAAGTTTAAACATGTATTATTTCATTAAATGATTTAGTATATTTGTGGTATAATTTCAGTATATTTTGATATATTTTGATACATATATGCGACGTATATATTTGATATATTCTTAATATGCATTTGGTATACTTTTGGTATATTTATGGTTTAGTTTGGTTTATATGTGGCATATATATTTGAAATATTTTTAGTATATGTTCGGTATATTTCTAGTATATAATGATATATTCTTCTATAATGAATGCCATTATGTTTTAAATGATATATTTTATTATTTTCCATTAAATATTAAGATTTATTTAAAGGACGACAATAGAGTGTGCTACCTAGTGAGCTGCACTAGGATTGTGTGTGCATCGGTACGTTAGAATGTTAAGGTTAATACTGTGAGATTCATTTGAGGTGAAATTTGATTAATGGTTATTGAGAATTTCAGTGAGTGAGTAGTGTGACTGCGAAGCTCAATTGACCAAGTGTCTCAAGGCCAATCACATTGACGTGAGACTACGGGAGCTCGATTGACTTAGTATCTTGGGACCAGTCTACTATCTAAAATGGAATAAGAAAAATTTTTGGAATTAAGTAAGCCTGTATGGCTAATGAGATTTTTATGATTGAGGTTGCGAACTGTTAGGGTTCTGCTGCAATCCTTCAAACAAAACATTTCATGCATTTATTATTATTATTATTAAAAACAGATTTCAGCATCTGTTTGCATTGACTGTACATTGACTGTACATATATATATATATATAATACTTGATTGCATATGACATTAGGAGATGCGTGTATATATGTTATAACAATTCACTTAGTGAGGTTTAATCCCCTCTCAACCATTTTTTTCAGGAGATTATTCTTCAGACCTCAGTAGTAGTACTTTATGTCGATCTTCTTCCGCCCTGACTATTTTATGTAAATTTCATATTTGAACTCTGATTTGTACTCTAGAGACTGTAGTAGTAGTGTTATTGTATCAGTAGTGTGTTGTTTTGGTTTTGAGATTTGTATTAGAATATTGTATGAATATTTTTATTATAAAATGACATTTAAGTATTTATTTTTATATCGATTTAAATTTTAATTGTGGCATATTTTTATTTATTTATTACATATGTTTTTATTTTTAAGGCTTGCTACGGGTTTTGAATTTGAAAGAATTCCTATTCCCTAACGCTGGTCATAACTCTCAGTTTAGGTCATGACAAATTCTCTTTTCCATTTTTGGACAGTAGACTGGCTCTGAGACATAAAGTCAACCAAGCTCCCGCAATCTCACTGTCAGTGTGATTGGCCTTGAGACACTAGGTCAACCGAGCTCCCGCAATCAAACTTCTCTCTTTCTGTAAATCTTAATAATCAATTAATAAAGTCTCACATCAATAAAATCCCATGATGTTAAATCCTAAATCTAATGCACTAGTATGTACACAGTCCTAGTGCAGTCCACTAGATAGCACATTCTATTGCTATCCTTTAAATAACTCTTAATATTATAAAAATAGTGAAAATGCATAATTCAAACGTGATAGCATCCATTTTAAAGAGATATACCAATTATGTACCAAATGTCTACTGAATATATACCAAATATATATCAAACATATACCAAATATATACTAAAGACATATCAAAATACATGTTAAACATATATCAAATATATGCCAAAGACATATCAAAATATATGTTAAACATATACCAAATATATACAAAAAATATACCACATATATATCAAATGTTTAATAAAATAAATTACCTTTAATTTCATTATAAAAATTATAAATGCTTATAATTATGCATTCTATATGCAATGCATATATAAGATAATAACTCACAGTTTTGCACTCCTCTAAACAGACTCAACTGGCCTGGTCCGATAGGCTTCGGTCTCGGAGAAAATAAATAATAATAACAATATCAGAATCGAAGTCCTAATTTTATACTTCTAGAATTTCTAAAGAAAGACTTAATCTAAGACACGACTGGATCAAAATTTAAAAACTTAGGATCGACCCAATGTCACGTTTCACGAGAATTTTATAAAAAATTTGGCAAAGTCTACTCTGTAAAACCGACGTCTCTCTACTAAAAGTAGAGTCGATCTTGCAAATAAACACACTTCAATAATACTTAAAATCACAACACCTTGGGTTAGAACCCTGAACTACGCAATTTTCCAACTGAGAAATACAATTCACAATAATAAATAATTTAATAATAATATAATAAAAATCAATAAAATACCTCAATACAATTTATTTAAATAACAAAAACATTAAATATAATATTTTTACATTAATTAAATAAAATCTCAAATAGAGTTAAATAATATTAAAAAGAATTACATTTTTCAAATACTTGAAGTCAAATAGCATAAAGTACAATTAATTACTTTAATTACTCAATTATATTATAAAAATAACTAAAAGTCCATTTTTATCATAAAAATAATAAATAAGCTATTATTTGAATATATTTCTAAAAATTAATATTAATTAGTTAAAAATAGTAAATAATTCATAAAAATTATTTTAATACTATTTATTATTCCAAAATTATCCAAAATATAGTAATTAACAATAATTTCAATTTAAATATAAAGTTTACTAATTTATCCAAAAATTTACATAATACTAAATATTTCCAAAAATTACCCAAAATTACTATAAATTAGTAAAAAATTATTTTCTCATTTCTAAGGCTTATTATTTAAATTACCTATACAATTAACACAATTTTCAACACAAAACATATAATTAATAAAATTCATTTTATTTATCAAAAATACAATTTTTATTCATAAACTAAATAAATTCAGAAAAATAAAATAAAAACATATTTGAGTAGCTAATGATACATACAACAACAATTCTAAAAGATTTTAGCATGGATAATACAAATTCAAGCTCAAAAAAAATCAAAAACCTAAATAGACCTAAACTAAAACTTGAGCATAACTCACTAACTGGACATTCTAAGCTCAAAGCGACTTGAGAATCGACTAGCTCAAACCGAGAGGAGTCGAACGAGCGTTAGATCGTGAGCTAAAACCACCAAAAACTTCCTAGCGATACTGTAGTTGTTGTTGTTGTGTCTTGGGTTTCGCCGGTAGCAGGGGGAGGAAGAATCAGCAGACGGTGGCGGGAAGGAGAGGGAAGAGGGAGGTGGTGACGACGAGCCTTGGTGGTGGCTGACTAAGCTCGAGTGGCACTGGCAGAGATCGAGAAGGAAGTGGAAGAAGAAGAAAAAAGAAAAGAAGGAAAAAAAAAAAGAAAGAGAAGGAAGAAAAGTCCCAAAAAAATAAAGCTTATGACCCTTTATATATATATATATATATATATATATATATATATATATATATATATATATATATATATATATATATATATATATATATATATATATATATATATATATATATATATAATTTAAAATATATAAATTACTTTCAAATAATTCCTCTACGATATCATAAAATATATAAATAAAATAATTAATACTATTCACCACAAAACAATAATAATATTATTAAATAAATAAATAATATATGACAATAAACTAAACTCGTCAATTTTAAATTAATATTAAACCTAAAATATTATAAAATAACAATTAACACTAGAATTTACTTAAATCACACAAATAACCATAATATATAAAAATTTAAAATATTATTAACACTGCATATCTCAAATTAAATTTTAATAATTTAAAATTTCGGGTTATCACAAATTAATTTATTAAACTAAAGTGAGCCTATATCGAAATTAACTAAATGGGGCTAAGTTATTTCTAACCTAAATCTAGTTAATTATGGAACTAAAGATGCATTGTAAATAAATTTAGACTTAATTATATTAGTGAACCTATTAAATAAAATGGGCTAATTAAAAGATGGGCTAAAAAGAATTACTTTGTAATATCCCAAGTTTTTAGATATTTTTAAACTGTATCGGGATATGCAGTGTTAATCATTTTTATATATATTGATTATTATTTTCATGAGTTTGTTATTTATTAAGTCATTTTAATTATTTTTAGTTATTTTAAGAAATTTACGTAAAATTTTCCCAGGAATTGTATTTTCGGGAAAATTAAGGTGTAAATAATTTAATATTAATTATTTTAAATAATTTTATGAATTTGCATAAACCCATACATACTTTTAAAGTGCTAAATAAAATGTATATATGTACATTTATTTAAATTAAATTAGGGTTTAATTAATTAAATTAGTTTTTATTATTTAGTTTTAATATTAATTAATTAATTATATATGTGTATATATTATTAAAATAAGTGTGTGGTGTATATTAAATGTGTGTGAGATAATATATATATATATATATATATATATATATATATATATATATATATATATATATATATATATATATATATATATATATATAATTTATAATAAAAAATCAAAAGTTCACGTTATTTACCATTTTGCCATCGTCTTTTTCCTTTCTCCTCCCGACGTCCCTCACCCATTTCCGGCCGCTGCAACTCATTTTCCTTGTCGTTGGTGTGCCTCTCAACCTTCCTCCTCCACCTCTAGCCATTCCCGCTGCCCCTAGCCACCATTTCCGATGTGTTTTGGTCGGAAAAAACCAAGAAAAACCGAAATCATTTTCACCTCTGATCACAATGATTCCGACCACTAAACTTGACGCCACGGGTCTCTATCTTCTCCTTGAGCTCCGGTGAGTGTGATTCCAAGCTTTGTTTCACTTAAAATGGTCTAGATTTCCCTAGGTTCTGATTTTACATTTTCGGCTACTTAGGGTTTTTGAATTTTTTGAGCTTTGATTTGATTGATTCAAGCAAACTCCCTTCACAAACTTTGATCTTAGTAGCTTAATCTATACTTTGGGATTTTTGTGGAATTTTTGGAATTTATTTTGATTTTTTAAAATTTTTTATTATTTTATTAATATTTTCTAATTTTAAAAAATTAATTAATTAAATTATGAAATTGTGTTTTATGGTAATTATAGGTGTTGAAATGCATTTTAGAAATTTATTTGTAATTTTTGTGAATTTTATATAATTATTAGGAATTTATTTAATTGATGTAATTTTTGAGAAATTAGGTTAATTATGTGTTTAATTGAAATTAATTGGTTAATTGAGTATATTTATTGATATTATTGAATCATATGTTGAGAAAATTAATTTTGAGTAATTATATTATTTTTGGTGAATTTTTGGGTAATTATAGTGAATTTATATATATAGGGGTATTTTGGTAATTTGACACTAAATTGGCTAAAAATGTAATTAAATTGGTTTTAATAGTTATTTAAGGTATGAAAATGATTTCTATAAATTATTTAGTATTTTTAACTAATTAAAACTATTTTTCGTAAATTATTTTCAATTATATATATAATATTAGATTTTTCTAAATAAATGAGTTTTTATTTGTTTTTAATGTGTTTTAGGGTTACTTATGTAATTTGGATTTATAAAATGTATTTTTATTATAAAAGGGCATTTTTGATATTTTTGTAATTGTTTTGTGAATTGTGAACCTCGGTCGGTAAATTGTAGTTTGGAGTCTGACTGAGGGATTGTGGTTGTGAATTTTGTGTTATTTCAAAGTGTGTTTATTTACAGGACTGGCTCTACTCTTTGAGTAAAGAGATGTCCATTTTATAGGGGAGGTTCTGCTTGATTTTCAGTAGAATTCTCGTAAAACGTGATGTCCGATCGAACTCTGATACTAATTATGTGTCTAGTATTCTAGATCAAGTTTCTAGGAATTTCTATTAGATTTATTTTGATTTTCTATTGTCATTTGTTTGTTTAGTTGCGCCGAGACCGAAGCCTAGTGGACCAGGCCCATCGGACCCATCTCGTGGAGCGCAATAACAATGAGTTGTTATTTTATATATATATGTTTTAGGGTGCATGTTTTAGAAATGTATGAATTACTTTAGTAAAGTATGCAAAAATAATTTAAGTATTACTTAGGTTATTTTTGGTATATTTTCGGTATATTTTAAACCATATGCATGTTTTATTAATGATTTATGCTTAAAATGTTTTTAAATATATTTCTAGTTTATTTTGTAATTTAACTGGATTTATTTGAAGTATATATACTCGGAATATACCTGGTTTATTTTTGGCATATTTCTAGTATATATATGGTTTATATTGATATTTTATTCAATTACATGCATCATTTATTTATGAATGAATGTTTTATATTATAAATGAAGGATATCAATAGAATGTGCTACCTAGTGGGCAGTACTAGGACCGAGTACGTACTGGTACACCGATAGCATTTAGGCTATATTACTAACTCATTTATGGATATTGATTGGAACTAATTTATTTGATGTGTGATATGATTTGGGGGTGTGATTGCTGTAGCTCGGTTAACCAAGTGTCTCGGGGCCAATCATATTGACAGTCAGACTGCTAGAGGTTGACTTAGTGTCTCGGGGCCAATTTACTGTCCAAATGGAACAAGTGAATATATTTGGAATAAGTGAGCCTGTATGGCTAGAGTGTTTTCTAACACTGTTTGAGGTTGCGATTTTCTAGGGTTCTATTTGATCCTTCATAAACAGTGATTTTTAGTAAATATATAAAATGATTTTGTTGCATCTGTGTGTATTTGCTTATATATATATTTATTATATATACTATTAAAGTGTGCATTATCATTTAGTTATGCATGTATATATATTATAAGAATTCACTCAGTGAGGTCTGACTCCCCTCCGTTGACTATTTTTCAGGAAAGTCATCGTCTTTAGACCTCAGTAGCAGACCCATACGTCGGATTTCTTCCGCCCCGACTTCACTATGTAAACTACTTACTTGAGCTTTATTTTATAATCTAGACACCGTAGTAGTTGTAAATAGTTGTGGGGTTTATGTATTATATTTATGTGAGTTATGTATTTCAAATATTTGAACTGGAATATATATAAATGAATTATTATATATGAGATGAGGATGTTCGATTTAATTACATTAGTGGATTATTATTTTAATATTTATGATTTTATTTCCGCTACAAAAGAATATTTTAATTATGTTATTATTATTATTGCATGTTTTATTTTATTTTAAGGCTTGCTACGGGTTTTGGATTCGAAAGAATTCCCATTCCCTAGCGCCGATCATGGCCCCTGTTTCGGGTCATGACAAAGTTGGTATCAGAGCGGAGTTCTGTGTCAGGGCTTAGTTGTGTGAATTGTGGCCCTAGTTTTCGGTATTATGTTTTATGTTGAACTACTGCAGTGAATTAGGTTTGAGTATGTCTTGATAAGTAATCCTTGCTTTAGTTTTCTACGTTATTCCTCCATTGTCTGTTTGTCTTTTTAGAATGAGGAGGCAAGTGCGGGTCGCTCCATCGGTCGTTGAGGCCGAGGATGATGAGTCCTTTCAGGATGAGGTTTTACCTCCTGAGCTGCCAGTTAGACGCAGAGGTAGACCTCGAGGAGCAGCAGGTTGTCATAGGCAGAGAAAGATACAGGATGAGGAGCCTGTAAAGCCTGAGTATGAGGATATTCCTATACCTCTGATTGTTCAGCCTGCCTATCAGTAGGGTATGTCTGACCCTGAGGCAGCTCTGTTTTATGCCAGAGTTGGCAGGATTGCTTTCGATGGGACTTCCAATCCTCTGGATTTTCTGCATGTGATCGAGACTAGGACTCGGACTGCTCACACCGAGTACTAGCGAATCATGATAATTGAGCTTTCTGTTGAGGGACTAGCCCTAAACTGGTTTATTCAGAGGATCCAGCCTTATATGATGACGATGACCTAGGCTCAGTTTAGAGAGCGGCTTATGAGGAGATTCTGTCCAGAGCCACTCCGTATGAGTTATTGTCTCTGGTTGACCAGTATATCTCGTAGTAATCAATCAGTAAAGGAGTATACTCGAGAGTTCCTCCGGCTGGGTAGATATGCAGAGGATCTGATACGGGATCAATATTTCGTAGTCACTACCTACGTCATCGGATTGGGTTCAACATTTGCTGGTATGCCTATAGCGGGCCTTACTCTAGAGTCGGTTATTGAGTTGGCCAATGAGATTGAGCTAAGGCTAGTCAGGTAGGGAGCTATGCCTGATTATTACTAGTTGGGTGTTCAGTCAGGTGGATTACAGACTACTCCGTGTTGGAGTTTTCATGTTGGTTCGAGTAGTTAGCAGAGAGGTCTGACTCAGCAGAGTCAGAGACAGCAGCAACAAGTGCATCAGAGCAGTAGACATGGTCGTGGAGGTCAGCGTAGACCATTCAGATTCGGGTCAGGTGCTTCGAGTAGCAGTAGTGGTTACAATTCCATATCAGCTGCCAGTGTTTGCCAAACCTGTAATAGAGTCCATCAGGGACCATGTTACCTGACACCACTGACATGCTTCAGATGCAGGCAGACAAGACATTATGCCAGATCATGTCTTTATTCCAAGTATCAACAGTTGTAGATTCCACGATTTCCACAGCAGTCGATTGCTAGTGCTGCACCTGTTCCATTTCAGTTGCCTCCAGCCCAACATTAAAGTTCCACTCAGCTTGTTCCACCACAGGTTCATGGTAGAGGTGCGAGAGGAGGTGCTAGAGGTATTGGCTAGGCTTCTACCAGTCAACAGGGAGGTCGAGGACATGCTAGAGTCTTCCATCTTACTCAGTAGGATGCTCAAGCATCTAATGCAGTCGTGGCAGGTATTGTTTCTGTCTGTTACCTGGATGCATGGGTTCTGTTTGATCTGGGTGCCACGCATTCGTTTGTTTCTCCTATTTTTGCTTCCAAGTCTTGTTGGCAAGCTTCGAGGATGGCTTTTCCTTTGTCTGTCGCCACTCCTCTGAGTGATTCTTTGGACATCGATATTGTTCTTTTTGGTTGTCTAGTTCTCGTGGGAGATAGAGAATTACTCCCTGATTTGATTATGTTGGATGTGATGGAATTTGATGTTATTCTGGGTATGGATTGGTTATCTTAGCACTATGTCATGGTGGATTATTAGAATAAAGAGGTGATTTTCAGAATTCCTGGTGAAGAAGAATTTAATTTTGTGGGTGATAGGAGTTCAGCACCTCAAAATCTTATTTCTGCTATTACGGCTAGGAAGTTGCTAAGGAAAGGATGTCAGGGATATTTGGCATTGGTCAGGGATACTTAAGTGGAGAAGTTATTACTCATAGATGTTCCTATTGCCTATGAGTTTCCTGATATTTTTCCTGAGGAGTTGCCATGTTTACCATCTCATTGAGAGATTGAGTTATGTATAGACGTGGTTCCAGGTACTACTCCTATATCTATGCCACCCTATAGAATGGCTCCTGCAAAGTTGAAAGAGTTGAAGGAGCAGTTGCAAGAGTTATTGGATAAAGGTTTCATCAGACCCAGTGTTTCTCCTTGGGGTGCACCAGTCCTATTTATGAAGAAGAAGGATGGTACCCTAAGACTGTGCATTGACTACAGAGAGCTGAACAAGGTGACAGTGAAGAACAAGTATCCTCTCCCGAGGATAGATGACTTGTTTGATTAGCTACAGGGTGCACAGTTCTTTTCCAAGATTGATCTGAGGTCAGGTTATCATCAGTTGCAGATTAGTAAGGCCGATGTTCCTAAAACGACATTCTACACTCGATATGGCCACTATGAGTTTCTGGTGATGTCTTTTGGCTTGACTAGTGCACTAGCAGCTTTTATGGACCTAATGAATAGGGTATTCAAACCATATATGGATCAATTTGTGGTAGTCTTCATCAATGATATACTGGTATATTCGAGGAGTATGGAGAAGCATGTATATCACTTGAGGAGTGTACTACAGACATTGACAGAACATTAGCTTTATGCTAAATTAGGCAGTGTCTGAGTGTCCTAGACCGACTTCTATTATTAAGATTTGAAGTTTTCTAGGTTTAGCTGGGTATTATAGGTGGTTTTTATAGGATTTTTCCAGAATTGCAGCCCCTATGACTCACTTGACTTAGAAGAATGTTAGATTTGAGTGGTCAGAAGCTTGTGAGAATAGTTTTCAGTTGCTGAAGGAGAAGTTGACCACAGCCCTAGTGCTAGCTTTGCCGAATAGTGTGGACAAGTTCACAGTTTATTGTGATGCCTCTAGAGTTGGCCTTGGTTGTGTGTTAATGCAGAATGGTAGGGTGATAGCCTATGCTTCAAGGCAGTTAAAGAAGCATGAGCAAAACTATCCTACATATGACCTTGAAATGGCTATAGTGATCTTTGCTCTCAAGATCTGGAGACACTATCTATAAGGGGTGACTTGTGAGATTTTTACTGATCACAAGAGCCTTAAGTACATTTTCCAGCAGAGAGATATGAATTTGAGGCAGAGGAGATGGTTGGAACTATTGAAAGATTATGATTTTGAGATATTATATCATCCGGGCAAGGCTAATGTGGTAGTAGATGCCTTGAGTAGAAAGTCCTCAAGCAGTCTTGCTCATATCAGTGTTGAGAGGAGATCGTTGATCCAGGAGTTGCATCTGTTAGTGGATCAAGGTCTGATGATGAAGATCAGTATGTCAGGTGGACTGCTAGCTCAATTTAAGGTGCGATATATACTAAGGGATAGGATTAAAGCAGCTCAGAGCTGAGATCCTATTCTAGAAGAGCTTGTAGAGAATGTTCGAGCAGGGAAGTTTACTGATTTCACACTCGATGATGATGATGTATTGTGGATCAGTGGTAGACTGTGTGTTCCTGATGTCGATGATTTAAGAGAAGAGATCCTAGAGGAAGCACATTTTATAGCCTATAGCAAACATTCGGGTGTCATTAAGATGTACCACAGAATCAGAGATTTGTACTAGTAGGACGGATTGAAGAAGGATGTCGCTGATTATGTTGCTAAGTGCTTGATGTGTTAGCAAGTGAAAGCTGAACATCAGAAGCCTTCTGGGAAGCTTCAGCCTCTTCCTATTCCTGAGTGGAAGTGGGAAAGGATAGCTATGAATTTTTTGGTTGGTTTACCTCGTTCTAAGGATGGATATGATTCCATCTGGGTGATTGTAGACAGGTTGACTAAGTCTGCACATTTCTTACTTGTGAAAGCCACCTATTTTGTAGCTAGATTGGCGAAGCTGTATATGAAGTATATTGTGTGCCTTCATGGAGTACCTGTGTCCATTATGTCAGATAGAGGTTCAGTTTTTACCTCTCGTTTTTGGCAGAAGTTGCAGGAAGCGATGGGCACTAGGTTAGATTTCAGTACTGCTTTTCATCCTCAGACAGATGGTCAGTATGAGAGGATGATCTAGACACTAGAAGATATGCTGAGGATGTGCGTTCTGGATTTGGGAGGTAACTGGGATGATCATTTGCCACCCGTAGAGTTTGCTTATAATAATAGCTACCATAGTAGTATTGGCATGGCATTATATGAGGCGTTGTATGGGAGGAAGTGTAGATCCCCTCTGAGTTGGGATGAGATTAGTGAGAGAGCTTTAACTGGACCTGAGATGGTTCAGGATGCTGTAGAGAAAGTCGCCATGATTAAGCACAGATTAGAGACCGCAGTTAGCAGGCAGAAGAGCTATGCGGATCCTAGGCGCAGAGATGTGGAGTTTCAGGTTGGAGACTTTATTTTTCTGAAGGTGTCTCCGATGAAGGGTGTTATGAGATTTGGCAGGAAGGGTAAGTTGACACTGTTATATATCGGACCGTTTGAGATTCTGGAGAGAGTTAGCACTGTTGCATATCGGTTGGCTTTGCCCTCGAGTATGTCACAAGTGCATCCGGTGTTTCATATCTCGATGCTGAGGAAGTATATCTCAGATCCTTCACGCGTGTTGTAGCCCGACAGCGTAGAGGTGAATGAAGATCTGACATTTGTGGAAGAACCTGTGGCGATCGTTGATTACCAAGTTCGATAGTTATGGTCAAAGCAGATTCCGATGGTCAAGGTTTTGTGGCGTAGCAACAGAGTTAAGGAGCATACGTGGGAGACTGAGGCTGAGATGTGAGCTTCTTATCTGTATCTCTTCCCTTCTTGATCTTGTACTTATTCTTTTTTGGAATTCGGGGACGAATTCTTGTAAGGAGGGAAGACTGTAATATCCCAAGTTTTTAGATATTTTTAAACTGCATCGGGATATGCAGTGTTAATCATTTTTATATATATTGATGATTATTTTCATGAGTTTGTTATTTATTAAGTCATTTTAATTATTTTTAATTATTTTTAATTATTTTAAGAAATTTATGTAAAATTTTCCCAGAAATTGTATTTTCGGGGAAATTAAGACGTAAATAATTTAATATTAATTATTTTAAATAATTTTATGAATTTGCATGAACTCATACATAATTTTAAAGTGCTAAATAAAATGTATATATGTACATTTATTTAAATTAAATTAAATTAGGGTTTAATTAATTAAATTAGTTTTTATTATTTAGTTTTAATATTAATTAATTAATTATATATGTGTATATATTATTAAAATAAGTGTGTGGTGTATATTAAATGTGTGTCAGATTATATATTATTATAATATATAGTATAGATATATATATATATATATATATATATATATATAATCAAAAATCAAAAGTTAACGTTATTTACCGTTTTGCCATCATCTTCTTCCTTTCTCCTCTCGATGTCCCTCACCCATTTCTGGCCGCTGCAACTCATTTTTCTTACCGTTGGTGTGCCTCTCAGCCTTCCTCCTCCACCTCCAGCCATTACAATAATCTAAAAAACTAATATAACACAAAAAAAAACTAAATAAAAATAAATAAAACAACCAACAAAATAATAACGAAAAAAAGATAAATTAAAACTAGACTATATTCAACTACAAAATTCAATCAATGGCATCCCATGAATCTTCATAGATTTTGTTCTCCAAATGATATCATCTTGTAACCCTCTCTATAATCATCAACATAAACAAAAAAATAATGATTAGTGAATAAACAAAATAACCATAAAAATTAAATAAAATTGAAATCTAATAAAATTAAGATAATAAAATAAAAATAGAAGGAAGTAGAGAAGGAGATGATGGTATGGGATGCAGTATTGATTTTCTCCTCAAAGTGGTATATATTACCATTTCTTTTCAATGAATCCTTAACCCTTGATGTTATCCCTTAAAAAAGACTATAAAAAAATAAGAAGCCATCCAAAAAGAAGAAGAAAAAAAAGGGTTTTATAGAAAATGTTAGCTAAAAGACGTATCTTCCTCAATCTCCTCACAGTGATTTAATTTTGATTTAAAAGGACTTTTATTTACTGAAAAATTTAGATAAATCAATTTATAAAATCATTCAACCAATCAAAATTCACAAAACACAATTTTATTTATTGTAAAATAGATGGAAAATGCATAATTCTGACTGGAATTGTGTAATTCCGATCAAAATTATAAAATTTCGATCACTTTTTTAACTTTTAAATACAAAAAGACCTCGAAAGAATTTAATCCTTTCAATTAGGTCCTTAAAGAAAACATTACAATGAAGTCCTTAAAAATACTAATTAGATCCTTTTGAAAATGCATTTAGGCTTTTGAGGTTTCGCAATTCAAGAATTGAAGATCTATTTTATGATATTTTCATTATTGGAGTCCTCTGTCGCATCCACACTTTATTATCCTGAAATTGGGTGCTTACAATTGCCCCCTTTGTCGTTGTTTGCTTGATAAATTACGGCAAAGTAGATAAGCACACAATTTCTTAAGAATAAAAGTTTAGATACTTACCTGAACTCCTTGAGGCTTTTTCCTGTAAGCAATTTTTGGTTCACGATGAATGCTTGTGTTGCCATGTAACACTAGGACAAATTTTAAAACACCTGAGGAAATACTATACTTGAATGTATAACATTGATTTAAAAGGACACGTTATAATTGGTCATATAATATTGACTATATTCGATTATATATTACTGATTGAAAGGGATTCATTATACTCGGTCGTATGATGTTGACTATACTCAGTCTCATAGTGCAAATTGAAAGGGATACATCATATTCGGTGGTATGATATTGACTATACTCAGTCATATGGTACAGATTAAAAGATACATTGTACTTGGTCATACAATATTAACTATACTTAATCATATAATACAAATTGAAGGATACATTGTGCTCGATCATACAATGTTGAGTATACTAAGACATATAGTACAGATTGAAAAATACATTGTACTCGGTCGTACAATGTTGACTATACTCGAACGTATAGTATGAATTGACAAGGATACATCATACTCATTCATATGATATTAACTATACTCAGTCGTATAGTATGAATTGAAAGGATACATAACACTCAGTTGTATGATTTGACTATACTCAGTCGTATAGTGCAGATTGAAAAGGATACATCATACTCGATTATATATGTTGACTATACTTAGTCGTATAGTGTAGATTGAAGGATAAATTGCACTCGGTCATTCAATGTTGACTATACTCAGATGTATAGTATGAATTCAAAGAATACATCATACTCGGTCATATGATGTTGACTATACGCGATTATAAAGTGTAGATTGAAAGACACATCACACTCGGTCGTATGATGTTAACTATACTCAGTCGTATAGTGCATATTGAAAGGGATACATCATATTCAGTCATATGATGTTAACTATACTTGGTCATATAGTGCAAATTAAAGGATACATTGTACTCGATATGTATAGTATGAAATGAAAGGATACATCACACTCAGTTGTGTGATGTTGACTATACTCTATCGTATAGTAAATATTGAAGGATACATTGTACTTAGTTATACAATGTTAACTATACTTGGTCGTATAGTGCAGATTGAAGGATACATTGTACTCAATCATACAATGTTGACCATACTTGGATGTATAGTGCAAATTAAAAGGATACATCACACTTAGTCGTATTATGTTGACTATACTTAGACGTATAGTGCAGATTGAAAAGATACATCACACTCGGTCGTATCGTATTGACTATACTTGGATGTATAGTATGAATTGAAAAGGATACATCACACAAGGTCTTATGATGTCGACTATATTCGGTTGTATAGTACAAATTAAAGGATACAGTGTACTCGATCGTACAATGTTGACAGTAATTTTCACTATATTCCCTATGGGACGTATAGTGGTTATGATTTTCACTATATTCCCTGTGGGACATCTAGTGATCATGATTTTCACTATATTCCTTATAGGACATCTGGCGATGTGATTTTCACTATATTCCCTGTGGGACGTTTAGTGAAAATATGATATAGCTACTGTGTAGTGTCTAGCGAATTATACTATAGTTCCTATAAAATGTCTAGTAACTGTGACTGAAAGTTTCGTTATATGTCATGTGGAACGTTTAGCGAAAATATACTATAACTATTGTGTAGTGTATAGCTAAAGACAATTATGCTATAGGTTCTATGGAGTGTTTAGCAAAAAGATGTGAAATGTGCTATAACTGTTGTGTAGTGTCTAGCAAATTAGATCAAAAGTGTGCTATAACTACTGTATAGTGTCTAGCAAATTAGATCAAAAGTGTGCTATAACTACTGTATAGTGTCTAGCAAGTTCTAATTGTTCAAAATTTTTGTTATAAGTACTATGTAGCATATAACAAAGTGGATCTAAAGACCATGTTATAGCTACTGTGTAACATATAACAAGGTGAATTTCAAAATTGTGTTATAGCTATTATGTAGCATATAATTGAGCTGAAGTGTAGTGTATGCAAAATGCAGACATCATATTTGAATTTTATGTTGAATGAATTTTGAGATTTTATGTTGATCAACTATGCTGACTAATTGGAATTTTTTTGGTTGATTGTCTTTGAATTTTTGCTGATTGACTTTGATCAACCCCCTTTTGTTGCTTACTGGCTTTGATCAACTTATTGGTGCTAGTGTTGATTCCACATGTTGAGTTCATCTTCTTCTTATGGACTTATTATTCTTGAAGACTTGTTGAAGTTAGTTCAACATGATACTTGTTATAAAAGGTTTTTGAAATTTATAAGAAAATTTATCACTTTATCAAGAGATAGCGTGCACTAAATGAATCTCATTATTTTTTTTATTTTTATGGTTATCATTTATTTTCCATTTGCATAGGTCAGAGGCATCGTTAACCATCTTATACTGAAAGCATATCTTTTATTAAGTGAAAAGCTTACTTCCACAACTAATTTTAGGAATAATTTTCTAAACAAAACTTATAAAAATTGAGAATAAAAAGATCGAATTCTAAGTATTAAAATAGTCTTTGAGTTAATTTTTTTGCTTTTTTTCCTTGTCCAAGTATTCCCTCGCCTTTCTCATATTACTCAGTATGGATACCGTTGGATAGGTCCTTGAGATACTTATACTCTTTTTAGAGCATTGGAGTAAATAAAGTAGCTTTTGACATGGTCCTCTTTTAGTATTCTCTAGCCTTTCTTGTATTACTCAGCGTGGATACCGCTAGAGGTTTCACGTTGATACTCTTACTCATTTCTAAGCATTGGAGTAAATTATGTTCACTCTTATTTTGATTCTCCTCTCAGTATTCCCCCACCTTTCTTGTCTTACTCAGTGTGGATACCGTCAAGGGATTTTGTACTCATACTCATTTCTGAGCATTGGAGTAGATTATATGCACATTTATCATTCAGAAAACTAAAATGATACTTTGAAATTCAAGCAATTTATACTGCAAGTGCATAGATTTTTTTTTACATATTCTTCCCCTCGTTTAGGTGCAAAGCAACCATTAGATTGATTAGATTTTATAAACTCTCAACACAAAGTTATTAACTAATCATCTGAATTCTACGAGGTTAATAAAAGAAAGCCACTATGATCAAAATTCATGAGATAATTTTTTGCACATGATCTCATGAAGTGGATGAATTTACTTTCAATTTTATGAATTTTCTTTATTGAGGTTGTATTTTATTGCAGAAATAAAAGAAATAGAGTTATACTACTTCCCTTTGGTATTTTTCAAGTTGTTTGTCATGCAACGTAATATTCTAATAAGCGATTGGCATTTGCTATTTTGCCCATTCTTATTGATGTATCAATTCCTTTCCCCTTCTTCATTCTCTTTTATTTTCCCTGTATAAAATACCATAAGTTAGTATGGTCTATTTGCAAGTGAAGAAATTTTATCAAAATGCAATGTTATTCTTTTGCATTCTTCCCTTTTGATTGTGGTGTTGATGTCTCTAATCATAGGGTTATGATATTTTGTTATTGAAGTTATAGCTTTGGGCTATATTTGTATATTCACCATGCTATGGTAGAGGGCTTTGTGCCTCTTATGGATTTCTCCTGTAAAAAAGATTCAAGAGATAAAGATCTTATTTCACTATCAAATAATTTTTCAGAGTGCATTCATTTTAAGTTTTGAGTGCATTCTTCCCTTTTATAGGGTCGACGAATGTATTGCTGACATGTTGGACCTTTTTATCACCAAATTCCATACCCTACGCTGGTCTAACTGTTATGGAGAGATATTCTAAATGATGCTCTAAATGAGACTATAAAAACGGAGGTTGGACTTAAAGAGCTCGAGCATCCTATTCAGCCTGTTGAGATTGCCAAGATGATGTTTTTACAAGTATCACTATTGGTGATATTTCCTAATTGGATGGGCCCATAATTAATTGGGCTCCTACAGTCTAGAGTCCCGTTAAGCATCAGGTTCACCTTGATAGTATAGCCCTTTCTCCTTCGAATGCTTCATATATGAATCCTTTGACTATTTTCCTGTATTTTTATAACACTAATTTTGAAGGTTAGTAGTGTTGCATTTGTATAATCTTGCCTAGGCTCAAAGACTTTATTATGCAAAGCAAGTGTTTCACTATAAATGAATGCAAGTGTATGCACGTTATGTATGATATGCATGATTCTAATAGGTCTTATGTTTGTAATAGAGCTATTTTCACAGCTTGGAGTGTGAGAATGAGGTGTCTCACTAGAAGCCTGTAGGTTTTAGAATTGAATGCTTCACTGTTGGTACTTCTAACGTTAAAGTTGCTAATACAGCTTGTCCAATAAATGACTAGGCTATGTTGTATTGGTGAGCTATTGGCTGTTGGTTATAGTTTACTTCTTTATGCCCCCTATAACTCTTATACTTCAGTGTTCCATCTTCACTCTTTGAATTCAAATTGATTATTTTGTTCTTAACTTGCCCCTAGAGTTACATTTTTCCCCCAGTTTCATTCTAAATTTATCAATGCTATTTTGGTGGTCTTTTCCATGTGTGCAAGAAACTCAATTTGTTCACTACTATTGTTAATCCTTTAACTTACCAACCCGGTTAGTTATAATCTCGTGTACAGATTATGTGCATGAGTGGGTGAACTGATTGAAGTGAGTTCTTAATAATGAAATCAATTGTACTTGCAGTTTAAAGAACTCTTGAGAAGAATATTTAATGCTGATGCAATGATTGACAATAGTTACAAGGCATGAGTTACAATGCGAGTTATTGAGCCACCTGAATTATTTATATATAAGAGGACACTAGACTTACAAGCAGAATCATAGAGGGGTGACAAGAAAAGAAAACATAACTAAAATAATGATCTCATAGCTCTAATTTTAGCTTTCATTATGTATTATCTTTCCATTCAAATATTTATGTAGTGTGATAAAGACGAATATGCGATATTTGAACAAAAATTTCAAATTCAATCTTATTCATTCATTAAGGCAAAAATGAGATTACTCATTACATCACATGATATAGCTCTTTTTATTAGTTAGTCTTGAATTCTTTTCTCTCTAATTTTTACCTTATTGTTCTTTTGCTTTCTTTTATCTCTCAAAGAAGACAATAAGAAAATTTATTTCCTATTCTAGATGTTAAGGATGCTAGGTCTTATGGTGGTTGACATAATAGTTATTCTTGCATCTCCTCATCCTTGTTGTTTTGCATTAGGTTCTCAATGATTTGTTCCTTGAAGATCTCATTCTCAGGAACATCCACACTAGGCATATTGATAGGTTCCTCTGCACTGAGGTAAGACTTCCCATGTCCTTCTTTGACGAAACTCTCCTTTAGTGGTTTTGCTTTCTTTCCATCCTTCCATACTTCCACTTTATGTGTTTCTTTCTTGTCTTACAACTTCTCAGCATCAACCTCATCATCCCATCTTGTAGACACAATCGACTCAAAGGGTATGTCAAAAAAAGGTGGTTTAGAGTAAAATACCTTATAGTCAAACTTCCCTAAGGGCTGACTGAATAAATCTTTAACTCTTTCCACATTTTTAGGGGCATTAGGAGATTTCTCATTAGTTTTAAGGTCTAGGTCCTCAAATGAGTTTAGAACTTCTTCCTCACTTACTCCTGAGTTGATTATTATAGTGCTTGGGGGTGTAACATTTTGGTAGTTTGGGTAAGGATTATTTTTTGTGCTTAGACTTTTAGGGTCTGTGATCTTTCCAGAGCCTGTAAGGTTTTGGATTTCATGTTTAACGTGGGTGCAGGTATTTATGGAATGTCCAATTACTTTGTGGAATTTACAGTAATTGTTTTGGTCATATCCTAGGACATTTGCGTTCAGTGGTTTAAAATAGGTTAAGGGTCTAACGAGACCTTTTTGGATCAAACGGTCTAAGACTTTAAATAGGGGTTAGTTAAAATTGGAGAATCTCCTTGGTTATTGAATTGCATGCTCTTCCATAATCCGATTAGTGCTTCTTTGCTGTGTGTGCCTAATTAGGTAGTTTCTTGCTCTGGTGCTTTTAGCAATCTTCTTTTTCTCACTTTCAATCTCCTCAACTTGCAACCCATCATCATAAAGGTCTACAAATGTCTTAGGGTTCATCATTTGTAACCTCTCAACTAAATTATGTGACACATTTCGAACAATCATCCTAACTTGATCCTTTTTAGTTATCTTGTTCTTTATTAATCCTGCCTTATTCATGAATCTAGCCAGAAAATTTGAGAATGATTCATTAGGCTTCTGCTTGGTCATCTATAAATCCCTGATAGACACTGCAAGCCTAGTATTATAGTCATATTGTCTCAGAAAAGCAGTACACAATTCTTTCTAGTAAGTTCATATAGACTTTTCTGACCTATTATACCAATGAATACCCATACCCTCTAAAGATAGTACAAACAACTTGATAACTATAGATAAAGGAGCTTTAATGGTGCTCATAGTAGTTGTATATTGACTAAGGTGAATCCTCAGGTCCCTAGTACCATCAAACTTCTGCAGTTGTGGCATATTGAACTTATTAGGCAGTTTATCTCCTCAAATTGCATCATATCATCAAAGTAAAATGAATATCCGATGCCTTGTCCTCTCATCAATTCTTTCATTTTGGACATCTTCTGAGTCAGTGCTTTCATCTGCTTGGATTCCAGCTCTAGAGCTTGCTTAAGTGATTCCCTTTTTGCTTTTTCAACCATGTGGTTCTCAACATCTTCCAATTTCACTTCCATAGTAGGTACATTCCTAGCAACGTTTAGAGTTTACCCCCCAACATTGTCATTATTAGTAAGTTGTGCTCCCACAACAGGTGGATTGATCGCAACTGGAGGTGCAGTAGCAGGTGGTGGTCATTAATCCAGCTAGAGCTTATCTTAGTCCATCTTGAATCATTGCTCTCATGTCATCCATTAATGCTCCTTTAACGTCCCTTAGGGTCCAGTTTCCTCCCTCTTATTGTTCCATTTCTTCTACTTGTTTAGCTAGTGCTTATATAGCTTCTAGGTAGAGTGTATTGATAGGACTCCTTTTTAGTCTATTAAGGATCTCTTTTATAATTGATTGTGGGCTTCAATCCATTCTCATTAGTCTACCACGTTTCTAACTCCAAACACAGGAAGACCTAGATGAATCTATAATGGCTAAAAAATAACGTGTTAGTATGATGAGTGAAATGCATGTATGCACGTATGCATGATGCACGTGCTATGTAACAAGTAGCAAGTAACAAGTTAAGTCAGGTGTACATACATCCTTCTAACCTTATTTCTCCCACACATGTATTCAATAGTGAGTCTCTTTTCCTAGGATTTTTGGTTTGGGCCTTAATATTAACTGGGGATATCAAGAACTGATGCGCAAGCCAAGTCTCTCAGAGCAGTAAAACATAGAAACAGTATTTCTACATATAAAAGACTAGCCCAATATTTATTAACCCAAACGGGCTTCTAAAGTATGGGCTTGGGCATTTATAGATAAAAATCCCTCATGACAATATTCACAAGCAATTTAGGTAGATCCTAGGGAAAATAACTAAGCCATTATATGTGGTTAAGGTCCAATGAAAATTCAAGGTTCACTTAGCAAGATGCCCTCCTTTAAGACTTGAGTCATAGGCCAAGGTCAGAGTGGCCCGACATCCTTTGCAAACTTGATAGAAGACTACCCCCTTTTAGGACTTGGGTTACAGACTCTGGTAAGATGAGCCCGGTAATCTCTCTTAGACTGAGTTAAGGCTAAGAGTGATGGTTAGCCAATCTATAACTCCATAAAGTTAATAGAATAATGGAACCATAAACCAACACCATAGGTTAATAAGGACATGCAGAATGAATGCAAAAATAAAATAATAATTAATAAAATAATTCTAAAGAACACAAGTAGAATTAGTATCTCTTATCCCTAGTGGATTTGCCACTGTAGATGGCGGGGTTTAGCTCGTGCCTAAGATTTTAGCAACTGTGACACTATTTGAGCTCTGGCCTCTATAGAACACACTAACCATTATCACAAAGACATGGCGTGGAGATGAGGAGTCGCCACCCAGAGTAATAATTAGGACAAAATGAAAATGGTAGTACTCGATTCTCTAAAAGAAAGCTAGCACCACAATCAGGAGATTCTATATATGGAATACTAACTTCTTTTAGTCTTGTATTCATTTAGAATTACTTTATGAATTACTATCTTATCCTCTATTTACATGAAATTTCATATGAACCCTTATTTAAACAATTAACTCTAGGCAAAGTAGTTATGAAAAAAAACATGTAAACAATGCATTCATTCAAGTTCACAATCCCTAAGCTAGTCTAATCTACATTGATTTTAATTAAATGTGCTAAATCTACATGTTTTAATTTACAAGTGATCCTAAAGACTAATGGGCCTATTTCCTATTTAATTTTAGTTAAGTGAACTTAAGTCTATTTATTTTAATTCTAAAAATGGTCCTAAATCTACCAATTATAATGTAATATCCCGTGTTTTTAAAATAATTTTTACACTGTACCGGGATATGCAGAGTCAATGATTTCTGTATTTTATATGATATTTTTACGAGTTAATATGTATTTTAGACCTATTTTAATTACTGTATATTATTTTCAGTGTTTTACGTAAAATTTTCCCGGGACTTTCATTTTCGGGGAAATTTTCACGTAAACAATTTATTATTAATTATTTTAAATGTATTTACGGGTTTGCATGAACTCATACATATTTTTAAATTATTAAATAAAGCCCGTGTGTGTAAATTTATTTAATTAGGGTTTATTATTTCCCTAATATTAATTTAAGTATTTAATTGTTTTATTGTTATTTAATTAATTTTATTTGGTATAAATTATTAAAATATTAATATTTTTATGTGTGTGGTGTATATTTGATGTGTGTAATTTAATATTATTTTAATATATAGTATAAAGTATATATATATACATATATACATTAAAAATCAAAAGAATTTGCAAAATTACCATTTTGCCCCCGACTCCCTCTCCTTCTTCTTTCCCACGCCCGACGCCCGACCACCATCCCTCACCGCTGCAACTGCCGTTCTTTCACCGTCGGTGTGCCTCTCGGCTTGCCACCGTCGCCTCCAGCCTTTCCCCGCCGCCAGCAGCCCCTTTCCCGACGAGTTTTGGCCGGAATTAGCTTAGGAGGCCGAAAGTCGAGCTACCGCCGTTTCTCCCTCCTCCGGCCACCGTTTTCGACACCGCCGGTCTCTTTCTTCTCCTTGAGCTCCGGTGAGTGTTATTCTAGCTTTGGTTTGAGCTAAATTGGTCTAGAATTGCTTAGTTTTCGATTTGTCCAATTCGGCCTATTAGGGTTTTTGATTTTTTTCGAATTGTTCTTGATTGATTCATGCTTAATTCCTTCACAAATGTTGTTCCTTGTAGCTTAATCTACATGTATGAATTTTTGTAGAATTTTTGGAGATTGTTTGGATTTTTGGGTATTTTTGAATATTTTAATATTATTTTCTAATTTTGGGAAATTAATTATTTAAATTATGAAATTGGAGTTTTTGGATAAATTAGGTGTTGAAATGAATTATAGGAATTTATTTGGAATTTTTATGAATTTCTAAGTATTTATTTTGAATTATTAAAGTTTATGTGAATTTGAGAAAATTAGGTTTAATGTGTTTTTATTTGAAATTAAATGGATAATTGGGTTTAATTATTAATATTATTGATAAATATGTTGAGAAAATTAATTTTGGATAATTGTATGATTTTTGGTGAATTTTTGAAGTAATTTAAGTATATTTATATATATAGGGGTATTTTGGTAATTTTACCCTAAATTGTCTAAAAATGTAATTTAATTGGTTGTAATAGTTATTTAAGGTATAAAAATGATTTCTATAAATTATTTGGTATTTTTAACTAATTAAAACTATTTTTCGTGAATTATTTTCAATTATATATATAATATACGGTTTTTCTAATAAAATGAGTTTTAATCGGTTTTTATAGTGTTTCAAGGTTAATTATGTAATTTTTACCTATAAAATGTATTTCTGTGATTTAAGGATATTTTTGGTATATCTGGGATTGTTCTGTGTTGTGGACCCCGGTCGGTAGTTTGGAGTCCGACCGAGGGGTTGTGGTTGAGTGTGGAGTTTATTTTCGAAGTGTGTTTCTTTGCAGGGTCGGCTCTACTCTTTTGAGTAGAGAGATGTCCGTTTTACAGGGGAGGTTCTGCCGAATTTTCGATAGAATTCTCATAAAACGTGATGTCCAGTCGAACCCTAATTTCTAATTCTGTTTTTGTATTTTAAATACTCTAGATTGAATTCTAGGATTTCTATTAGGGTTATTCTGATGTCGATTATTTATTTCTTGTTTAGTTGCGCCGAGACCGAGGGCTAGTGGTCCAGGCCCGTCGGACCTGTCTCGTGGAGCGCATTAGGTGAGTTACTATATTATATATATATGCTTAGGATGCATGATTTAGAAAATGCATGTTTTATTTTGACTGAATATGCATAAATAATGTGATTTATATTCAAGTATATTTTTGGTATATTTTTGGTATATAATAAATTATATACATGTTTTATTAATAAAATATATTTAAAATGTTTTTAAATATATTTTTAGTTTAATTCATAATTTGATTGGATTTATTTGACATATATATACTCAAAATATACCTGGTTTATGTTTGATATATTTTCAGTATATATATGGTTTATATTGTTGTTTCATTTACATTCATGCATCATTTATTGTGAATGAATGATTTATATTATTAATGAAGGATATCTATAGAACGTGCTACCTAGTGGGCAGCACTAGGACCGAGTACGTACCGGTACGCCTATAGTATTTAGGCTATATTACTAACCAGTTTGTGGATATTGATTGATTATGATTATTTGATGTGATTATTGATATGTGTGAGATGGGATTTGGGTGTGATTGCTGGAGCTCGGTTGACCAAGTGTCTCGGGGCCAATCACACTGGCAGTCAGACTGCTGGAGCTCGGTTGACTTAGTGTCTCGGGGCCAGTCTACTGTCTAAATGGATTAAGTGGATATATTTGGATTCAGTGAGCCTGTATGGCTAGAGTGTTGTCTAACACTATTTTTCTGAGGTTGCGATATCTAGGGTTCTATGTGATCCTTCATAAAAGATGATTTTCAGATAAAATATATAAAAATGATTTTTCTGCATCTGTGTGAAATTGCCTGTATATATACATATTAGATATGTATTATTGACTGTATGCATAGTCATTTAGAGTGTATGTATAT
Organism: Mallotus nudiflorus; assembly: GCA_947683625.1. NCBI lineage: Eukaryota > Viridiplantae > Streptophyta > Magnoliopsida > Malpighiales > Euphorbiaceae > Mallotus > Mallotus nudiflorus. The sequence continues at coordinate 901,588 of CANTUR010001483.1, read as the reverse complement.
ATATTATAGTAATTCACTCAGTGAGGTCTGACTCCCCTCCGTTGATTATTTTTCAGGAGAGTCAACTTCCTCAGACCTCAGTAGCAGGTCGATACGCCGGATTTCTTCCGCCCCGGCTTCTTTATGTAAATTGTCTACTTGAGTCTTGTTTATTTTATCTAGACACTGCAGTAGTTGTGAACCAAAGTATTGGATTTCATGTATTTTGTTTTAAAGGAGATATATTATGTTAAAACTGGATTGTATTAAAGAGATTTTATGTATGAGATGAGATTTTTATTTAAATCCAGTTGATATGGATAATATTATGATATTATGATTTTTATTTTCCGCTGCATATTATATTGTTACTGTTATGATGGCATGATTTATTTATTTTTAGGCTTGCTACGGGTTCCGGATTCGAAAGAATTCCCGTTCCCTAGCGCCGGTCATGGCCCCTGTTTTGGGTCGTGACATATAAAGTATTTAAATTAGTGGGCCTAGTTCTACATATTTTAATTAAAAGATGATCTTAAATCTACAAGTTATGATAAAAAAGCTTTAATTTAATGGGATAAGTCTAATTAATTTATTAAACTAAAGTGAGCCTATATCTAAATTAACTAAATGGGCCTATGTTATTTCTAACCTAAATCTATTTAATTGTGGGTCTAACCTAAATCTAGTTAATTATAGGTCTAAAGATGCATTTTAATTAAATCTAGACTTAATTAAATTAGTGAACCTATTAAATGAAATGGGCCAATTAAAAGATGGGCTAAAACTAACTAATTAAACCTAAAATTGTTTGTTAGTTAGAGATATTATGCTATTTATATATTAATTTTAATTTACATTATTTAACATTAATATTTAGGTATTACTTTAAAATACAAATATTATTTAATTTTGCATTATTCTTGAGATTTATTATTTGTTAGTTGTATATTGAGCAATTTAAATTAAGGTTACATGTACATTAATAAACATTTAATGAATATTATATAATATTTCATTATTAATTAAAACTATACTTAATATGTAATGTTTCATATTACTTAAAACATATATAATTAGTATTACATAATAATGTTAAATTATTATACAACATTAAAATGGTTTATAGTATCAAAACTACGTAGCTTTGAATCAAAACTTCATAATTTTGGAGTTTTGTTGTTATAAATAAATTGTGTTTTAATTAGTTACTATTAATATTTATATTCTTTGTTAGTTAGAGATATTATCTATGTATTATTTGTTAGTTAGAAATATTATGTTATTTATATATTAATTTAAATTTACATTATTTAATATTAATATTTACTTATTACTTCAAATTACAAATATTACTTAATATCCAAAACTACATCGTTTTGATTATTATATGTCTATACATATATTAATATAAAATAAAAAATAATAATTGTAACAATCTCATTTAGTTAATTAATTTTGAATAATATCTATAAAATTATATTACTTAATAAAAATAATAATTTATAAGTTATTAAATATAATATGATTATATTATATTTTAATTAGTAAAAATGACATAATTTTTTGATTTTTGTTTGTAAGAACACTCATTACTTTAATCAAAATAATGTAGTTTTGAGCAAAATTACATTGTTTTAGTTATTTATAATATATGTTTTTATATTAATATACAATAAAAATAATAATTATAATAATATTATTGAGCTCATTAATTATAAATAATATCAATAAGATTATATTACTTACAATAACAATAATAATTCATTAGTTATTAAATATAATAATAACCATATATTTTAATTGATAAAAATAATTGAACTTGTTTTGTTTTTGTTTGTAAGGTCATTATTTACTTTAATCAAAATGATGTAATTTTGCCCAAAATTACTTCGTTTTGATTATCTATAATATATGTTTATATATATTAATTAACATTCAATAAAAATAATAATTATAATAATATTACTTAACTCGTTAATTTTAAAAAATATCAATAAGATTATATTACTTACTAAAATAATAATCTATAAGTTATCAAATACAATAATAACAATATATTTTAATTGATAAATTATAAATTTTGAAATACATACAATGTTAATTTTCTTATTTTCAAATTTTTAGTTTAAATTGAGATATAATGAGCATTCCACATTTTTATTTATTGTTGTTAATAATAACATTTTTCTTTTTTCTCATATTTTAAGTTTAAATTGTGCTGTAATAAATATTTCACATTCTTATTTATTAATTGAATTATTGTAATATAATAGACATTTTATATTTTTTCTTGTCGGTTGAATAATATTAATAGTAGTAGCAACAACAACAATAATAATATTGAAATTAATACAATTATTTGTTAATAATTTATTTATTATGTTTTAAACAAAAATTATATATATTAATTTTTATCATATATTATTATACATGTGTTACTTAATATATATATTACTTGATAATATAATGAAAAGTATATAATTAAGTTCACTACTATTCATTAATATTTATATATTATTTATTAAATTAATATTCGGTACTGTATCCAGTTTTCAGTTCGGTACAGTTTCGGTATAGTTCGATACAGTTCTCGATTTTATTTTTTATAAATATCTAGTATCATACCAAATTAGTCATAAAATTTGATTCGATCTAGTTTGGGGTTAAAATTATTTAGTTCAATTCGGTTTTAATGTCTTTCTATTTGGAATTTCAGTTCAGTTCGGTATTTTATCCGTCCTATGTTCAGCCCTAGTTTCATTAACCCTCAACTTTACTTAAATTTTCACTTGAATCCCATCCTTTTAGTTGTATCAATTTATCATATCAACTTTTAAAATCCTTTCAATCATATCCAATCTTCTAATAAGGATGTAAGTGTAATTAAAAAAATTACTATAAGGTCCTTTTAAAATTCAATTACCCATTAAACCTTTTTTCATTTAAAAAAAAAACAACAGAAAGACCCAATTAATGAGTTTATTTAAAAATGTACTACTTATAGTTATGATGATCTCAAATGTATTAGGCCTTCATATATGACATCACTATCTTGCATCATAATTTTATGTGTAAGATAACAGAAGGTTAACCAATTATACAGGGAAGCTAGCTTTTGTTCCAAAAACACAGGGAAGTTTCATAATTATCCAGAGTCGGTTTAAGTTTAACCAACCAGAGCTCTATATATATATGTCTTACTAGTTGAAGAGGAACTAATCAATCTTCACATAAACTCCATCTTTCAATTTTTTTTTTCAGAATTACAAGGGCTCCTATTTGAGAAGAACTTTTCATTCCTGGTGCTATTACTTTGGTAATAATCAATTTTTTTTCTAAATTATTGATATTTAGAAATTTTTCTTTAGATATCTTAATTTATATATGCATATTCATGTGTTATGAATTATTATTTTTATTTTTAAATCTTACCTTTGCCTTTGGCCCAATTTTTTTTTTCTTTTGTGCAATTCAATTAATCAAACATGATTTGGATTTATGCAGGAAACTGAATATATTCAACTTTGCTCACCAAACAAACACAAGATTAAAAAGATCAATCACTTTAGTCATCAACACACACTCATATTAATGAATCCCTAAGAACCCTATCAATGTGATGGGTGCAAAGAAATTGGACATGGTTATTACTATAAGTGCGAGCATGAAGGGTGCAACTTCTCATTGCATGACGAATGCGCAAATGCTTCACAATCGGCCTATCATCCATTTTTTGAAGAATTGCAGCCTAAAGCTACACTCAAAAGCTCCACAACATGGCGAAAGATATTGCGATGCGTGCGGAAAAGATATATTAGGGCTTTTATATCAATGTAGTACTCATAAGCATCCTCGCGATTTGCATCCGTGTTGCTTGAAACTTAAACGTTTCTTGTCAATGGATGGTGTTACGATATGCTTGAAGGACAAGTTGCCATCAAAATGCTTAAAATGTGGAAGCAAAGAGATCATGAAAGGGGTAAGGGGTTGGAGTTATGTTTCGTCATCCGGCAACTATTGTTATCATGTAGCTTGTATGAAAAAGAAATGATTTTGGAGAACTGGAGAAGGCAATAAGAGACTGGAGAGCTAACGAGTAGCCTAGCATTGCAGTGTTTGAATCATATTCAAGAGATGGCAAGGCAAAGCGATAGCTCATCAAGAAAGGCTAAAAAGCTATGGAAAATGGCAAAAAATGTTATTATGCTCTTTATTTTTGCCATATCTGGAGATCCAACATCTTTGATTATTGCTCTTGCACAACACTTAATCTCTGGTTAATTGTTTGTAACGTAGGTTTTAGGTTAATAATAAATTATTTGTTTGTTTATTTATTTACATATAGTGACCTTTGTATATATATTGTTCAAACATGTACTTGGTTTCCTTTCTTTTTGTATATATGTTGTGCTTTTTGAGAAGTTCTGAAGGCTAGAAAGCTATGGAAAATGGAAAAAAACTGTTATTATGCTCTTTATTTCTAGAATATTTGGAGATCCAATGTCTTTGATTATTGCTCTTGCACAACATTTAATCTCTGATTAATTGTTTGTAACATAGGTTTTAGGTTAATGATAAATTATTTGTTTGTTTAAATCTTACCTTTGTATATATTGGCCAAATATGTACTTGGTTTCCTTTCTTTTTGTATATATTGTGTGCTTTTTGAGAAGTTTTGAAGTTGTGTACACATCTTTTGTACAAAACTATAACATAGAGTTGTAGTAAAAGCAATTGGCAATTTTTATAATTTCTTCTTTATTTGATATTTAGTGCTATTTTTAATGCTTTTCTTGTGTGTGTATGTTTATATATATATATATATATATATATATATATATATATAACATGGGGAAGAGAGTGTATGAATCAACAACACAATTTTAAAAATTCTTTAAAATCTGACTACAGTATATGCAAATTATTTTTCCATTTTTTTAACTCATACATATATATACTGAATGATATTGCATCTAGAGTAATTTTGTTAATAAAATTTCTAAAAAGAGCAAAACTTTATTTTTAAGAAAATTGTTATCTACTTGTATCTAACTGTTAAATTTATAACACTTAATATACATATTATTTTTTTATTATTTAAATATAAAATATTTAAACTATATATCACATATTAAAAAAAAATTCATTTTTATTACTATTTTTCTTCATCATTTATTTAAGATTTTCTTTAAAAAAAAATTAATAGAACCCTAATCAAAATAATAAAATTTTATTAATATCAATGTATGATAAGTAAGTAAAATTAAATTGAAAATTTCTCCACTTCTCATACTTAAATTTAAATTCTAATTTTCAATGCTTAAATTTCTATGGTTTTTCCATATTTCTTCTCCATGTTTTCCAAATAATTTCTCTACAATTTCCCATCTTATAATTACACAGCTTCAAGTTTATATATACATAAATATGGTTAAGCTATTAGTTATTTATGACTTCACGTAACACGGAAAAGAAGAAAGAATTCTTCAATACCAGAACTTATTTTATACGTATGACATGAAAATAATTTCCAATCACATCTCTAAAACAAATTAATTAATTATTTAATTTTGATAGGACTATACCTAAACATGGTTTCTCGTAAACGTAGTCAAATAAATTAATTTTAATTGTTTATTTAAGATTTTTCACCAACATAAGAACAAAAGTCCTTGCAATAAAATTTTCTTCTACAAGGAATTATGCAATTCCTGCCTGTCCTTGAAAGTACTCACAATTATGCAATTTTTACTTTTCAAATTTGATTTTTTGTCAACTTTTTGGCCTGTAATTTTTATTATATTGCATATTAACATTGATATATTTTAAAAATAAATTTATAATATATTTAAAAATTTATTGGTATTTATCCCTATAAGTAATCTAAATGACAAAGGTACGTGACATTTTTCAAATTAATTTTTATTTTTCTTGAAAACTATGGAAGTGGTTATACTATAGGTAAAATTACACCACACACTGTTTTTCACCAAGTGTGACAAATTTTATCATTTTAGTCATACCAACATAAAATTATAGTTACTAAAATGTCATAAAAGAATTACATATTTTTAAAAATAAAATATTTAAATCTATACTTTTTCTAAATATTTTTTGTTCATTGAATAATTGAATTCAATATATTTAGATAAATAGATCTTTCATAATTTACTAACATTTAAAACTTTACCAAAATGGAATAATTAATTCAGTTTGTTTTGGTTCAATTCCAATTATTTTTCTTTTAGCTCAGAAATATTGCTAAAAAACAATTAAATTTCATATAGATTTCGCAACTAGATTAAGTGGGCTTATATACCAATTGGATAATTGCACTTGACAGTTTGAACTTTTAAGTTGAACAAAATTCCAATTGGTGTATTTTTAGTTAATTTTCTACAAATTTCTAGCATGGTATCAAAGTCACAACGGATGTTCAAAAACATATTCTTCCCATATAATCGTTCTTAATTGAAATGCGCTTTTTCCCATAGCATGGTAGGGCTCGGTACCAAAAAACAAAAAACCCATCATATCATGCCATTGTACCACATGCTAGTCGAGTATAGTATGTGCAAAGGGGTGATGTTAAAAAACAATTAATTCCCACATCGATTTCATAAATTTGATTAAGTGAGCTTATATACCAATTGAATACTTTTACTTAACAGCTTGAGCTTTTAAGTTAGACAAAAGTTTAATTTGTGTATTTTCGATTCATTTTCTTCAAATTTCTAACAAATATAAATCATATACGTGTAGTGAAGCAAAAAATCCATATAGGTAAAAGAGATTAAGGAGAAAGTTAACTAGTGGGGGTGAGTTTGCAAGAAAGGTTGCTCTATCAAGCATTTCCATTTCAAGAGATCTTGAAATGGTACTTTATGCAAGTATAGGATACTAAGTTATTGGAAGACTTTTGTTACCCTTATGGTTCTACCTAGATTCAATTAGATTAGATAGAGTCTAGTGAACTCTAGAGGAGAAAGATATGAAAATGAACAATTGAAGTTCACTTAAGTTTACTTTTGCACCAATGATCTTGTGTTTATGCACCTTTTTTTTTATATTTAATTAGGTAGATCATTGTCCTTATATATATATATATATATATAACTTGAAAATTATCTAAAGACTTGAGATTTAAGTCATTCACAACACTTCCAAAAGCATTAACTCATAAACTTCGATCATTCAAGTGAAAAGTAAGTATTAGATTCATTAAAGTTAAAAAACCTTTAATTTCAAGTTGTCAATTAAGCTTAAAGAGCTCAAACCAAACATTAAATGGAGATCCAGACTTCTGTAAGAACTTTCGAAGTTGGTAGCTATGGTATGCTTCCTATCTTTCCAATTTAGAAAATTTTTCTTCAAATTTCTTTTCCAATATATTAAGTCTGGTTAAAAGTTAGTTTGCTCTTCTTCACTGTGCTCTTCTTCTTCGTATTCACGTGAGTCTTCAGGCATGGAAACTTACTATCTTCTTGGTGGAACTTGTCGTACATTGTAGCACCTATGTTTAATGGGATTACACTATTCCATTTTTTCTATAATTACCTCAGAATGAAACAACAAATCATGATTTAGAAATCCAAATTTCAACACTTGCATTAAAGTATTCCTAGGGTGAAATTAATGAAAATAAAGGGTAAGACTAGGGACAATGTGGCCCATAGCAATTCAAGATTTCAATTGTTGACTAATATGCAACAAATTTTGAAAAACAATGTATGTGCTAAAAACTTTAGTATTTGTGTGTGTGCACTATAATATAAATAATCCTTGTTTCAATACTCAACTACTCTCATTAGATAGCATGACACATAGATTGATGTAAAATCAAAGAACAATGATTGTGTATTAATCCATCAAGTGTCACATACTACCTTGATACTCACTTTGCCTAGAAATAGTTTACCAAAAATTGCAAATGTTAAAATGATAGGGTGGTTCACAAATGCCATCTTTCCAATATCTAAATAGCTAAAACATAAGTTCATATTTAATTTGATATTCTCGCCCTAAAAGTCTACAACTTAGAATTTTATTATTTTTATCTAGCACTTTGAAGATGGTGAAAAATTCTAATACAAATTCTTTATAAGTATTAAATTATAAGGAAATAAATTTCCCCAGCCTAAATGATGGCATATTTTCTCAATGGTATCTTTTAACTTCTAAGCATTCAAGAGATTCTCATCAAAATATTTGCAAGTGACAATGTTCTTACAAGAGAGAGAAATGCACCCCTCGCCTTCTTTATAAGAGGAAATAAGAAAGGAGCATTGTACTCACTAGTTAAGTCACTTACCTTTTTGTCATCATAAATGACATGCTTACCTTTATTAGCCCTAGTCTTAAATCTCAATGATGTCTTGAAAATGTACTTGAAAAATTGGGATTAATAGGTCAAAATTGTAGTGGGTATGATGAATTTAAAAGGAAATTGAAGTTGGAGAGATGTGGAGTTAAGGGAAAAAGAATAATGGATTTTAAGGTTCAAAAATGAGAGATTAAGGGCAGCCAAAATTTGAATAAAGGAGAGAGAAGTTGCTTTAGGGTTCAAATAGGTTGCAAACATTATGATCGCAGGAAACTATGTGATCACAATATAAAGTCTAAGGATACTTATTTAAAAAAATCCTGTGAATGCAAAATTTTTTGTGAACATTTAAAGAATGGCTGAAGTTTTATCTTAGAAGAGTTGTAAGCTTAGGTTTGTTGCGATTATATTAGAAACCTAAATGGTTAGCATTGAAAAGCCTGCTATCACAACCTTTCCTATTCTCGTGATCAAAACATTAGGAGATTCAAATAGAAGGATCATGTGATCACAGAAGTCCTATGATCACCACAAAAAGTGACTCATAAATTCCTATAATCACAAATGTTTACGAGTGCAATAGATTTGTGCGCTATTCACTAAAAGGAAACTCCACCTACAAGAAAGATATATAAATAAACTATGAGACTAAGAATACAAATTATAGGATGAGAATGCATGAAAATAAAGTGCAACATAAAGAGGAATAAAATAAAATAATCTAAGAAAAGGAATTGCTAATTTTTAAGGTCATTAGCTTGACCAAACTCCTTTGACATTATATACTTGATTGATAAGGAAAGAGCTTCCTTTTCTTTAAGCACTAAACCTCTATTGTATATCTTACACCTTTGCCTATTGACATTAAAGCTCTCTGTTTTTGCATTTGATAATTCTCCTCATAAAAAAACTTAGTGCACTATAAATGACCACTCCACCTTGATTTAAGCTTTTGTAGAAATAATTAAAGCCTTAAATTGAATAATAAAATAAAATCCCCAACTTGAAATGATCTTTTGAGAAAGTGATAATCATGTTATTTCTTTGTTTTCTCCTTCAATATCTTAGCACTTGCATAAGCTTTTCATCAACTTTCATTAAGTTCATTTAATTACATTAACTTTTTTCTTTGACTACTTTCAAATCAAAATTTAGAGTCTTGATTGCCCAATAATCTCGATGTTCAAGTTCAATCGGGAGGTGGTAAGCTTTGCCAAAGATAAATCTATAGGGAGACATGCCAATTGGTAACTTAAAGTCATGTAATAAACCCATAAAGTATTATCCAATTTGGATGACCAATCCTTCCTAGAACTCCCAACTATTTTCTCCAAAAATTTTTTGAGCTTCCTATTTGTCACTTCCACTTACCTACTAGTTTGTGGATGGTAGGGAGTTTCAACCTTATGATGTACCTTATATTTCTTGAGAAGGATTTCAAATTACTTATTGCAAAAATGCGAAGCACTATCACTTATAACAGCTAGAAACAGCTCTAGGAATACAATCAACAATAACTATCAAACAATTAATTTCAAATGCCTCATGCACCTATTTCATTAGCTAGTACCAATTTAGACCTTAGCAACAAAGTGAATATCTCATTATATGGTATTATAATACCACTAAAACCTTATTGATAGTTGCACATAAAACCCAATGGTATGAATTAGATTCAAACCTAATCTTCCACATATATACCCAATCATATTGCTCATACAACCAAAAACCAAAGTCAAATGTTGGGTTGACCACGGTTTATGAATTGGCAGTTTCGGTTAATGAGCTGTCGATTTAAATGGAACCGAACCAGAACCACCCCAATCCTAGTTCAAGGTTAGTTTCGGTTCAGCTTATTCCAGTTTGATTTGATTTTGGTTCATTTCACATGATTCAATAAGTTAATTTTTCTTTCTTTTTTTTTAATTTCTAATTTTGAACTAGAACCACTTAATTCAGTACTAACACTTTCAATTTTGGTTCCAGAAGAAGTGAAATCGACCCTAAACTACCCATCCCTCATTTTTGGATTGGTTTGAACCAGTTTTGAGTTTAACCAATTTCAATCTCGAATTTGATCGGGCCAATTTCAGTCCAGTTTTAGGCTAGAACCGGCTTATGGCTAACCCTAGTCAAATGATTGCTTAACATTTTATGGTCCCGCTAGTAATTTATTGTCCATTACTAACAGAGCATCAATCCTCAATAGTAGAGTTAGCAGATTCAACTGAACAGTCTCAATTTGTCTTCCCAACTTAAAAATAATAATAACTCCCCCATCATTGACTTTCCACAACAATTTTTTTTAAATTGCGCTTCATGAAATCCTCTCAACTGAGACACCAATATCACCATCAACACAAAACATAGGACTATTTTCCCTTTTAAACCACTTCCATTCCTTCCAATTAAAGGAATGAAATTTAGCTCCTATTTTAACCACCACTAAAGTAGGATATTCATGTCCAGTGTTTGCAAAATCATAAATAATGGGTCCAACATTTGTCTTTTGCAACCTCATATTAGGGAGTTGAAGAACTTCCTTAGAGAAGGGATTTAATAGCATACAAGAGGCAAGATTAAGACTAGCCAAAGGATTCCAAATTATGTGAAACCTAATAGGCCTCTAACGAATCTCATCAAACCTATAGAATGTTATGAGAATAGAGGGAATGGAGAAAGCACAATTGATCTATTGATATAACTATTTTCCTCCCTCAAATGCAAAAAATAATTTGGTTCTTAATAAAGTTTGATCTTAATATGGAGAAATCATTTTCTATAAATAGTGAGATCATCACTCTTTTTGGGATATAAAATTTCCATAAAACCACCAAAGACAATAGATAATACCAAAAGGACCAAACTACCGTACAAGCAGTTGGTCCTCCTAAGGTAGCCTCCTTAAAATCTGTACCATAATGTCTTAGCCTAATGATGAGTCTGGATTCTTCATTATTGGCCATTTTCATGACTAAGGCTAAATCTACCTTTTTATTTTAATAAAGTAATTTTGAGCTATTAATATGTCTACTTTAAGTGTGTATAAGTTAGAAAATTTTTCAAGATCAAAATTATAAGCAAAGCATAAAGACAATGATGCTCATGATCCTTATCATGATCATGAGCATCCTTACAAGAAAGATCTTCAGAAAGGCCTCAATTAAATCAAAGAGACAATAACCCTCATGATTGGTATCACGATCGTTGTCACACTTATGATGTGTTCATCAAGGTCATGATGAAGCTAAGGCTAACTATTACTACTTTGGGCAAGATGAAGTTTTAATCCAGTGACCCTCATGGTTTTGATCATAACCATGACACAAGTCATTAATAAGGATCACGAGCATGACTAAAAAGACCTTGAAGATCAAAAGTGGTAGTGACCTCACAATCAAAGGCACAATCGTGATCGGGTTTATAATGGAGCCCATGAGTATGGCTCACGACTATGACTCAATAATCTCTAAGAAGTTGAAAGAGGTAGTAACCTTTACATTTGAGATCATGATCAAAACTACTAGTCACAATCAACATGGCAGACACATAACCATCACAATAAGGCTTTAATGACTACTTTTCTTAATGATCATGATCTTGACCTAAGGTGTCACGACTTGAACCCGAGGGCACATGATCGGCACTAAGGAATGGGAAGCAATAAGGCCCCCGAAACCCGTAGTAAGCCTTAAAGAAAAGAAAAATAAAACCTTATAATTTAAAACTTTATTTTATAACAGAACACATTATCAAACTGATTTTTCTGAAATTAAAACATGATTGAATACATAAATAAAATATTCTCCAGCGTCATATCATAAATCAAACTTAAATCATCATACATAAGCGTGGTTCATACATATAAAATACACAAGTATACTTAAATCATATAATTCATAGTATAGATACTACTGCAACTTTCTAGAGTATTACAATAGTACAGCTTACAATGACCTACATAAAATGGCCAGTGATGAAGAAATATGGCGTAGAGGCAGTCTGAGGTCGAACTCCCAAGCTCCTGAAAAAATAAATTGAGGGGAATCAGACCTCACTGAGTAAGTCAATAAAAGAGATGTACGGTTTGAAAACCTTTTTGAAAACCATATAGTTATAGTGAAAATAATTTATAATATATAGATATAGCTTTTGAAAAATCTCGGTAGAACCCTAAACCCAAAATCCTAAATGGCCAACCGAGCCCACTTATTCCAACTAGGCTGCTGGTCCCCGAGAGCAAAGGCATCAACCGAGGAACCAAGTCACAGTCATTCACTTAATCCAAATATATGGCACTGGCAGTCCCCGAGAGCTAAGGCATCAACCGAGGCACCCATCCCAGTTTATATCCATAAGTCATACATATCTCGGATCCATCTCTCAATCTCTACCATATGCAGACGGTCCTAGTGAAACCCACAAGGTAGCTCGTTCTACCAAAATTTCTCAAAACTGATTTTAAATAAATAAAATGCGCTTAAACTTTAAATAGCAGCATTAAATTAAATAAATCATATAATAAAAACATAAAAATATGAGCGCACGCATCTTTAAATAAAACACATGCACAAATCATTTTATCGACTTACAAGATGAACGAGAAGGCTAACGACCGCACGTCTGCCTCGATCCCACGGCTTCTGCTCCGATATGCTCTAGAAAAGAAATTAACATATCGATTTTAAAACATGTCTTTGAAATTGAAATCGAAAATCAACAAAAATAGTAAAATTCTAAGCTGACTAAAAAAAGATCGGATAAGACTCGATAGATAGGAAAAAGCCTAATTTACAGTAGAAATTTATTATGAATATCACATTTTACGAGAAAATCTATCAAAAATTTGGCAAAGTCTCCTTTGTAAAATGGACATTTCTTTACCAAAGGTAGAGCCAAACCTGCATAAAACACACTTCTAATAATCGCAGACATTCACACTCGAGTCGGGCTTCCAGAACTACACTTAGTCCTACCGAGATCACAATCCAACAAAACATCACAAAAAAAAAATTAAATCATTTATTTTCCCCAAAAATACACATAATATTCAAAATAATATCTAATATACTATTAAAAGTTGATTTTTGAGAAATTAATGTTAATTAGTCTAAATTTGTAGAAAATTTGTAAAATCCTTTTAAATCCCATAACTATTATTAAAATCAACCAAAATTTATTATTTAAAATCAACAATATATTTAACAAAATTTACGTTTCTACCCTTATGATATACAAACTTATATAATAATTATTAATATAAAAAAAATCCTTGGAAAATTATACAAATATAAAAAATCATTTTCTCTATATTAAATATCTTAATATAATTAAAAACATATAAATGACTACTAATTTCTTTTAAAAATATATAATTTAACCTAATTATTTACATTTGACATAAACTAAAAAAATATTTATAAAAATAGTATAAAAATCACAAAAAACCATAATTTAAGTTCTAAAATTAATAACATTTAGTAGTATTATTAGTTATCAAAATTTCATAATTTTTTTACAATAATTTTTGAAATTAATAAAAATCTTAATTAAATACCCAAAATTTACAATTAACTCCATAATTTCTAAAAATCTTAAATAAACATCAATACATTACAAATAATTAACATTAATTAACCTAATTACTACTTAACTCAATTAACAACTAATTAAACCAACTAATTACCAAATAAAATCACATAAAATTCAAATAAAATTCTAAAAAATCACATAACTCACTAGAATTATCAAAAATTAAGAATCAACCTCCTAAAACTCTAAACAACCTCAAATAACTAAAAAATCTACCATGAATAACCAAGATCAAGGGAGGAAGAAGGAGATCGAGTGAGTACCACTCACGGTCGAGCTAGAAGGGTAAAGGGGGAAGGAAAGCTTGCTGCCACCAAAAATAGAGAAGATGGAGTATCTCATGCGAGGCAGGAGGCAGCAACTAGCGGAGGGACGAAGCTGGCAGGGGACTGTCGAGCGCAAAGAAGAGAAATTTGGCTGCTAAGCGAGAAGAGAAGAAGCGCTGCCACATGAGGACGAAGGAAGGCAGCAGCAGTAACACTCCTAGAAGCTCTGGCACGGCGATGATGGAGTCTCCGACAGTGAGGGGCGGCATAGGGAGAGGAGAGACAGTGTGGATGGCAGGCAGGGGAAAGAAATGGTGAGGGTGATGGATTTTCGGGCTAATGCATATATATATATATATATATATATATATATATATCGAGTAATAAACCTTGACATAATGCTAACACAAATGTATCGATTAAATCATTTAGACAAGTAACGTTTGTATAAAATAAAAATTCAAATTTAATTATTAATGGCTCAAATTCAGAAATTGCTTCATTTAAATAAAAAATATAGGGTATTACATAAGGTACCACAATGGTGACTAACAAATTTCCTATAAAAAGATGGTTGAGCATTAAATGAAGATGAAGATGGATATGGTTGAAGAAGCTGGTCTCCAACAATAAGTTTTTCATCTCCAAGTATATATACACTTCTTATAACATCATTTAAGAGGTTAGAAGAAGTTTTTGTGAAAATTTATTATTTGGCATTCATTATTCTTAAAATATTTCTTAAAATATTTATTATTCACATAAATACTATTGAGTATGGGTTGAGTGATCTAGCTTAGGTTCCTTTTTTTTCTAAATTCTTAGGTTTAAAAAGGGAAGTGAGGAACTTAGATGGAAAAAATTATTTTAAGTGTTAGCCATATAAAATACTTGGGTATTTGGTTTTAATAATGATCCAAGAAAAATCTTGATTGTAACATTTAAGATGAGCCTTAAAACTCAAAGTGTAAAATTTCCAATCTATAACATGTGTAATTCTTTACATATATTTGATTTGAATTTTAATGAGTTTTATATAAGTATTCAAATTAATTTGGGTAGGAATTGGGCTTAAACAAAAATTATTTTGGTTTGATATTTTATTTAGCTTTTATTTGTTTTTGTAATTAATTAATTTCTATTAGCAATTTTATTCAAGGGTTAACAAATATTCTCTTTTTCCCTTAGGAAACTAGCTAAGGATTCCTAAGAAATCAAGGATTTGTAAGAGAAGATCATGTTAAGGGCAATATGATATGGCACACACCTATGTTGTTACTTGTACAATCTACTAGAATGCAATCTTCATGTCACACAAGTGTAACACGAGTGTGTTACTGCTAGTGCATCTTTCTATCCAAATTGAAGAAGTTTTGAAACTGCAATATGGTTTTACGCATGACCATGTTTGAAAGTGTGCAACCTTCTAAAATCTAAATTCAAGCTCATGCATAGTCGTGCTAAAACCTTTGCTGGAAATATTTACGTCACACTGGCTTAGCACGGTCGTGTGGTGGGTGTGTCAAAGAAAAGGAGACTTTTTCCTCAATAAGAAGGGAAGAGGAATTTAAAGGCTAAAAGGTCTCCTATTAAGTTTTCCTATAAAAAGGAATGTTAAGAGGTATTTAGGGGCAATTAATTCACCACTCAAGAGGCAACAAACAAGGAGCTAAATTAGGATTGAAGACAATTGATTCAAGAATTCAAGAGTTGATTTTTCATTATATCTTTAAGCTCTATCTTTAATCTTTTAATTATGTTTGTTTGCTTCACCATAAGTATGCGTGGCTAAATTCCTTTAGGGTTTAGGTTAGAAGTAACTATTTCTTGATGTGATTGAACACAAGTTTTATTTATTAAATTGATTTTCAGTTAATTTTATGAGTTGCACTTATTTTATTCCTTCATTCTTGACCAGTTTATTTGCATGTTTACAGGTAAATTTACCAATGAGAGTTAGGGGAATTTATTAGCTTTAGACTCGTAGGACTTAAATCCCTTAACCACAACAGTAGGTGAGCTCTTCGAGGGAAAAATAATTGTTAAGGATCTTAATGAGTTTTGATTAATTTCTTAATCATAAGAGTGGGTTGAATATTAATCTTAACATCCTTAATTAAACTTGAGAGAGTCTTTAGGTATTTTGAAGCAATTATCCATAATTTGATTCAATGTTTAAATTTATTTAAAGTGTTCATGATCTAATCAGAATAGTGAAACTAAGCCTAAGCTCTATATTTTTATCATTTGATTTTAATTTAATTTAGATTTCTTCATTTATTTTGGTTATAAATTCACTTTTATTTAATTTACTAGTTGAGATATAGGTAAATATATTAGTAGTCAATATACAGTCTTCATGGGAATGATAACTTTTTATACTGCAATCATGATCTATGCACTTGCGGGTTTTGAACACAATAAGTTTTTGGCACCATTGTTGGGGTTTGACAATATTGATATTAATTTAATTTTTTACTTTTCTTAAACTAGTATTCCTTCTTTTAATTTTAACTTAATTTGCTAATTCATTTTTCAAGTAACTTTTGCTAGTTTATGAACACTCAATCCAAGGGAACAAACTTAGAAAAGATCAACCCTAAAATTGAGAAATCATGCAGAAAAAATTAAAAGGAAAAGCATGAGAAAGATAAGCAAAAGATGGCTAAAGATCAAACACCACCATTGAGTAGGAATCGCGCTCTTCAAGAGTACACAATGCCTAATATAAGAGATAGCCATAACAGTATTATCAAGCCAACTGTTGATGCCAACACATTTGAGATAAAATCAGCGATCATTCAAATAGTCTCATTATTTCAGTTTGGAGGTCTCCTAAGTGAATATCCTAATGCCCATCTAGCTCAATTTTTGGAGATTTATGATACATTTAAGATGAACGGGGTTAGTCCTGATGAAATAAATCTTAGGTTATTCCCTTTCTCTTTAATGGATACAACTAAGTTATGGTTGCACTCTCTAACACTACAGTCAATCACTTCATGGGATGCGCTATCAAACACATTCTTAGGCAAGTACTTCCCATAGGGAAAAATAGCAAAACTCAGACAAGAAATTACAAGCTTCACTCAACACAATGGTGAATCTTTGTATGAGGCATAAGAGCAATTTAAGGACTTGTAATGCCAATGCCCACACCATGGAGTTCCACAATGGCTACTTATTCAAACCTTTAACCAAGGACTTGTTGAGCCAATAAGGATCATCATTGATGCTACAGCTCAAGGATCTTTTATGAGCAAGAAACCTGATGATGCATACAATTTGTTTGAGACTATGACATCCAATAACTACTAATGGCAAGAAGAAAGAAGTATGCCAAAGAGAGTTACAGGAATGCATGAGGTGGATAGTTGGAATCTCTTAAATGCAAAAATTGATATGCTCACGAAGAAATTAGAGGCTTCCTCTAAAGTGCAAAATCCACTGTCAGTTTATTCTTATAAGTATTATGGACGAGGGCATTCAGCTTTAGAATGTCAAGCAAGTTTTTCTTCTTAAGATCCTTCCATTAAGCAAGTCAGTGCTCTCAATAATTATTAAAGGAATCAAGGGAACCCTTTCTCTAACAAAATCACCCCAATTTTTCATGGACAAATCAAAGGGGAGTTCAAAGCACTAACCAAAGGTACAAGCAGCCTCCACTAGGTTTCCAACAAAAAAATTCTTTTCATCAACAACATGAAAGCAAACCTAATTTAAAGAGCATGATGGAAAAGTTTCTAAAGGATCAATTGGAACAAATAGAGGCCATAAATATAATAACTTCTTAAATAAGTCAGCTCTTTACTTATAATAAGATGTTAGAAAATCAAATTGCATCCCAAGCATCTATCTTAAGATAAAGTGGAATATTTCCTAGTCAATTAGAAAATCCTAGGGAGCAAGCTAAGGCCATAACACTTAGAAATGGGAAGCAATTACTTAAGGTCGAGATAAAAAAGTAAGATGAAAGGGCTATTCAAAACACATAAAGGGAAGAACAAAAGTTTGAATTGATTGAAGGAAAGAAAAAAGAGAAGAAGGAGGCACCTCTCAAAACCCCATCATTGCCTTTCCCTTAAAGGCAATAAAATTAAAGTTGGACAAGCAATTTAAGAAATTCATGAAGTCTTTTCAACAGCTAAAGCTCAATATACCACTTTTGGATGTGACCAATACAATGCCTACATATTCAAAATTTCTTAAGGACATCATCTCACACAAGTGTAAGTGGGAGGATCATGAAACCATTCCCATCAATGAAGAGTGTAGCGTAGTCATTCAAAATAAGCTTTCACAAAAGCTTAAAGATTTAGGGAGTATTACTATCCCTTGCACTATTGGGAATGAGTTTATCGGTAAATCTCTTTGTGATTTAAGTGCAAGTGTAAGCATAATGCCTCTCTCTTTTTATAGGCATTTAAACATAAGAGAACCTTAATCAACTATGGTGTCATTACAACTAGTGGATATGTCCATCATCCATCCCTATGGAATCCTTGAAGATGTACTTGTCAAAATTGGAGACTATAATGTACCAAGACATTTTATCATTTTAGAGATGGAAGAAGACCATCAAATCCCAATAATTTTAGGACATCCAATCCTAGCCACAGCTAGTGCAATAATAGATGTTAAACAAGGCAAAATTCTACTGGAAACTAGGGACAATAAAGTAGAATTTGATGTTTTCAAAATGGCAAAGCAAATTGCTACAATGGGGTCATGCATTTGAGTAGATGCAATAGATGAATGTGTGCAAGAAACATTTGAAAAATAACTCACCCAAGACCTACTTGAAGCATGTTTAGTTCATGATGCAAATGAAGATGACATTGATTAAGAGGTAGTAATGTTCAATCACTATCTCAATGCTAATCCTGCATTAAACAAGAAGCAGTCAACTAGGTATGGGCCTCTAAATTCCACTTTATATTGTATCAATACCTTGAAGGAAGAAAGTGCACCTAAGGTAGAATTAAAAAATTTTCTTTTATCCTTGGGGTATGCTTTCCTTGGTCCAAATTCTATATATCCAATTATTGAGAATGCTGAATTGAATGTTGAATAAGTAGAAAAATTACTTAGGAGAGTTAGGCCACATAGAAAAATTATTGGCTACACCATTGATGATCTTAAGGGAATTAGCCCTTCTATTTGCATGTATAGGATACACTTAAAAGAAAACTCTAAACCTTCAATTGAAAATCAAAGAAGACTAAATCCTAACATGAAAGAAGTGGCTAAGAAGGAGGTTATGAAGTTGCTTGATATAGGGATTATCTATCCTTCAGATAGTGATTAGCCCAATTCATGTGGGCCCTAAGAAAGGTGGAATGATTGTGGTAAAGAATAAAAATAATGAGTTAATTCCTAATAGGACTATCACGGGTTAGTGCATATGCTTAGATTATATGAAATTGAATAAGGCGATTAGAAAATATCACTTTCCTTTACCCTTTATTGATTAACTTTTAGAGAGATTAGAAAATCATTAATTTTTCTGCTATTTAGATGGTTATTCAAGCTTCTTTCAAATTCATATTCATCCTGATGACTAATAAAAAAACCACATTCACATGTCCTTATGGAACATATGCATATAGGAGAATGCCCTTTAGGTTATGTAATGCACCAGCCACTTTTTAAAGATGCATGATGTCTATATTTTCTGACTTTGTTAAGGACATTATGGAGGTTTTTATGGATGATTTTTCTATGTATGGTACTTCATTTGATGCATGTTTTTAATAACCTTTCTAAAGTGTTGCAGTGATGTGAGGAAACTAACCTAGTGCTTAACTGAGAGAAGTGCCACTTTATGGTGAGCAAGGGAGTTGTACTTGGGTATATCGTGTTTAAAAAAGGAATTGAGGTTAATAAAGCCAAGATTGAAGTAATTGAAAAACTTCCACCACTAACCTCCGTTAAAGGAATAAGGAGTTTCTTTAGTCATGTTGGGTTTTATCATTGCTTTATCAAAGACTTTTCCAAAATTACTAAACCTTTGACTTATTTTCTTGCTAAAGATGTCCTTTTTGAGTTTAATGATAAATGTCTTGATGCTTTTCACAAGTTAAAAAAACCTTAATCACAGTACCTATTTTGCAACCATTGAATTGGAGCCTCCCATTTGAGATCATGTGCGATGCAAGTGACTATATTGTTGGGGCTATATTGGGGCAACAAAAAGACAAGTAGGCCTATGCAATTTACTACATAAGCCACACTCTCAATGAAGCTCAAATAAATTATGCAACAACTGAAAAAGAACTTCTAGTAGTGGTGCATGCAATGGACAAGTTCTTATCTTATCTAGTTCGAAGTAAGGTGGTTGTTTACACATATCATTCAGCCCTTAAGTACCTTATAGTGAAAAAAGATGTAAGCTAAGGCTTATTCACTAGATTCTTTTATTGTAAGAATTTGATTTGGAGATAAGAGATTATAAGGGGACGAAGAACTTTATAGTTGATCACCTTTCTCGCCTTGAGAACCATCATAATTTAGACTCTTTTCATATTCTTAATGAACTTCTGGGTGAACAACTCATGAAAGTGCAAGAAAGTGTTCCTTGGTATGCAGATTTGGTAAATTATCTAGCATGTGGAGTTCTTCCCCTTGATCTAGATTACCATTAAAAGAAGAAGTTCTTTTAGGATGCAAAACAATATTTGTGGGATAAACCTTACTTATACAAGAGATGTGGAGGTGGTTTGATAAGAAGATGTGTGTCGGATGAGGAAATTCTAGGAATTCTCACTTATTGTCATTCACTTAAGTGTGGTGGACATGCAAGTTCAACTAAGACATCAGTAAAAAAACTTCAAAGTGGTTTCTATTGGCCCTCTATTTTCCAAGATGAAAGAGACTTTGTGCTTAAGTGTGATCAATGTCAAAGGATTGGGAATATTGGAAGGCAAAATGAGATGCCTCTTTCAAACATCATGGAGATTGAACTTTTTGATGTATGGGGGATTAATTTTATGGGTCCATTCCTTAGCTTTTATGGGAACAAGTACATCTTGGTTGGGGTCGATTATGTATCTAATTGGGTAAAGCAATTGCTTCATAAACTAATGATGCTAAGGTGGTCACTAAATTCCATTAAAGAAACATATTTACTCACTTTAGAACTCCTAGGGCTATAATAAGTTATGGTAGTTCACACTTATGCAATCATTAGTTTGAGAGTCTTCTTGTAAAGTATAAGGTCAAGTATAAAGTAGCCACACCATACCATCCTCAAACTAATGGAAAAATGGAGATTTCAAATAAGGAATTAAAGAGCATATTGGAGATGACGATTAATGCTTCCCACAAAGATTGGTTTATATGTTTAAATGATGCACTTTGGGTATATAGAACAACCTGTAAAACTCCAATTAAAACTTCACCTTTTTGTCTAGTCTTTGGAAAGTCATGTCACCTCCTAGTTGAGCTAGAACACAAAGCATTTTGGGCCATAAGGTTTCTAAATTTTGATCTAACAAAAGTTGGAACTAAAAGGCTTCTCCAATTAAATGAACTTAAGGAGTTCATAATGGATGCTTATGAAAATGCCAAGATCTACAAAGAAAAAACTAAAAAATGGAATGATAAGAATTTGCAAAAAAAATAAAAAGAGCTTCAAGAAGGAGATCTAGTACTCCTCTTTAAATCAAGATTGAAGCTTTTTCTAAGAAAACTCAAGTCAAGATGGTCTGGTCCCTTCACGATCAAATAAATTTGCACTCATGAAGCAGTGGAACTCTTGAACAAGGACAATGAGACTTTCAAAGTTAATAGGTAGTCTTTAAAGCCTTATCATCTTGAAGAAGCAAGTTTAAAGAGTTTCTTTTACATGCTTTTTGACATAGAATAAGAGCATGAACTCTTGGTCAAGTGAATGACCCTAAATGAGCGCTATATGGGAGGCAACCCATTGCTTCTTTACTTAAACTTATTTTTCTTTTCTCTTTTCAAGAATTAGTTTTATGTGTTTTATTTTCCATCATTTTATTTGTATTTTACAAATTTTTATCTTAGGTTTCTCATGACCGAAAGGGACAAGATGAAAAGCTAAGGATCACGTGTTTAAACATTCAACACGGACATCCACACGATTGTGCTTCAAACCATGTTTAGGTATGCAACATTGGATTTATCCTTCATATGAAATGCATGGTCATAACACAACTATGTTTATAACCGTATATCAATATTGCATCTGCTTAGCTATTTGCATAGACTGCAACATCGCTCTGTGTTAATTGTGTGAAAATTCTCCTCTTTAAAATTTAAGGCAGAAATATGCACGATTTTATACATGGGTAGCACATGGCCATGTTATCCCATTTTCCATTTGTAACCATTATCCAAAACTTTACACATTTTGATACACGATCACCACACGACCGTGTGACGAGATGCTTTACATTACGGAGGGCAGCACCAGGACCGTATGGTTGTGTCATAAATTTTTTTAGCCAACACTTTTGGGTAAAAGGTTGCATGATTTGCAACACATGATCCACACAACTGTGTTTCATATACCGTTCTTAAAATTAAATTGGGCAGAATGTTGCATAGTTTCACACACAACCTCTACACACCCATATAGTGAATTAAACACTCGAATTCACTCTCAAGCAGAAGGTTGCATGGTTTCGACATAAGCTCCATACAGCCATGCAACATTACACTTCCCTCTATTTCACATCGCATGGTCTTCCACATATGCGCAGCACACTCATGTGGTCCAATTTGTATAAATATCCATTTTTTGCAAACCCTAGCCGCCATCTATCCCTTTCTTGATTTTTCTTTTATTTTTTTATTTTTTATTTTCTTTCTAGATTTTCTCAAATTTCTTTACTTTTTGTCCCCTATCCCTATAAATTTTATCGATACCTTATCTCTTACAATCATAGGTCACGAAAAGCATATTAGGAAAAATTTGAATTCACAAAGGAAGCGGCCTTGCACCAGCGGTCACACAACTATGTTGTTGACATCAACTTCTGCACCACCACCTTCTTCTTCCCCCTTGCATGCACTCCTTTGTTTCCCAAATAAAGAACATCAGAAGCAAGTAAGTGCTTTACTCCCCTTACCCTTTCACCCATCCAATCATATCATTACCAATGATCTTAGGGTTATGGGATTGTGTGATTCTGTTTTAGGCATGATTAACTAATTTAAATGGGAGAATTTTATTAGAATTAATTAACCCACTTATCCAAAATTATTCCTAGAATTTCTATATATTTTTACTCTTAAAAAGGGTTTGATTGTGTTTGATAAACCTGATGTGGTTCAATTTCAGTTAAGAGGAAAATTCTTTTCTTTTTCATTGAATGACTTTACTGTAAACTGTGGTTTCTATGAGCCTCTCTTTACCACTAATGAAGCTATTAATGATATAGTCATTGACTTTGGTTTTGGGAACCCTAAGGATTATTGGCAAGAAATCATTCATTATAGGGGTAATTGGATTTATAATCCTAGAGTTAGTAAGACCACTAATATTGCTAGACCTGAGTTTGCTTTTTGCATCATTTTATTGCCTTCACTATATGTGGTAGGTGAGAGGAGTACTAGAGTTATTTCCATTAGGGATTTATTTTACCTTCGATGCTTTGACAAGGGGTTTGTTCCTCATTTAGGGTATGGTTTTGCTCTTTATATGGATGGAATGTCCAAAAAGAAGAAAAGAGCACTGTGTGGGGGTGGGTACATCACTTATCTAGGTAAATGTTTAGGTGTTTTTTACAGTTGCTCAAACTTGACTGATGTGTATCCCATTATCTCTTTTAATCTTCATTTTATGAGGAACATCATTTAGTTATTATGAAGGATGGGAGATATGTTTTGGTTGATGCCCCTGCCTATGAATAAACACCACCTCAGCACACTCCCCCACCATCTGAGCCTTATACTTCTGTAACCTCCATCTTCTCATCATAGTTTAAGGCTACTCTTCATTAACACACTGACATGCTTCAATGGCTGAGTATTAGTATCACCAACATCTATCAGACTCATGGCATTACCATGCCTCCTCGCCCTATTTATCCAGCATCCACTTCTGCGGCTACCATGAAGAAATTCATGATGATGATGATGATGAAGCCGTTGATAATCATAACCCTACTAGCTTTGATGATGATTTTGCACCTTTGGATGATTGACTTTAGTTTTTGTCTATTTTAATCTTTTTGTTTCTATTTAGGATGTTGGTTTTTGCACTTACGGATGGTTCTCTTTATTTTTCTTTTGGACTTTATTTTGGTTGTATCTAGTTTTATTTTTATTTTCTCCTTTTCTAGGTTAACTGTTAGGTTCTTTTCTATTGTTTTCTATTATTGTTAATTTTTCTTTATTTTCTCTATATATTAGTTTTTGCTTTTATTATTCTCCTTTTGCTTTTAGCATTTTCCATGCTCAAATGACCAATCACAAGGCAGTACCTTTCTTTTTCTCTTACTTTGTATTCTTTTCTTTATCTTTTTCTACATATTTCTAAGTTGTTTCCACATTTTTGGGTCATTGGGGACAATGATGTCCCTAGTGTGGGGGACTTTAGTCATTTTATAATTTTTTTTGTTGTTTTTATTTTTGTCTTTTATTTTTATTTTTTTCCAATTAAGTTTTCTTTGATTTTTTTAATTAAAAATTAAAAAATTAAAACAAAATTTTAATAATAATACTTTTTACTTATCCTAAGTTCATTAATCCTCAAATAGTTTTCTCCACATTAGAATTAGCTTGTCCTTTCAAAATTTTATATTTCTTTCCATTTTGTGCCAATTTATTACTCAACTTTAGTTAAACTCTAAATAGTGTATAAGCTTATTTTCTAGTTCAACTACTGAAACATTGAATGATTTATTGATTAATATGGATGGAGAAGGATATTATCTATGAATAATTTAGCTTTTATAACTTGAACATGAATTTAGAGATTGAATTTAAGCATGATTTTGGGAGAGATTGTATTTTGGTTTGTAATTTTTTAAAAGCAAAAAGAAGAAAAATCTATCTTTTCATAGTAACAGCAGTACTTAAATCAAAATTTTTATATGTTTTAAATCTACTCCAATGCTCTAATTAGAGTAAGAGTATTCAAAGGACCCACTTGGCGATATCCACACTTAGTAATATAGGAACAATGGGGGATGATTAAGAGTAGGAAACTTTGATTAGAGAAAATTAAAAAAAATGGTGAGATAGAGTGTAAAACACACTCATCAAATAAAAGAAAAATGTTGTGAAACAAAGCATAAAAATGTATTCACAACTAATTTTTGTTTTAAAAGGATTATAAGCTTAAATGCTCTTCTTTTAAAGATATATTCATTAGATTTCAAAGAGTTATGTATTTGGGTTGTGATTAGTACATTGTTTATATATAATATACTTTTGTCTGGCTATCTTCTTTAGTAAATATATTTCAGTCTTGGTGTTATTGGTTACATGTCTTGGAAGCTTGAAATTTTTAATTAAAGTTGAGTTTATTCTTTTAACTTTCAAATTTGATTTTTGCTTGAGGACATGCAAATCTTTAGTGTGGAGGAATTTGATGTGTGTAATTATTTACATATATTTGAGTTGAATTGTAATGAGTTTTGTATAAGTATTCAAATTAATTTGGGTAGGAATTGGGCTTAAACAATAATTATTTTGGTTTGATATTTTATTTAGATTTTATTTGTTTTTGTAATTCATTTGTTTTCTATTAGGAATTTTATTCAAGTGTTAATAAATATTCTCTTTTTTCCTTAGGAAACTAGCTAAGGATTACAAAGAAATCAAGGATTTGCATGCGAAGATCATCTTAAGGGTAACATGGTTTGGCACACACCTGCGTCATTACCTGTGCAATCTACTAGAATGCAAGCTTCATGTCACATAGGTATAACACAGGTGTGTTGCTGTTGGTGCATTTTTTTGTTTGAATTGAAGAAGTTTTGAAAGTGTGACACGGTTTCAAGTACGACCGTGCTTGAAAGTGTGCAACCTTTTGGAATCCGAATTTGTGCTCATGCATGGTTGTGCTAAAAATTATGCCAAAAATATTTACATCACACTAGCTCAGCAAGGTCGTGCGGTGGGGTGTGTCGAAGAAAAGGAGACTTTTTCCTAAGCAAAAAGGGAAGAGGAATTTAAAGGCTAAATGGTCTCCTATTAAGTTTTCTTATAAAAAAGGATGTTAAGAGGTATTTAGGGGCAATTCATTAACCACTCAAGAGGCAAAAAATAAGGAGCTAAATTAGGATTCAAGATAATTAATTCAAGAATTCAAGATTTTTATTTTTCATTATTTCTTTCTTCATCTTTAATCTTTTAATTATATTTGTTTGCTTCACTACAAGTATGCATGGCTAAATACTGATAGCCCTCATTTAACTAATACTTTAGAATCTTTTATAACATATGCTCTGTTACTAATTAATATACCGAAGGAAAATTGCAAAGGTATCAATGATAAGGATCAAAGAACCTCTTACGGCTTTAGCACTACATAACAATTCCTTAACCTAAACATTCTTTCAATTCTTGCAAAGAATTATTTTTAATTCCTATTTTTTTTAATAGCCCTATTAACCCCCCTCCCCCCTTCTAATGTTTTTTTCAATTAGTATCAGAGCTTGAATTCTAGGAACTTTATTACTATAATACAAGATCATCGGGAGTGAATCATAAAACATTTCTTCACTTATACTATTCTTTAATGGTAGTGACTATCCTCATTGGATGTTCAAAATAGAGCTATACCTTGATTATGATTCCATCAAACTTTGGGATATTGTTCTAAGAGGTTGGGAACCACCTACAACTACCATTGATGGTGTGGTATTTACTCTAGCAAGGAGTCAATGGAACAACGAGCAAAAGGAAGAAACTCATAAAAATAAAAAGACGATGATCACTCTAGTCTCTTCTATAACAAGGGAAGAAGGAGGCAAACTTCAACATTGCATGTTGACCAAGGAATTATGGGAGACCTTGGAAAATCATTATGAAGGCAATGTGCAAGTTAGAAGCAAGAAGGTTTAATTCACATGTATGAATACGAACTTTTTAAGATGAAGCCTCATAAGTCAATCATGTAGATGGCAAATCGACTCAACGCTCTTATTATGAAGCTCAAGAAACTTGGAAAGCATTTCTCTAAGGAAGAAGTAAACAATAAGATTCTAAGAATCCTACCTAAAAAGGATTAGGAATCTCTGGTTACTTCAATTAAGGAAGCTTAAGACCTCTTAACTCTTTCTACCAACATGCTTATCAAAAAACTCTTGACACATGAGCTAATAATTAAGTAAAGAGGTGAAGAGTAAGAAGAAAAAGAAGAGAAGAAGAAGAGCATTGCCTTGAAAGCTTAATAAAATGATAGTGAAGAAGAAAATGTTGAAGGTTTTAATGATCAAGATAATGAAATTACCATGCTCACTATAAACTTCAAGAAGTTCTTGAAAAAGAAACATTCATCAAGAACAAGAGACTTCAACAAGAAGTATGAAGGAGATGGTAAAAAGAAAACCAAAGATGTTATTTACTATGAATGCAAAAAAATCGGGTCACATCCAAAGTGAGTGTCCTAAACTCAAAAACAAGAGAAAAAGAAGAAAAGAGAAAAGGAGGGCTTATAAGGCAACTTAGGATGGATCCTCCGAATTAGAAACAAAAGAGGAATAATAAGAAGTAGTCAACCTTTGTTTCATGGCTCTTAAAAGTCAAAGAGAGGTACCATTTATATCTAATTCTTCCTGTGATGATGATAACTATAATGATGATGATGATAATATTGAAAGCTTTATGGTACAAAAACTCTTGCTTAAATGCAAAAACTTATTATCTAAGAATAAGCATTATAAGCATGAGTTATCTATCCTAAACAAGGAATTCGAAAAATTAAAAAATGAATTTTCTAATCTTGTTAAATCAAATGATAAATTGTCTAATGAGATTTAAAAACTTCAAATTCCTTAGAAGATCAACTTAATAAAGGAAATTATGAAAATCAAAAGCTTTCTAAGGAAGTTTTAAAATTGAAAATTTCCATTAAGAATCTCATGAAGGGAAAACTCTTTGAATAATATTCTTAACTCTCAAAAATTTCATGAAGATATACATGGAATTGGATATATCAATGGAATAGTTTCCTCATCATCATCACATATTAATTTTGTTAAAGCCTCAAATAATTCTTCTCCTTCTACGTCAAAACAAAATGAGACTCAAACTTTCAAAGCTAAAAGATCTCATGTGTCAAACACTCAAGGAAAGTGTTATAAGACTCAACCTTATATGATATAAAAAGGTAAGCATCATGCTAGGAAAACATAAAATAAAATGCTTATATATACACTAGACACAATGCTTATAAGCATGTTGTACAACATAATGCACCTAGACATATTGTACAAACCTATCAAAAAACACATTGTAATTTCCAATGCATGTCTCACACTATAACTCAAAAGAACTTTAAGAGACACATAACACAACATCAATAAAGGCATGCTTCATACATTTGAAATGCATATCCTCCTAGGAGAAATAAGTTTGCAAATGTTAAATGCTCATATTGCATGATCATGGGACATACCAATAATGTGTACTTCTATAGAAGACTACACATGAACTTGATTCCTATGGACTATCTTGAAACTAACCAACCTAGAACAAGAAATGTTTAGGTTCAAAAGAATGCTTAAACTATCTTATGTAGGTGTGCTTGAAGTCCACAAGATAAAAAAGAAAATGGTATCTTGATAGTGGATGCTCAAGGCATATGATAGGAGATAAGAAGCAATTCAACAAGCTTGATGGTAAGGATGGAAGACACGTTACTTTCAAGGACAATGCAAAAGGAAAAATTATTAGTGTTAGAGAAATTGGTTATCCTTAATCCTTAACTATACACTATGTGTTGCTTGTTGATGGTCTTAAGCGTTACTTTCTTAGTATAAGTCAATTATGTGATATGGGAAATAAGGTCACTTTCTATCCTAAGAATTACTTTGTTAGTAGTATTGATGAAGACAAAGTAATTTTTAATGGTGAAAGAGTTAATAATGTTTATGTTATTAATTTGAATAAGATTGATAACAAAGATATAAAATGCTTGATGTCAATTTCCCATGACATATGGACAGGCATAGAAGGTTAGGACATGCAAATTTTTAGCTATTAAATGATCTTTGTAAACATGAACTTGTGATTGGTTTACCAAAGCTTGAATTCATTAAGAATAAACCTTGTAATGCTTGCTAAAAGGGAAAATAATCCAAGTCCTCATTTAAGCTAAAAAAATGCAGTGTCCACTTCTAGGCCACTTGAACTTATACATATGAATTTGTTTATACCAACTAGAGTTGCTAGTCTTGGTGGTATGCACTATGCATATGTATTAGTTAATGATTACTTTAGATTTACTTGGGTATGTTTCCTTGCCAATAAGAATGATGCATTTAAAACTTTTAAAAAGTTTGCAAAAAAAGTTAAAAAAGAAAAAGGTTTTTGTATTTCTTCTATTAGAAGTGATCATGGAACCAAGTTTAAAAACAAATTTTTCAAAACTTGTTTTGATGAAAATGGTATTTCATGTACATTCTCTTCTCCTAGAACTCCTCAACAAAATGGGGTAGTTGAAAGAAAAAAAAATATAACTCTTGTAGAAATGGCTAGAATAATATTTCATGAGTATAATTTGCCTCTATACTTTTGGGCAGAAGCAGTTAACACATCTTGCTACATTTCGAATAGAGTTTTCAATAGACCAAATTTGAATAAAACTTCTTATGAGCTATGGAACAATAGAAAATCCAAAATCTCATATTTAAGAGTATTTGGATGTAAGTGCTTTATATTAAACACCAAGGATAATCTTGAAAATTTTATTCCAAAGCCGATGAAGAAATTTTCCTAGGCTATTCTATTTCTAGTAAAGCATATAGAGTTTTTAATAAGAGAACTCTAGTAGTTGAAGAGTCAATGCATATTGTATTTGATGAATCAAACTCACTTGATCCTAGAAACGATATTTGTAGTGTCAATGATCTTGTAGATAATTATCAAATTATGAAAACTCAAGAAGAAAATGCTACTAAGCCTATGGAACTTGAAGGTCTAAGTAAGGAGGACAATGAGGAAACATCTAAACCCACCTTGAAGGATAAACTTCCAAAGGATTGGCAATTCAAGAAAGCTCATTCTCCATACCTCGTTATAGGTGACACTACAAAAAGGGTGACTACTAGATCTCAATTGAAGTCTATTGTTAATTTAGCCTTCATTTCTCAAATTGAACCTAAACATATTGATGATGCTTTATGTGATGAATTTTGGGTCCTTACTATGCAAAAAGAGTTAAATCAATTTGAAAGTAACAATATTTGGACCTTGATTCTTAGACTAAAATATCATCCTATTATAGGTTCAAAATAGGTGTTTTGTAAATAAAATGAATGAACAATGTGTCATAACTAGAAATAAAGCTAGACTAGTAGCTAAAGGTTATAATTAAGAGGAAGGCATTGATTATAATGAAACTTAAGCCCCCGTTGCAAGGTTAGTAGCTATTAGAATGCTGCTTGTATTTATATCATTCATGGATTTCAAACTTTATTAAATGGATGTTAAAAGTGTATTTTTAAATGGTTTTATTAAAGAAGAGGTGTATGTTGAACAACCTCCAGGTTTTAAAAGTTTTGATTTTCTAAATCATGTATTTAAAATTTCCAAAGCATTATATGGATTGAAACAAGCTCCTAGATCTTGGTATGAAAGATTAAGTAACTTCTTCTTAGAGAAAGGTTTCTCTAAAGGAAAAGTTGATATAACTCTTTTTATAAAGAAATCCACGCATGATTTATTAATTGTTCAAATATATGTTGATGACATTATATTCGGTGCTACTAACCATTGCTTATATGAGGAATTCTCTAATTTAATGCAAGGAGAATTTGAGATAAGTTTGATGGGTAAACTCAAATTCTTTCTTGGACTACAAATCAAGCAAAGAAAAAATGGGATTTTCATTAATCAAACCAAGTATGAAAGAGACATTCTCAAGAAGTTTGCCATGGATGGAGCTAATAAGATAAGTAAAACTCCAATGAGCACCATAACCAAACTTAACAAAGATGAGAATGGAAAACTGGTTGATGAAAAGTGATTTAGAGGTATGATTGGATCCCTTCTTTATTTAACTACTAGTAGACCCGATATTATGTTTGCTACTTACTTGTGTGCTAGATTTCAATCAAGTCCTAAATAGTCTGATTTGAATGCTATCAAAAGAATTTTCAAATATATTTATGGTACAATGCATTTAAGACTTTGGCATCCTAGGAGTTCATCCTTTGACTTAATTAGTTATTCTGATGCAAACTTTGTTGGTAGTTTACTAGATAGAAAAAAGACTTCCAAAGCATGTCAATTTTTAGGATAATATTTAGTTTCTTAGTTTATTAAGAAATAAATTTCTGTTGCCTTGTCCATTACTAAAGCTGAATATATTGTAGCAAGTCTTTATTGTTGATAAGTTTTATGGCAAAAACAATAATTGTTTGACTATAGTGTAAAACTTGATCACATTCCAATTAAATGTGATAATACAAGTGCTATCAACCTTAACAAAAACCCCATTCAACATTCTAGAACTAAACATATAGACATTAGACATTATTTCTTTCATGATCATGTTCAAATTGGTGATATCTCACTTGAATTTGTTGATACAAATAATCAACTTACAGATATCTTCATCAAACCTCTTAATGAGGAGAGATTGAATTTTATTAAGCATGAACTTTGCATGATTAATGGTTCTAGTTTATCTTGATTTTATGTTTAATTGGTGGTTAAACTGTTTTCATGTGAAATCATGTTATGCTTATTGATTACTTTGATTGATAAATGTTTTGATTTTGATCCTAAAATTTTTTTTTATGGTCATCATTTTATATTTGGTTTATCTTTTTAATTTCCTTTTGCATTTTGTCAAAGGAGGAGAAATAATTTGAGTTTACATGTGTGCCTAGTTAATTTTTTTTTAACATGTGTACTTATTTTTTTTTTTTAAACTTCCTTAAAAAATGTGTTTATATTAGTGACATATAGATTTTTGTTTGATATAAGGGGAGAAAATTTGTTTAAATTTTTTCTTGCATATTAACATTGTAACTATGGCTAATTTTGTCTTATATCATATGTGACAAAAGACATTTTTTTGCTTACTTTGTTTAAGTATGACATAGATTTTATAAAGATTTTGTGTATCTTTATTTTCATTTCCCATTATATCTCTCTCTTTTCTTTTTGTTTTTGACAAAGGGGGAGAAATATATTTAAATTTGTTATTTGTTACTATATATGTGTATATTATTTTATTATTATGTTTATACATGCATAATTCATGTATAATTTCTTCTTAGGAATTGTTTTGTTCTATGATAAGGCATGAATATTTTTATAAAGATTTGGTGTATCTTTGCCTTATTCCTATAGGAATTTTGGTCCTTTTAGGTTTATTTCCCCTTATATCTCTCTCTTTTCCTTTTGCCTTTATACAAAGAGAGGAAAATATGTTATGGATAATTTGTTTTTATTTTTTTTATATGCTAAGTGCTACATGATTAATTAGCTATCTAAACTCTATATGATCATATGATAGTTAAATTCATCTAGAATCAACATTATTGTTATATTTACTATTTTTGTAATACATTTTAGTGGCATTATATGCATATATGCTTGAAATTATTTCCTCACATTGGCTAATATTTATTTAAATGATCATATTATCATATTTTATGTTTTTAATACACTTTTCATAAAAATGTCATGTTTTTATCCCTCTTGCTATATTTTTTGTTTTTTTTTTCAAGGAAATAATCTATAAAATTATATTTCTTATCATGTCCATATTCACAGTGGGAGAAATAAACACTTTACTTTGTATTATTTTTTATAAAATTCAAAATAAGTTTGTCAAAATCAAAAAGGGGGAGATTGTTGACCTTAGCAATAATCAATCTTAATTTTGATCTTAACAAACTTAATTTTTAGGATTTAATTTGTTTGTTTAAGTGTGTATAAGTTAGGACTCTATTGGAAGTTAAAATGAAGTATGAATATCTTAGGCTGATTCAACCTCTGAGATTCAAGGAGGCTTATGACATCCTTAGAGCATTATAATGAGAAAGTTATCTTCTTCACATTTGAAGTATACATCTTGAAATTTTTTAATTAAGCTTACTTGTCAAAATCCAAGTTCATTTGGGTATGCAAATATTGAGTCGAAGTCAACATATGCAGCTGCCATTTTAGAATGCATAACTTTTAGTATTTTAGAAATATCTTCCGCTACAGAAGTCCAATTAAGATGATTCAAAATGATAAAAAAAACAAAATTCAAATATATAAAACTTTTATGAACTAAGTATATGTAAATTTGAATTTCTCCAATAGAAAATCACAGTTTCAACTTAAGAACTGTTGTCTGATAACAGTCTACCATTTTAGATTGTACAACTCTTAGTATTTCTACAATATCTTAAGCTATAGAAGTCCAATTGAGGTGATTCAAAATGATATGAAAAGCTAAATTAAATATCTACAACTTTTTATGAAGAAAGTATAGATAAATCTGAATGTCTCTAATAGCCAATCATGGTTTTAACACGTGCACAGCAGTCTGGCAACATTACTTTCAATAATTCAAAATTATAAACATTGGATTCAAAATATAGACATTGAACACATTATTTTTACCTTCAACAACTATATTTTTTAGTTTTTATCTATATAAATATCTCTATAGCTGAATGGAATTTAAGACTTTTTTTATTTATTATCATTCTCTATCTTAACATTCATTAAAGCTCTCAAATTCTCAAATATTCACTCATTGTTTATATCTCTTGTGAGATTTGGTTGTGTGTTAGAAATATAATTTTTCTTCATCTTAAATCTTGGGATAGATTAGTAGGGAAGTGAGGTTCATTTCTAAAGGAATTGGTTTAAGTGTTGTCCATTGAAACACTTAGGATTTGGTTTTTTGAGTGAGCCTTGAAAACTCATGTTGTAAAGTTGTAAGAGTGAGGCATAAAACTCTTGTGTAATCTCAATCTTATGAATAAGATTGTGCATGATTGAAAATCCTAACTTGAGGATAAGTTAGGTGGAGACAGATGATTATTATTGAATCCGAACTCCTTAAATCATTATGTTCTTCATTCTTCCTTCTCAACATTCATTCAATTCTTGCAAAAAATTATTTTTAATTCCTATTTTTATTTAATAGCCCTATTCACCCCCCCCCCCCCCGGCGGCTCTAGGGCTTTTTCAGGTCAGACCTCACTAAGCGAATCATTATTATATATATACATGCAACCTAAGGACACATATATTCAAGCATCAGTATACTAATATTTATATATTTATATTTATTTATTTTATACATGTATTTCATATAGATGCTTGAAATCACATTATGACAAACAAATAAATGCATAAATATTTTAGGTGGAGGAACGAAGCAGAACCTTAAAATATTCTGCACCCTCAATCATAAAATCTCGCTAGCCAACAGGCTCATTGAAATCCAAAATATTTCTTTTCTCAAATTTGATATTAGACAAGCCTCGAGACATCAATCGAGCTACCGCAGTCTCATTATTGGTATGACTGACCTCGAGACACTCAATCAACTGAGCTTTCGCAGTCACACCACTCTCCAACTGCAAATCTCAATAATTAATTTCTAATCATATCTCACATCAATAAAAAAAATTAATAGCCTAGTATCTATCATATTGTTGTGCAACAGCTCTAATATAACTCAATAGGTAACACATTCTACTTCTATCCTCTAAAATAAAATTTCATAAATAAAATAATAAAGTCATATATTAAATATGAACAACATCCAATACATAAATAAATATTCACTATTATATATATGCAAACATAACATAATAAAATTCATATTTATTAAAAATTGTGGATGCCAATAATATTTCTCTATGCAATGCATACATATAATAATAACTCACAAGTAGAGTGCGCTCCTATAAAATAACTCGGCTGGCCTAGTTTTGTAGGCCTCGATCTCGGCACAGCTATAGAAAAATAATAATAAAATAATTAGAATAAAAATTCTAATCTTATATATTATATATTTTCTATAGAAAACTAGATCTAAGACACGACTCTAATAAAAGACTCAAAATCAAACGCAAACCTAATGTCAAATTTTACAAGAAATCTACCAACAATTTGGAAGAGTCTCATTTGTAAAACAGATATCTCTCTACTAAAAGTTGAGTCATTCATGTATGAAAACACACTTCAAAAATATACCTAAAATTCAACATCTCCGGTTGGGCCCTTGAACTACAATTCTCGCCCAACCAAGAACCAACATCACAAATAATACAATAAAATAATACAATTTCT
Source organism: Mallotus nudiflorus (assembly GCA_947683625.1). Classification (NCBI taxonomy): domain Eukaryota; kingdom Viridiplantae; phylum Streptophyta; class Magnoliopsida; order Malpighiales; family Euphorbiaceae; genus Mallotus; species Mallotus nudiflorus. The sequence continues at coordinate 865,969 of CANTUR010001483.1, read as the reverse complement.
CAAATCATCAAAATATATCATAAAAATATTAAAAAAATTTTACTTTCTAAATAAATAATAAAATTCTAGTTATTAAATAAATGTTTTCTAATAAAATCCATTAATAGCATAAAATTTCCAGTTTACAAATAAATTAGCATAAATTGTAATGATTATTAAAATCACTTATTAATATCATAAAAATAATAAAATGCTCATTTAAGCTCAAAAATAATAAATAGGTTTATTTTTCATATATTTTCCAAAATAACTAATAAATAATTAATAAATAAATAATAACTATAAAAATTATTTCCGTATTTTTATTTATAAAAAATAGTCTAAAATAGCATAATTAACAACAGTTTCAATTAAAATCAAATAATTCACCAATTTCCAATATTTCTCAAAAATACATATTTATACATAATATTTAAAAATTCATATTTAAAATTCTATATATAATTTCACAAAACTTCATTAACAAAGTTTATTCTACATAATTAATATAATTTAATAAAAATATAAAATTTTCTAGGCTGGAACAGTTACGTAAACCGTAACCCAAACCCGGGAAATTCAAAAAATCATAAAAATAATTAAAAAAACACCTTTAGATAGATCTCAACCTCAATTACATATGATCTCAAAGTAACTATGTCTAATTAAATCAAAATCAATCTCAATTTTGCAAAATAACCAAAATTAACCTAAAATCAATTTTACAAAATTGAGGTCGTTACTAAAATTGTTCGAACCAATTGAGTGATGGAAAATAAAGCCTAGAGGAAGAGCTTTCGATCAAAACCAGTGACGACAGCTGGAGTGGTCGAAATCATCGTCGACAAGCTCTTCAACAATTCGGCAAGGGAAAAATCGGGAAGAAAGAGAGGGAGGAAAGAAGGTGGCATCACCGGGGAGAGGAGGAGTTGCTGATGGCGGTGACGCTATAGGCGGAGATGGCAGCAATGTGGTGGCGGTGGGAGGTGGTGGTGGCACTGTCAGTGGGTGTGTAGGGGAGAAGAGAAAGGAAGGAAAGAAATGAAGAAAGAAAAGGAAAGGAGGGGAAGGAGAAAAAAAAAAAGAAAAAAATGATTTTGTATTTTTTAAAATAATAATACAAAATAGTAATAACTTAAATTAAAAAATAATATTCTAATACTTTAAAAATCTAAATTTCCCCTAAAATATATACCATAAACAATTGTTTAAAATTAAATAAAACTACAATAAATATACTAATCTCAAAAATAATTATATAATAATTAACATTAAATAATTCCACACTTAAATTAATAATTAATTAGAATTTAGGTTATAACAACTTTTTCCAATAATGGTCATGTGGTTTCTCATTAGAACTTTACTGATGATACTATCTTTTTTTGGACAATGACGCTCTTTATATGCATAATTTGGTGTGTATGTTAAGATGCTTTGCATTTATTTCTGGACTACAATTTAATTTTTTTAAAAGTCAAGTGATTGGTGTTGATATTGATCATTGTCTAGTTTTACTCACTGCTGACAATATTTTTAGCCTATATTCCACTATGGGGGTTCTATTAACAAGAAATGTCATCGGGTGAGATGGAAGTCCGTGACTCGATTAAAGAAAGATGGTGGTTTGGGTATTTTAGACATAGTAGTGCATAATAAAGCTCTTTTGTCAAATGGTTATGGCATTTGCAAGATGAGAGCTCTGCTTTATTGGCTCAAATTATTCATTATAAGTATTATGTGGATCGTATTGACAATATATTTATCGCCTATGCTAAACATTATTCCACAGTTTGGCAAGATATTTCTAAAAAAATTTGGTAGATGATAATTTTACAAGTGTCTTGCTAAATTGCATTTCCTTTAAAGTTGGTGATGGGACTTCAATTCTCTTTTGCATGATCAGTGGGTTGGAAATGGTTGTTTGAAGGATTTATTTCCTTCTCTTTTTGTGATTTCATCACATCCTTTAGGTTTTGTTAGTGATTATGGTGTCTGGCAGGAAGATAGTTAGTATTGGAGGTTATGTTGGCATAGAGATCTCACTAATGCTGAGCTTGATTAGTTGCAAATTATACTCTTATCTATTGGTAGAATTGCAATTTCACTGGTTTATGCTTACAGAGTTGTTTGGCGGGCTTCTTCATATAGAAGCTTTTCTATTCACAGTTTGTATAATGAGGTGTTGTATAACATTACTAGTCATGATCATATCACTATGCTTGATGTGTGGCTCAATCTTTCTCTAACAAAAACTGAATTATTTTTTGGTTCGCCATGCTTGACAAATTGCCAACAAGAGATCATCTCTTCTCTATTGCCTTATGTTCTTTGACTTTGAATAAATGTGTTTTTTTATGGTCATTTTGGTGAAACTTCTAATCATGTGTTAATTTGTACAACAAAAGTTAGCGAATGTGGACTTTCTTTTGTAAATGGTAGGGTGTTGTGGTTGCAATTCCTTCTTCTTTGTTACTATGGTTTCAACAATGGAAAGGTTTGGCTCAAGGTTATAAGCAACGTCAGTTTTGGCTTTGTCTTTTCTATGCAATCTCATGGATGCTTTGGTCTCATTGTAATGAAATAATTTTTGCAAATATTTCATTTTCATCATATCATTTACAGAAGTTGGTGTTTTCCATAATTGCTTCATGGTATAGTGTTATATTTTTCAGAGTTGCTTCGTGGTATAGTGTTCTGTCTCCTTATGGTTCTGTCTTCGATTCAGATCTTCTTTAAACTTCTCATCACATTACAATGTTGTCTAATTCTCGTTCAAAATGAATTTTGCTTTGGTGTTTTTGGTGGTTCTAATGTGTCTTGGCTTCTTATGCTGGTGCAAAATCACATTGGGTCTCTGGTTAGATTTTCTTGAAGTGTCGGGTGATTGTTTTGCTTGGATTTTGATGTTTGCTTCTACTATTGTGGGTGTCTGGATTCAAGCTTAATTCTTGCATTGTCGGCCCTTTTGCTTGTTTGGGTTTTATGGCTTCTTGTGTGTCATGGTTTTAGTGTTTTCTTTTTTTGCTTTGGTTTTCAATTTTATTGAGTGGTCAGTTGCTTGTTTCTTGTTTTTGGTTCTCTTTGTGGTTTTGCATTTGTATCTTTTTGCTTAGTTTAGGGAGGGATTTTTTCATCACTTGAGGTCTTCTCCAGTAGTTTTTTCCCTCACTTTGAATTAATATAAATAAATTACTTATAAAAAAAAATGTCCAAATGACTTCTTAAAATACTTGGAAATTCTCGTGAGTTGACTGTGCAAATTTTTGCTCAATTTGCACTAAATAATGATTAAAAAAAAAAGTGTGCCCAAGAACATACTTATAATGTTTTTTAAAAAAATTATTTAAAAAATTAACACAAAGTTTATATTTAAAAAAATTCTATGACTACCACCAATACAACAAAGATTTTATTTTTTAGTCAAATATCATAACAACTAGAGAAGCAGCATGGATCTGCAGAAACTTTATGGTTGATCTCCAACCCTCAAAAGACTATTCATAGGTGGTCTTCAACCTACAAAAGGCTACCTCTTTCGCATAGTCGTATGAGTTTTTGAAATTTTGGAATTCCATTAATGCTTGAAAAGTATTAATTTGTTCATTTTCCATGGCCTTGAAAGTGATGTAATTTTGAACGTGCTGATCCGCCAATGTATTCACCTTCTCAAGCTTCAGAAATTCAAATTTTGATTTTTGAAACAATGTAATGTAATTAAATTAAACGCTAACAATTAGCTAAAACATAAGAAAAATAAAAATGTCACTTTATATATATTTTTTTTATTTTTTACAAAAACACATGCACAGTGAATCAAATTGCTTGTTATATTAATGTATGGGCAAATAAGCCAACGGCTTATAAGCTTTGATATTAGCATTTGTTAACTCGAATGGCTGTATTCTAGACGTGCACAAGCAAAATATATATATATATATATATATATATATATATATATATATATATATATATGAAAAGGATTTTACTTAATAAAAATTAATTCAAATTAATTAAATATAATTCTAATTTGATTAAAAGTATATTTCCTATTTTAATTCGGTTAATTTATATTTTATTTTTAACAAAAATTAATTTAATTTAAAATTTTATCTAAATAAAGTTAGATAATATTTAAAATTAATTAACTTGGTTAATTAATTTAAAATTAACCAAGTTAATTTTTTTTTTTTTTGGGAATGATTCGTTGTTGGAGCAGATAGCAACAACCACCATTTCATCCGACATACGTATTTTTTATTTTCCAATGGATTTACATCTAATCCTTAACTTTTCGAGGAATCCTTCATCAATGGTTGTGAATGACCGATTTTTCTCAATCTTTTCGACCTCTTGGTTCCGTAGGAGCAAGTCAGAAAGATGCATTTATAAACAGAGTTCAAGCTCTAGATAAGGGATATCTTGTTCTGAATACACTCGAAAAAAGGACTAAGATTCATTGTTCCTGACCTTACTTCACCTTAATTGTTATTTGAACAAGTAAAAGTTATGTCTTGGTCCGAGTGGGGATACCGTTTCCCTTCTGAACTTAATTTGAAAGCCATATTTTGACCCGGACGTTTTCGGGATGAGGTTCAAGCAAAATTATGAAAAAATCTTCACTTTTTGTTGTATAGAAATTGGATAATTTAGTCATTTCCTAATAAAATTAAAATTAAATTTTAATTTTAATTTTAATTTTAATTTTATTGAAAGTTTATTTTTTATTTTAATTAAGTTAATTTCTATTTTATCTCTAATAAGAATTGAATTAACTAAAATATAATTCTAAGTTGATAGAAAGTATATTTCCTATTTTAACTAGGTTAACTTATATTTTTATCTCTAACAAAAATTCTAATTTAATTGAAAGTATATTTAATATTCTAATTAAGTTAACTTCTATTTTATCTCTAATAAAAATTAATTTAGTTACAATATAATTCTAGATATATTTCCTATTTTAATTAGGTTAACTTCTATTTTATATTTAATAATATTAAATTAAAATTAATTAATTAAAATGTAATTCCAATTTAATTGAAATATATTTTATATTCTAATTAGATTTACTTCTATTTTATCTCTAATAAAAATAAAATTATAATTCTAATTTAATTAAAAGTGTGTTTCCTATTTTAATTATGCTAATTTATATTTTATCTCTAAAAATTTAAATTAATTAAAATTTTAGTGATAATTTTGTTAAAAATATATATTTTTCTATTTTAATTAGATATACTTATATTTTTATCTAATATAAATAAAATTAGATAACATAATTTTATAAGTCTTATTATATTAAATTTAATAAGTAAGTAATTAAAATAAAAATTAATCAATTTCATGAAAATAGAAAAAGTATATAATTTTTTTCAAACGTAGATATTTTATAAATTAAAAATTAATAAATAGGAAATAGATCATACAATTTATGTGGAAGTATATTTTCTATAAGAAAAGAAATATTATTATCATTTTTAGATATTTTTATAAAATTTAAAATAAAAGAGTTAAAAATAAGTAAATTAATATTTGTCATTTAGTTATAATTTGAACTTAAAAAATTACATTAAATTAATTTTATGTAAATAAAAAATTAATATTAAAAATATTGAAGAAATAAAGTGTCATAGTTCAAAAAAAATTTACTAAAATTGTAATAAATTATAAGTTTAATGGGATTTTGATATATATTTAAATTATTATATATAGAAAATATAACCTCTATTATTTTTAATTTTTTTATTAATAAATAACTAAAAAAAATTATTATCTTACAATTAATTTTGAGCATAATATTTTTTTATATGAAATCAATTATAGAGTTAAGAGAAATTAATTAAAAAAATATAGAAGTAATATCATATAATTATTTAAATAAAAAATTTATAAAAAAATGTAATATACTAAGTCATCACCGTTATTCTTTTTAAAATGTAAATGTTTACTAGCTAGTATATATATGTACGAAGATATTTACTAGTTACATGTTTATTTATTATCATCCAATTATATAAAAATTAGATAATTTAGTCATTTATCAATAAAAATAAAATAAAATTAATTAAAATATAATTTTAATTTAACTGAAAGTCTATTTCTATTTCAATTAGGTTAACTTTTATTTTATCTCTAATAAAAATTGAATTAACCAAAATATAATTCTAATTTAATTGAAAATATATTTCCTATTTTAATTAGGTTAATATATATATATATATATATATATATATATATATATATATATATAATGAGCTTCAAAGTTATGAATCTAAAAATTTGAGAAGTGTCTATCTTCATATTTAAGTATTCATTCTAAAAACTAATGTGTCAAATTATTAAAAATTCTAATTGCTTTTATTAAAAATAAAATATTTACAATATTTATTTATTATTATTTTTAACTAAAATATTATTATACACATCTCAGTACTACTCAAATTCTAAAGACATGTATATACTACATATTTTTCTACCTTAAATCACTCAATTTTTTTTAAAGCATTAAGAATTTGATTTTTAAAAAAAAATTAAAAGTGTGATATATAATAATTATTTAGTATTATTTTTCAAATAAAATACTACTATATATACTCTAATACTAATCTAATAATTTTAAAAACTAATCTTATTATAACTAAAAAACTATGGTAACAAACATTAAATTTATAACTAACTTTATTATAACAAATCTTATATTTCATTATTTACTCCTAAAACTTTATTTATAACATCATTATATTTTCTAATTTTTTTGTAAAAAAAACTCCAAAAATTCATTATTTAACTTATTTTTGTATTGTACATTCCATCTAAAACTCTACTTTTTCATAACTTGAAAAATTAAATTATTTAATTATAGAATAAAAATAGATAAAATTTGATAAGTTGTGTAAGATTTAAATTTTATTTATTAAAGGACACAATTACTTTTATCACACATTGAGAAGATAGTCGTCAATGGAGCAACTGTGAATATCAACTATTGGGTTGGGCAATTTATTGTGTTAGTATATGATCAATCATTTAAACTCATGCTTATGTAATCATTCTAAATAATTAGTAATCATAAGAGGAAAAAATATTGTCAGAATGTGAGAAATTAGTTCAGATTGTCACTCATTTATTACACCAATAGAGGGTAAGATTTTTATTTTTATTACTCCTAACTTGATCTATTTATGTCTAATTTGTGATATAATTACAATTATTTACTTCTAAATATCAGATACAAAGACTCCTACTACTACTACTTAAACTATTTGTTAACTAATGTATATCAATTAGCTTTAAATTGTTATTACTGTGTTATGTATATACACATATTCAATGTTTTAGACAATCATCTTTCTCTCCATAACATATTTTGAGTTGGTATCAGAGGACGTACCTAAGACAATGACCTCTCAAACTTCTTCTTCTTATTGTTCTTCTTCTTCTTCAGCCGTGACAAGCAATAACATTGTCGATACTCTTCCTTCCCCATCTTCGACTATTGCTCCTTCTCATGTTTAGCAAACTTTCTCAATTAAATTGACTTCTTGTAACTATATTCCTTAGAAGTTATAATTCACTCAATTATTGTACTACTACAATCTTCATGGCATTGTCACTGGAACTGAATCTCCTCCACCTAAAGAAATCTTTGATGCCATAACCAATCAAATGATCATTAACCTCGCTTACACCACCTGGTTCAATTAAGATCAATTGCTATTTTCATGGCTCTTATCTTTAATTACTGAAGAAATCTACCCTCAACTCATAGTTTTGAAGTCCTCAACATAAGTATGGCAAGCTCTTGCCACTGCTTATGGTGTCATTAGGCATGCCCAGTGAACTTAATTACATATTGAGAGGTCCACAACCTATTTAAAGCTAAACTCAATGTATCTCAATATCTCTATAAAGCAAAAGTTATTGCTAATTCTTTGATATTAGTAGGGCAACCAATCTCCACTTTTGAATTCAACACCATCATGTTTTACAAGCTCGATGCCGAGTATAATGGCATCATAGGGGCTTTACAACAATGTCTTGAAGCAATCTCATTTCACGAGCTTTATGGCCAACTGGTAGCTTATGAATTACCCCTCAACTCTCAACAACCTCTTATTCCAATCATTAACATTGCTCAACATAATAATAACTCATCTGGTGAACAATTTACTAGAGTTTTGCTACCCATAATTGTGGAAGATAGAGATAACTAGGTGGTCGATGTGGCTTCATGTCATCTTTTTGTCAAATTTGCAATCTTAACAATCATTCTACTATCACTTATAGGCATCATTTTGATGCCAACTACACAGCTCAGGGTCAATTTGGACAATCATCATTCCAAAATTTCTAATCTTCTTCAGCTAGGTATTAAGTAAATCTAACAGACCTTTCCTCGTAAGGTGCACTTCTGCCCACTCCTCCTAATGCTCATAAGACTTCATGGTACCTAAACATAGGAGCAACTCATCTTGTCACTCTTAATTTGTCTTCACTCAGCACTACAAATGAATATCAAGGTACATAAAATTTGCTTATTAGTAATGGCCATGGCTTGGCAATTTCTTATATTAGTTTTAGTATTCTTTCATCTCCCTCTAAATCATTCATATTATAAAATGTTTTACATATCCCCACAATAGCTAAACCTCTTTTGTCTATTCATAAATTTTGTAATGATAATAAGTGTTTATTTAAGTTTCATGATGGTCACTATCTTGTCAAAGACTAGGTATCAAAGAAGATAATGCTTCATGGACTAATTAAGCAAGGACTCTATAAGCTATATGGTGTAGCTTGTCCAGACATCTCTACAAGCAAAGGAGAGAAAAAATTGACCAAATAGCATAAACTGAACTAGATTGAGCTAAAATTCAAGGTTAGCTCGAAAACTAATAGTAAGAAAATGACAGTTTGGTTCTGGTTAAGTGAGAAAACAAGTGATCGGTTCTCAACTCGATTTAGGGATTAAAGTATTTGAATTGAACTGAAAACTAAAGTATTGTGCTTAAGGCTACTAAACAACATCGTTAGATATGCTATTATGTTATCGTAACCCTAAAATTCATGTCCCCAATAAATTCTTCGTATTCCCCTCACCCTCTCATATCTCCCTACCCCTTTCAATCTCTCACTCTCTCGTCGTCTCTCGAACTTTCCTCTCCACTCCTCTATTTTTTTATAACCCTAACCCTAACCCTATGTCACGACCCAAAACAGGGGCCATGACCGGCGCTAGGGAACGGGAATTCTTTCGAATCCGGAACCCGTAGCAAGCCTAAAAATAAAATAAATCATGCAATAATAACAATAATCATATAATATGCAGCGGAAATAAAAATCATAAATATAATAATAACAGTTTCATCACTGGATTCGAATCAAACCTCATCTCATATATATATAATCTTTTAATACAAATCCAGTTTCAATATAATACATCTCTTTAAAATAAAATACATGAAATCCAATACTTTAATTCACAACTACTGCAGTGTCTAGATAAAATAAATAAGACTCAAGTAGATAATTTACACAAAGAAGCCGGGGCGGAAGAAATCCGGCGTATCGACCTGCTACTGAGGTCTGAAGAAGTTGACTCTCCTGAAAAATAGTCAACGGAGGGGAGTCAGACCTCACTGAGTGAATTATTATAATATATATACATACACACTAAATGATAATGCATACAGTCAACAGTATATATCTAATATATATATATAGGCAATTACACACAGATGCAATAAAATCATTTTTATATATTTTATCTGAAAATCATCTTTTATGAAGGATCATATAGAACCCTAGAATATCGCAACCTCGAACATAGTGTTAGACAACACTCTAGCCACACAGGCTCACTTATTCCAAATATATCCACTTAATCCATTTGGACAGTATACTGGCCCCGAGACACTAAGTCAACCGAGCTCCAGCAGTCTGACTGCCAGTGTGATTGGCCCCGAGACACTTGGACACTTGGTCAACCGAGCTCCAACAATCACACCTCCAAACCATATCTCACACATCAATAATCATAATCAATCGATATCCACAAATGGTTAGTAATATAGCCTAAATACTATAGGCGTACCGGTACGTACTCGGTCCTAGTGCCGCCCACTAGGTAGCACATTCTATCGATATCCTTCATTAATAATATAAATCATTCATTCACAAAAATAAATGATGCATGAATTTAAATGAAATAACAATATAAACTATATATATACTGAAAATATACCAAAAGTAAACCGAGTATATTTCGAGTATATATATGTCAAATGAATCCAATCAAATTTTAAATTAAGTTGGAAATATATTTAAAAATATTTTAAATATATTTTATTTACAAAACATGTATATAATTGAATAAATACCAAAAATAAACCAAAAATATACTTAAATACAAATCACATTATTTATGCATTTTAATCAAAATAAAATATATATTTCTAAATCATGCACCCTAAGCATATATATATAGTATAGTAACTCACCTAGTGCGCTCCACGAGACGGGTCCGACGGGCCTGGTCCACTAGCCCTCGGTCTCGGTGTAACTAAACAAACAATAACGACAGACATTAGAATAAACCTAACAGAAATCCTAGAATTTGATCTAGAGTATTTAAATATGGAAACAGAATTAGGGTTCGACTGGACATCACGTTTTACGAGAATTCTACCGAAAATCCGGCAGAACCTCCCCTGTAAAACGGACATCTCTCTACTCAAAAGAGTAGAGCCGACCCTGCAAAGAAACACACTTCGAAAAACTACACAAGGCACAATCAAAATCCCACGGTCGGACTCCAAACTACAGTCCATCGACCGGGGTCCACAAACACAGAATAATTCTGAAAATACCAAAAATACCCTTACAACATAGAAATTCATTTTATAAGTATAAATTACATAATTAACTTTAAAACACAATAAAAACCGATAAAAACTCATTTTATTAGAAAAACTGTATATTATATATATATAATTGAAAATAATTCACGAAAAATAGTTTTAATTAGTTAAAAATACCAAATAATTTGTAGAAATCATTTTTATACCTTACATAACTATTAAAACCAATTAAATTACATTTTTAGACAATTTAGGGTAAAATTACCAAAATACCCCTACATATATAAATATACTTAAATTACTTCAAAAATTCACCAAAAATTATACAATTATCCAAAATTAATTTTCTCAACATATTTATCAATAATATCAATAATTAAACTCAATTATCCAATTAATTTCAAATAAAAACATAATTAACCCTAATTTCCCAAATTTACATAAACTTAAATAATTCAAAATAAATACTTAGAAATTCATAAAAATTCCAAATAAATTCCTATAATTCATTTCAACACCTAATTTAACCATAAACCCCAATTTCACAATTTAAATAATTAATTTCCGAAAATTAGAAAATAATATTAAAATATTCAAAAATACCCAAAAATCCAAAAAATCTCCAAAAATTCCACAAAAATTCATACATGTAGATTGAGCTACTAGGATCAACATTTGTGAAGGGAGTTTTCATGAATCAATCAATTCAAAGCTCAAAAAAATCAAAAACCCTAGTGTGACCGAATTTGAAAATTCGAAACCTAAGCAAATCTAAACCATGTTAGCTCAAACCAAAGCTAGAATCACACTCACCGGAGCTCAAGGAGAATAAAGAGACCGGTGGTGTCGAAAACGGTGGCCGAAAATGGGAGAAACGGCAAAGGGATGATTTTCGGCCAAAAGAGAAAAAATGGAGATGCTGGCGCCGAGGAAGGGAGCTGGAGGCGGCGGAGGACGGCTGGGAACGGCGGTGGCAAGCCGGGAGGCACACCGACGGTAGGTGACCGGAGTTGCAGCGGGAGGGAAGGGAGTCGGGTGCGAGAGGAAGAAGAAGAAGAAGAAGAAGAAAAAGAAAAAGAAAAAGAAAGAAAAGAAAAAGAAAAGAAAAAGAAAAGAAAAAGAAAAAAGAAAAAAGAAAAAAGAAAAAAAATAATAAAAAAAAATAATAAAAAAATAATAAAATAATTTTAATAATTTAATAATAAATAAAATAATTAAATAACAATAAATAAATAAACAAATAATAAAATATTAGGGTAATATATATTAAACCCTAATTAAATAAATATTCACACACATAGTCTTTATTTAGTAATTTAAAAATACGCATGAGTTCATGCAAGTCCGAAAATATATTTAAAATAATTAATATTAAAATATTTACGTGAAAATTTCCCCGAAAATGAAAGTCTCGGGAAAATTTTACGTAAAGCACTGTAAATAAAACACAGTATTTAAAATAGGATTTAAATACATATCAACTCGTAAAAATATCATATATATACATTCAAAATTTATTAACACCGCATATCCCGGTACAGTGTAAAAATATTTAAAAACACGAGATATTACACCCTAACCCTTTATCCCACCATCATTTATCTGCTTCTCCAGTCTAGCTTTGCCTCTTCCCTTTCTGTAGAATGAACCTCTTCACTATCTTTATTATGTTTCTCGACTTCTCATCTTTATATTATCTCTTTTTCTCAAAAATGCTTACTCTATAGTCTATATGTTTCTTTATTTCCTTACATATTCTCTAGCTTGGTGTTTTTTCTCTTTAAAAACATAATATTTTCTTGCTTTGTTGTTATTTTTTTTATTGTTAATGTTCAAAAATAAATATTAACAATGATGAAATCAACTTATAATGGAGTTTTGTAGCCGGATCAACTAGAGTTGATACTGGATCAACCAGATCTAATACTAGATCTACTAAATATGGTAATGGTAAGGTTTTTTTAAAAATTTTAGGTTATTTTTTGCCTTATTCATTTAGAGGTTAATGAATTGTCTATTTGTTCTTTTATTTGATGCATGTTATACTAGTAAAATTGACTTATTTTGTTTGATCTCTAAAGTTTTTTTCTATCTCTTTGAGAGATCTTAATGGTGGAAGCCCCAAATGTGTATATCTAACCATCAATTGATCTTGTTGGTGGAAGCTACTTAATTTGAACACTAATCAAGTTAGAGAAACATATCAACAGTCAACATTCATTGTTAAAAAGGTAAAATTTTTAATTTGTTGTCCAAGTGTTTATATTTCATGTTGATATTTTTTGGTACTTCGATTTTTGAAAATATAATTTTTACTTTCTAAGTAGTTATTTTTATTATTTTTTAAATTGATTTTATTGAAAATATATCATCTATTTTCTATGTAAATAAATTTATTTAAAATTGATTTTAAAAATTAGTTAATTTTATTTAAAAAATTAATTGAAAAATTATTTTGGTTTCTATTCAAATAATTTTATTGGTTATCTATTTTATAGAATTTTGCCATTGAATATATAATTTTTGCTTACTATTTGATTATTTTATTTAAAATTATTTTACTTTCTATTTAAATAATTTTATTGGTTATTTATTTTATAGAATTCTATCATTGAATATATAATGTATGATTATTGTTTGATTATTTTCTTTAAAATTATTTTTCTTTCTATTTAAATAATTTTATTGGTTATTTATTTTAGAAAATTATGTCATTGAATATATAATGTTTGCTTATTATTTGATTATTTTATTGAAATTAGTGAAAAAAATTACTTTTATTGAATTAATTGAGTGAAGGAGAATTACAAATTGCATGTTTAAAAACTTATGATGTACAAAGATTACTGCTTGCTTTTATTGAATCCTTTTAATATTATTGGTTGTTCTCTTCTTATTTTAGCATATGCATTTGTCATTAATTTTTGTTGGCTCTGAATCATTTGTTCTTATTCTGTTTAGATTGCATGTAATTATGTAGGTGGAAACTGAAACAAATGTTACTAGAGGCAATCATCTTGCTACTACTACTGGTGGTGCTAAAACCCTAAATCCTGTAGAGGTGGAAGGCCCAAAGCAACCAGAAGTTGCTCAAAATGAAAAAAAAGAAAGAAAGGATATTGATAGCAGAAGGAAGGTGTGGGACCACTTCAAGAAAATCTTTGAGAAAGGGAAGTTGGTAAAAGCTAGATGTATTTATTGTGCTAAAATGTTAAATGCTGACAATAAAAAAAATGGTTCATCATCTTATAGAAATCATATGTTATGTTGTAGGAAAAACCCTAACCCTAAGTCCAGTAGATGAAATCTTTTAACTCTTAAACCTTATGTGCATAGTTCTGATAATGTAGGTGTAATAGGGACATGGAAATTTGATCAGGAAGCTATTAGGAATGTATTGCCTAATATAGTTATTGTCGATAAGCACCCATTTAAATTTGTTGAGGGAGAGGGATTTAAACAGTTCATGTCTTTTGCATGTCCTAGGTTCAAGATACCTAGTAAGTGGACAGTCAGTCAACCTATTATAATGCATATATAGAAGCAAAGCTTATTGAAAATTTTTGTATGCATCATTGCCAAAGTCAAAAATTCAGCATCAAAACTAACTCTTGGACTTCAATTCAATGCATAAACTACATGTGTATTACTACTCATTACATTGATTCAAATTGGAAGCTCAACAAAAAAATAATTTCATTTGTCTCTGTTACATCGTATAGAGGTGAGTATATTGCAAAAAATTTAGAAAACTATCTTCTAGAATGGGGTCTCAAACATATTTTCACACTGATAGTAGATAATGCATCATTAAATGACACTGCAATTGGTTTTTTTTAAAAAAATTATTGTCTTGGGGATCATCTGATGTTAAAATCAAATGCATCCATATGAGATGCATTGCACACATCCTAAATTTAGTTGTCACTAAGGGGTTGAAAGAAGCTGGCAATTCTGTTAAAAGGGTTAGAGAAGCAGTGAGGTATATTACGAATTCACCTACTAGGTTGCACAAATTTAAAAAAATTACTGACTTAATTGGTTATGAATCAAACTGTTCTTTTGTGTTTAGATGTGCCCACAAGGTGGAATTCAACCTATGTCATGTTAAAAATTGCTTGCTTATTTGACAAAGTATTTGAGAAGTATGAGGAGTGTAAGCATGCATTTAGATTTGACTTAGGGGATGATGTACTATATTTTATGGACTAGTTGCATGTTAAGCAACTTATTGATTTTTTGCAAAAAAAAATTATAAGATGACACTGAGAATTTCTGGTTCTTAGCATGTTACTGTAAACTGTTATTTCACTAAAATTTTTGAATTGTTTAGTAATTTAATTGAGTGGCAAAGTTCTGCTAATCCTAGCGAAAGATCTATGGCCTTTTCCATAAAAGCCAAATTTGACAAGTACTAGGGGGATCCTCAAAAGATGAATTTCTTGATTTTTTTTTCAAATGTGCTTAATCCACAATACAAGCTAGAATACATTGAGTATTCCCTATTTGAGATTTATGGGGATTCTATGGGTGGAAGCCTATTTGCTAATGTTAAAGTTGGCTTGTATGAACTATTTGATGATTACTCTGCTTCTTGCAATCCTCCTTTTCAATCTTCTTTACTATATGGAGAATCAATTTATGCATTTAAAAATGCTTTTTCCGAATTTGGTAAATCAGTTTCCTTGCTAAAAGAAAAATTTTATAAGCAAAAGATGGAACTTTGAATTGATGGGAGGAAAAAATATGAGGTGGATATCTATCTTGCTGAGTCTGTTATTGAGGAGGATGGCTAATTTGATATTCTCCGATGGTGGAAGCTCAATTCTGAGAGATTTCCTATTCTATCTACTCTAGCATGATGTGTGTTAGTTGTGCCAATCTCCACAATTACATCTAAATATGCTTTTAGCATATGAGGGAGGGTGTTTGATTACTTTAGACCTTCTTTAACTCCCAAAGTTGTAGAAGCAGTAATATATTCTTAAGACTGGATGAAAATGTCTAAAACTCTAGTCTCAATTAAAGAGTCCTTAGAGAAAATTGAGAAGTTTGAGAAAGGAACTTTACTGCATCTTGTTCTGATTTGCTTTTATTCAAAACTTTTTAACATAAGTTCCAATGATCTGTCTGATTTAACACTTGTCTTTTTCTTTTTCATTTTATTCTCAAAATTACCTCTAGTTGGCATGAGCCCATCAATGGGATTATCAAGTGCCAATTAACATGAAAATTCAGTAAATTTTATGAAAAGATTCCTAGAGGGGGGGTGAATAGGACTATCAAATAAAAATGAAAAATTAAAAGAATTCTTTGCAGGAATTGAATGGAAGTTGAGAAGGAAGAATGAAGAACACAAAAATTTAAGGAGTTCAGATTCAACAACAATCCTATGTCTCCACCTAACTTATCCCTAAGTTAGGATTTTTCAATTACCCATAATCTTATTCACAAGATTGAGATTACATAAGATTTTTATGGCTTACTCTTATAACCTTACAACTTGACTTTTCAAGGCTCACTCAAAAACCAAAACCCAAGTGTTTTAATGGACAATACTTAAACCAATTCCTTTAGAAATAAATCTCACTTCCCTTCTAATCTATCCCAATATTTAAGATGAAGAGAAATTTCATTTCTAAAACACAACCAACTCTTACAAGAGTTATGCAAACAAAGAATTGTTTAAGAAAATTTGAGAGCTTAATTAAATGCTTAAGAAATAATGAATGATACATAAGTCTCTTAACTTTCATTTAGCTCTAGAGGTTCTTATATAGATAAAAACTAAAAAATATAGCTATTGGAGGTGCAAATAATATGTCCAACATCTATATTTTGAATCATTGAAAGTGATGTTATTAGATAGCTATTCATGGATTGAAACCATGATTGGCTAATTAAGACATTTGAATTTCCCACACTTTCTTCATAAAAAATTTATATAATTTAATTACCTTTCCATATCATTTTGAATCACCTAAATTGGACTTCTGTAGCTCAAGATATGTCCAAAATACTAAGAGTTGTGCAATCTGAAATGCATACTGCTATTAAACAGCTATACACATATTGAAGCCGTGATTTTCTATTTAAGAAGTTTGAATTTTCCCATACTTTCTTCATCAAATCCATATATATTTGAATTATCTTTCTATATCATTGTGAATCACCTAAATTGGACTTATGTAGTTCAAGATATGTCCAAAATACTAAGAGTTGTGCAATTTGAATTATAGACTACTATCAGACAACTATACATAAGTTAAAGCCATGATTTGCTATTGAAGAAGTTTGAATTTTCCCATACTTTCTTCATGAAAGGTGTATATGTTTGAATTATCTTTCCATATCATTTTGAATCACTTAAATTTAACTTTTATAGCTCAAGATATATCTAAACTATTAAGATTTGTACAATCTAAAATGGCAGCTACATATGTTGATTTTGACTTAATATTTGCATACCCAAATAAACTCATTTTTGACAAAAAAGCCAATTTAGAAAACTTAAGACGTATAAGTTAAATTTTAAGAAGATACCTTTCTCATTATAAAACTCTAAGAATGTCAATAGCCTCATTGAATCTCAGAGGTCAAATTAGCCCTAGATAATCATACTTTATTTTAACTTCCAATGGAGTCCTAACTTATACACACTTAAACAAATAAATTAAATACTCAAAATTAAGTTTGTTAAGATTAAAATTAAGATTGATTATTACTAAGGTCAACAATCTCCTCCTTTTTTATTTTGACAAACTTATAGTACAAAGTAAAGTGTGTGATAATATTTGTGATAATAACGATACTAAATGAAATAAAAATTTCTTCCCCTAAGAATATGGACATGATAAGAAATATAAATTTATAGATTATTCTCATTGACAAAAAATAAAAACAATATAAAATATAGTAAGGGGGGATAAAAACATAGCATTCTTATGACAAATGTATTAAAAACATAAACTATGATAACATGATCATTTAAATAAATGTTAGGCAATGTGAGGAAATAATTTAAACATATATGCATATAGTGCCACTAAAATGCATCACAAAAATAGGACATATAATAATAATGTTGATGCTAGACGTGCTTAATTATCATATGATCATATATAGCATAGTTAGCTAATCAATCAAGTAGCACTTAGCATATAAAAAAATAAACATAAATTATTCATAACATATTTTTCTCTCTTTGTCTAAAGGAAAAAGAAAAAGAAAGAGATATAAGGGGAAATGAACCTAAAGGGACAAAAATTCCTATAGGAACAAAGTAAAGATATACTAAATCTTTGTAAAAATATTCATGCCTTAGTATAGATAAAAAAAAATTCCTAAGAGGAAATTATACATGAATTATGCATGTATAAATACATTTGTAAAAATATTCATGTCTTATCAAAGATCAAAATAATTCATAAGAAGAAATTATGCATGCATTATGCATGTATAAATACAATAATAAAATATTATACATATGTATAGTAACAAATACCAAACTCAAATATATTTCTCCCCGTTTATCAAAAACAAAAAGAAACGAGAGAGATATAAAGGGAAATGAAAACAAAGATACACAAAATCTTTATAAAATCTATGTTATATATAAACAAAGTAAGTAAAACAAGGTCTTTTGTCACATATGATGTACAAAAAAATTACTCATACTTACAATGTTAATATGCATGCAAAAATTTAAACAAATTTTCAACCCCTATATCAAACAAAAATATAATATGTTACTAATATAAACACATTTTTTAAGGGAGTTTTAAAATTAAAAAAATACACATATTAAAAAAATTAACTAGGTACACATGCAAACTCAAATTATTTCTCATCCTTTGACAAAATGCAGAAGGAAATTTAAAAAGATAAGCAAAAAAAATCACGATGATAAAAAAATTTTAAGATCAAAATCAAAATATTTATCAATCAAAGTAATCAATAAGCACAACATGATTTTACATAAAAAATAGTTCAATCATGTCAAGTTCATGTTTAATGAAATTTAATCTCTCTTTATTAAGAGGTTTGGTGAAGATATCTGCAAGTTGATTATTCATATCAATAGATTTAAGTGAGATATCACCAATTTGAACATGATCACGCAAGAAATGATGTCTAATGTTTCTATCTTTAGTTCTAGAATGTTGAATGAGATTTTTATTAAGGTTGATAGCACTTGTATTGTCATATTTGATTATAATGTGATCAAGTTTTACACTATAGTCTAACAATTTTTGTTTTTGCCATAAAAATTATGAAGAACAAAGACTTGTTGCAATATATTCAGCTTTAGTATTGGACAAGGCAACTGAAACTTGTTTCTTGGTAAACCAAGAAACTAAACATTGTCCTAAAACTTGAGAAGTTCTGAAAGTGCTTTTTCTATCTAGTAAACTACTGGTAAAGTCTGGATCAGAATAACTAATCAAGTCAAAGGATGAACTCCTAGGATACCAAAGTCCCAAATGCATTATACCATAAAGATATTTGAAAATTCTATTAATAGCATTTAAATGAGACTCTCTAGGACTATATTGAAATCTATCACACAAGCAGTAGAAAACATAATATCGGGTCTACTAGTAGTTAAATAAAGAAGGGATCCAATCATACCTCTAAATCACTTTTCATCATTTGGTTTGCCATTCTCATCTTTGTTAAGTTTGGTTGTGGTGCTGATTGGAGTTTTACTTATCTCAGCTCCATCCATGCCAAACTTTTTGAGAACATCTCTTGCATACTTGGTTTGATTGATAAAAATCCCATTTTAAAATTGCTTGATTTGTAGTCCCTTTTATAGTGTCACCTATAATGAGGTCTTGAGGGTGAGCTTTCCTGAATTACTAATCCTTTGGAAGTTCATCCTTCAAGGTAGGTTGAGATGTCTCCTCATTTTCCTCTTTGCTTGGACCTTTAAGTTCCAAAGGGTTACTAGCATTTTCTTTTTGTGTTTCCATAATCTCATTGTCACCTACAAGATCATTAACACTATAAACATCCTTTCTAGGATTAAGTGAGTTTGATTCTTCAAATACCATATGCATTGATTCTTCAACTACTAGAGTTCCCTTATTAAAGACCCTACATACTTTACTAGAAAAAGAATAGCCTAGGAAAATTCTTTCATCAACTTTAGAATCAAATTTCCTAAGATTATCCTTAGTGTTCAATATAAAGCACTTGCATCCAAATACTCTTAGATATGAGATTTTAGGTTTTCTATTATTCCATAGCTTATAAGATGTTTTATTTAAAATTAATCTTTTGAAAACTGATTTGAAATATAATAAGATGTATTAATGGCTTCTGCCCAAAAGTATAGAGGTAAATTATACTCATAAAGTATTGTTCTAGCCATTTCCATAAGAGTTCTATTTTTCCTGTCAACTACCCCATTTTGTTGAGGAGTTCTAGGAGATGAAAATGTATAAGAAATACCATTTTCATTACTATAGTTTTTGAAAAATTCATTTCCAAATTCGGTTCCATGATCACTTCTAATAGATGAAATACAAAAAAAAAATTTCTTTTTTCAACTCTTTTATCATAATTTTCAAAAGCTTTAAAAGCATCATTGTTATGAGCAAGAAAACATACCTATGTAAATCTAGAGTAATCATCAACCAATACATATGCATAGTGCATTCCACCAAGACTAGCAACTCTAGTTGGTCCAAATAAATCCATATGTATAAGTGCAAGTAGCATAAAGGTGGACACTACAGTTTTTAGCTTAAATGAGGACTTGGATTGTTTTCCCTATTTGCATGCATCACAAGGTTTATCCTTAGTGAATTCTAGCTTAGGTAAACTAATCACAAATTCATGTTTACAAAGATCATTCAAAAGCTCAAAATTTACATGTCCTAACCTTATATGCCATTCCCATGTGTCATGGGAGATAAACACTAAGCATTTTATGTCTTTGTTATCAATTTTATTTAAATCAATGACATAAAAATTGTCTTATTTTACACCACTAAAAACAACTTTATTTTTATCAAGACTACTAACAAAGCAATTTTTAGGAGAGAAAGTTACTTTATTTCCCATGCCACATAATTGACTTATACCAAGCAAATTATGTTTAAGACCAAGGACTGAGAATTACCTATTTCTCCAATGCCAATAATTTTTCCTTTTGCATTATCTCTGAGAGTAACGTGTCCTCCATCCTTAGCATCAAGTTTGTTGAATTGTTCTTTGTCTCCCGTCATGTGCCTTGAACATCTACTATCGAGATACCAATTACTTTTTGTTCATGTGGATTTCAAGGATATCTACACAAAATAATTTAAGTGTTCTTTTGGACCCAAACCTTTCTTAGTCTAGGTAGGTTATTTTTAACATAATCCATAGGAAGTAAATTCATATGTAGTCTTTTATAAAAGCACACATTATTAGTATGTCCTTTGATCATGCAATAAGAACATACAATATTTTTAAATTTATTTTTCCTAAGATGTAATGTTTTCCTAATTTTTTCAACATGTCTTTGGTGTTGTGTGTATCTCTTATTGTTTTGTGTCATTAAGTGAGACATGCATTGGCAATGGTAATGTGTATTTCAATAATTTTGTGCAACATGTTTATGTGTATTGTATTATGTAGCATGCCTATTATAATTGTGTCTAATGTGCTTATAAGCATGCTTGGGTTGATGTGCTCTAGTTTGAGCCTTACCTTTTTATGTTAATGAAGGATGAATCTTATGAGATTTTCCCTTGCTATTTAACACATGAGATCTTTTAGCTTTGAAAGCTTGAGTCTCATTTGATTTAGAGGTTGAAGGAGTGGAATCATGTGAAACTTTTACATAATTAATATGTGATGAAGATGATGAAGACATTCCATTCTCATATCAAATTCCATGGGTATCTCCATGAAATTTTTTAGAGTCAATAAGACTATCTAAAGTTTCTTTTCCTCTCTTAAATTTAGTAATGGAATTCTTTAATCTTTAATTCTAATACCTCCTTAGAAAGCTTATGATTTTCATCATTTGCTTTCTTAAGTTGACCTTTTAAAGAATTAGAAGATTTTTCATCACTAACAAGTTTTTCATTTCATTCAATAAGTTTAACAAAATTAATTTTTAAATTTTCTAATTCTCTACTTAAGCTACCTAACTCATGCTTATAATGTTTCTTCTTAGACAATAAACTTTTGCATTTAACAAGTAATTTGCTCATAATAGAGCTCTCTCATCATCATCATCATAATAATTATCACAATCATTAAAGGAAGACTAAGAAGTAGATGGTACCTCATTTTTATTTTCAAGGGCCATGAAGCAAAAATTGGCCACTTCTTGTTATTCCTCTTCCCCTTCGAATTCGGAGGAATCATTCTAAGTAGCTTTGAATGCCTTTTTCTTATCATTTGCTTCTTTGCTCTTGATTTTGAGTTTGGGACACTCACTTCTAATATGTCTCAGTTTCTTGTATTTATAACAAGTAACCTCTTTAGTTCTTTTCTTTCTATCTCCTTCGAACTTCTTGTTGAAGTCCCTTGTTCTTGAGAAGATTTTCTTTCTAAAAAACTTCTTAAAGTTAATAGTAAGCATGGCAATGTTACCATCTACATCACTAGAATCTTTATTTCTTTCCTCTTCACTATCTTCTTAAAGAGGTTTTAGAGTAATGCTCTTTTTCTTTTCTTCTTTCTTTTATTGTTCTTCACTTCTTTGCTTGATAATGAGCTCATGTGTTAAGAGCTTACCAATGAGCACATTGGTTGATAGAGTAGAGAGGTCTTGAGCTTTCTCAGTTGAAGTAACATAAGATTCCTAATCCTTCTTGGGTAAGATTCTTAGACTCTTGTTGTTTACCTCTTCTTTGGAGAAATGTTTTCCAAGTTTCTTAAGGGTTATGAGGAGAGCATTAAGACTGTTTCTTATCTTCATGATTGATTCATGAGGCTTTATTTTGAAGAGTTCATATTCATATATATGAATTTAAACCTTCTTGCTTCTTACTTGAATGTTGCCTTTGTTATGGTTTTCTAAGGTCTCTTATATTTCTTTGGTCGACATCCAATATTAAAGGTTTCCTTCTTCTTCTTTTATCATTAAAGAGACTAGCTTAATCATAGCTTTTTAATTTTTGTGATTTTCTTCCTTTGGATCAATACTTCATTGGCTTCTTACAAAAGTAGTTACCACACCATCAATGATAGTTGTAGGTGATTCCCAACCTCTTAAGACAATGTCCCAAAGTTTGATGGAATCATAATCAAGATATAATTCCATTTTGAATTTCCAATGTGGATAGTCATTACAATCAAAGATTCGTCTAAGAGAATAGATATTTTTTGATTCACTGCCCATGATCTTGTATTCTAGTAATGAAGTACCTAGAATTCAAGCTATGATAGCAATTAAAAAGATTTTTTTATAAGAATTGAATGGAAGTTGAGAAGGAAGAATGAAGAACATAAAAATTTAAGGAGTTTAGATTCAACAACAATACTACATCTCCACCCAACTTATCCCCAAGTTAGAATTTTCAATCACCCATAATCTTATTCATAAGATTGAGATTAAACAAGAGTTTTATGGCTCACTCTTATAACCTTACAACTTGATTTTTTAAGGCTCACTCAAAAACCAAAACCCAAGTGCTTCAATGGACAACACTCAAACTAATTCCTTTAGAAATAAATCTTACTTCCCTTCTAATCTATCCTAAGATTTAAGATGAAGAGAAATTATATTTCTAATATACGACCAACTCTCACAAGAGGTATATAAACAAATAATTATTTAAGAGAATTTGAGAACTCAATTGAATGCTTAAGAAATAATGAATGATAAACAAGTTTCTTAACTTCCATTCAGATCTAGAGGTGTTTATATAGAAAAAAAATTCAAAAATATAGCTGTTGGTGGTACAAATAATGTGTTCAATGTCTATATTTTGAATCATTGAAAGTGATGCTGTCAAACAACTATTCATGGCTTGAAACCTTGATTGGATACTCAAGAAATTTGCCCATAATTTCCTCATAAAAGCTGTAGATATTTTAATTACCTTTCCATATCATTCTGAATCACCTAAATTGGACTTCTGTAGCTCAAGATATGTCCAAAATACTAAGAGCTATGCAATCTGAAATGCAGACTACTGTTAGACAACTATACACATGTTGAAGCGGTGATTTGCTATTGAAGAAGTTTGAATTTGCCTATAATTTCCTCATGAAAGCTGTATATATTTAAATTATCTTTCCATATCATTTTGAATCACTTAAATTAGACTTCTTTAGCTTAATATATGTCCAAAATACTAAAAGCTATGCAATCTAAAATGCAGACTACTGTCAGACAGCTATACACAAGTTGAAGTCGTGATTTTCTATTGAAAAAATTTTAATTTTCCCATACTTTCTTCATTAAATTTTTATATATTTGACTTATCTTTCCATATAATTTTGAATCACTTCAATTGGATTTTTTTAGCTCCAGATATGTCTAAAATACTAAGAGTTGTGCAATATGAAATGGTAGCTGCATATGTTGATTTTGACTTAATATTTTCATAAACAAAATGAACTCGGATTCTAAAAAGCAATCATAATTCAAAAAGCTCAAGATGTCTACTTCAAATGTAAAGAAGATAACTTTTTTATTATAAAACTCTAAGGATGTTAAAAGCCTCATTAAATCTTAAAGGTCGAATTAGCCCAAGATAATCATAGGTCATTTTAACTTCCAATGGAGGCCTAACTTATAAACACTTAAAAAACAAATTAAATGCTCAAAATTAAATTTTTTAAGATCAAAATTAAGATTTATTACTTCTAAGGTCAAAATTTTAATTAGCATTATTAACTACTTTAGCTGTTGTCTTAAGTGAATATGTTGTTTGCTTAAATTGTTATTCTTGTGTTGTGATGTGTGCTATTTGGCCAACACTGAAGTGGCTATAATTTAGTTGCCAGTGTTATTATTCAATGAGTTTAAACACAATGGCTTGCAACATTGAAGTGGCTGACCAATAGTTTCCAGTGTTGTTGCATGACTTTAGCCTTATTGAATAACAAAACTGATATGGCTAAAGCTCAGTTGCTAGTGTTCTATTACTTGTATGGGCTATGATGATGCTTCCACCTATAAGAAGCTGAGAAGTAAACATGCTTGCTTTAAATTCTTGGTAGCATGTACTTTAATGCCAGAAATTATAGTCGCATTTGACCCATTTTGAGTTATAACACAACCTATTTGACCCATTTTGCATTTCATTTCTGTCTCATACCTTAGCTCACTTTGCATTTTATTTCTTTTATTCCTAATTTTGCATCTATTTGGTTTCATTTATATGATTGTGATTATTTTTGGGCCATGATGATGCTTCTACCTTAGTTTACATGCAGAATGTTTGAATGTGTTTGCTAATTTTTCTTAAGTGACATATATTTCTTACCAAAAATTCTAATGCCATTTAGAAATGATTTGAGAACTATTGATAGTTGAGCCCTTTTTCTTAATTTTATTATTTTTCTTTTTAGTTGGTTTACATTTCCTGATTCTGTGTTATTAATTTTTTTAAATGCAGGAATTGTAATCTTTTAGGCGAACTTAAGCTATGTTTGCCTATAATTATATTTTTTTTGCATGATATATAGGCCTTTTGCATATAATTTTTTTGGAAGCTTTATATTTTGGTTTTAAAATATTTGTTAAAGTCATACAATCTCATAAGTGGAAGCATTTTGTAGTTGTTTGTAGCTTACATGTTAACTTAATTTTTTCGTATCTACTTTTAAATTTGTATACAAAAATGGTAAATAGCCTGGACAGATGGAAAATAACCTCACATAAGGTAATTATTTTAGATCATTAGGGGCTTTACATATTTTCTAATTATGTAATCAATTTACACACATTGGGCTTAACCCTATTTTTGTAATTGTGTAATACAAATTGGGCTTCGCCCACTATAGTAAAAATATGAAATTTTTGTTTATTTTCATTATTTTCTATCTAAGCTCATCATATGGCCCCAACTAAATCCAAACTGATCAATTGAATCGATAATACCAAAAAAATCCATTCACTGAACTAATATGTTTCTCTTAACTTTTTGGCTCGGTTTGGTTACCAAATGACTATAAAATTTTACCCCTCTAGCACTAAACCGAGTTAAATCGAACTATTCTCACCCTAATCTACAACTGCATCTGTTTACCTAGCAAACTTGAAGACTTGGCATGCGAGACTCAGGCATCCAACCATTTAAACAGTCAAACAATTAGTTCATCAATTTTCATTTACCGTGTTCTTCCTTTAAACAAACCATAAATAAATGTTCTGCTTGTTGTTTAGGAAAATTACATAGATTCCATCTTCCCTTGACTCATCATGGTAGTTCCAAACCATTAGAATTAACCCACTCTGATGTTTAGTGTCCAACACTAATGCATTCTTATTCTCAATTTAAGTATTTTGTTATTTCATAGATGGTTATTCTTTATTTACATGGTTCTATCCAATAAAAAAAAGTGATGTCCATGCAATTTTCATTGAATTTAAATTAATGGTGGAAAAGCAATTTGACAGTAAAATAAAATCATTCCACTTACACTGGGGCAATGAATATCAACCATTACACAATTATTTCAAACAACATCATATTATTCATCGAGTTAGCTATCCACATACTCATTAACAAAGTGGAACTACTAAATGTAAAATTTGAAATATTATGGATATTGGATTAGTTATTTTAGCCCTTTGTGGTGCCCTATTTAAATTTTAGGAATTTATTTTTTAAATTTCTATTTTTTTATTAATCGAATTCCTACTAGTTTATTGGGAAAATACATTCCTTTCACTTAACTTCCAAATTACTCATTTCTTTGTGTCTTTGGGTATGCCATTTACCCTTTGTTAAGACCATACAATAGTCATAAATTTTGTTTTTGGTCATCTTAATGTGCATTCTTAGGCCACTCACCGATTCATCTTAGATATAGGTGCTTTGACAAAAACAATGGAAAAATGTATATTGCTAGACATGTTGAGTTCGATGAAAATTGTTTCCTTTTCATGTTGTTTTAGGTATCTCTTCCCACTATAATGCCATGCCAGTCTCTATGCCACCTCTGCCTTAGCTTTAGCTCATATGTCCTATAAAGCATTATTCTTTTTCGACACAAGGTACTACTCTTTCTCAAACTCCTACTTCTTCTAAAATTTCTTCTTTCTTATCTCCTTCTTCTTCCTTATCACCTTCTCAACACTCTTCCACTCTAACCAAAACACTAATAACCCAATCTTTTACCTCACCTTTATCCACTTCTTCAAACCATACCCACATCTACAACCAAGAGGGATTGAAACTATTTGGCGATCTTAGACATCCTGAAGATCAAATAACTAACTAGACTTATCATCTCAACCTTAACCTCAATGCACACACAATATGCAATTATGCCTTACCACTCTTCAACATAAACTAACCATTCTCCACACTTATACATTACCCTTTTTAACCTCTTCCCTTTTTGAACCTACTTCTTTTACCCAAGCCATTAAACTACCTGAATGGAAGTAAACCATGACAGAGGAAATGCAAACTTTGTACAAAAACCATACATGGGATCTTGTCCCTTGTCCCATCAATAGTATTGTTGTTGGTAACCGATGGATTTACAAGATAAAATGAAAGGGTGATAGTGGTATTAAAAGGTTCATGGCATGTCTGGTAGCGTAAGATTATACCTAAAAGTATGGATTGAACTACAAGGAAACCTTTAGTCTAATAATGAAATCAATGACTATTCATACTATGTTATCTATCTTGTATCAAAAGGGTGGCATTTACATCAACTTGATGTAAGCAATGCCTTATTAAATGGTAAACTTGAGGAAGATGTGTTCATGGTGCAATCCTAAAGGTATGTGGATACAAAGTATCCCATGTATGCCCACAAATTAAGAAAATCACTCTACGACCTCAAACCAGCATCGTGTGCATGGTATAAAAAATTAAGCAATTTTCTTCTCACAATGGGTTTTTAAGGTTCTTTTACTAATCCATCACTATTTACTTATAATTTTAAAGGTTATTAGTGTTTCTTTCTTATTTATATAGATTATGTGATCATCACTAGAAGTAGTACTCCTGTTCTGCAATAATTAATATCGTAAGTATCCACTACATTTTCCTTGAGGGTCTTAAGTGAATTAAGCTACTTTCTTAGAATTCAAGTTATTCGGACAAGCATTGGTCTTCTTCTCACACAGCAAAAATACAGAACATGCATCTTAAAAACTACTGACATGTCATCCTGTAAACCTTGTTCCATGCTTATAGCTTCAGGTACAACTTTTAAAAAATCTAATGTCATTACTCTCACTTGTTAAAGCCAACACATACTACAGACTTTATAAGAGCCTTCAATATCTGATAATAACCAAACCTAACTTGTCCTTCTCGATGAAAAAAATGTGTCAATATATGCATCATCCAACCTCCACACACTTGAAGGCTCTCAAACGTATCATCGGATATTTATAAGGAATAAAACATCAGGGCTTATTCATTAAACAATGTTCGTAAAGTTCAATTACTGCCTTCACTTATGCTAATTAGGCCTAGTGCTCAGATGACTGTCTATTGACAAGCAGATACCTCATCTTCCTTAAACAAAATTTGATCGCTTGGAATTTCAGGAAATAAATGCACTGTAGCACGATCTTCGATTGAATCAAAGTTCAAGGCCATAGTTGATGTAAGTGTCGAGATAAAGTGGGTAACTCTTTTACTTCAAGAGCTTGATGTGCAACTACAATCCCCACCCCATGTGTGGTGTGAAAACATTAGGGCCATCTTCTTATTGTCTAATCCAATTTTTAAAGCTCGCACACGACATGTTGAAGTGGATTTTCACTTTGTGGGCAACAAAGTACTTGAAAAATAGCTCACTATCTCTATAATATCATCAACAAATTAGGTTGCACATTTAATGACAAAGGCAGTTAGTAAACAACTGTTCCTCAAATTCAAGGACAAGCTTCGGTTAGTTGCTTACAAACTATTAGCTTGGTGGGGTGTATCAGAGACAAAGACTCCTACTACTACTTAAACTATTGGGTTTCTTGCACAAATGGTACCATAACTTTGACCCATATTTCAAAATAGTACCAAATTTTTAATTTTTTTCTTTTTGGTCCCTTAATTTATATTTTTTTCATATTATACTCCCTTAATGATTTTTTATCAAATTTGGTATACGCGGCAGTTTGAATAAGTATATTTTCTGTATATTCGCCATGTAAGCATCCAATTAAGAAACCTAATAATCTTGTGGACTCTATAAAATGGAATTTGTTAAAATGTTATTTTATGGAGCTCATAAAGAAAATTTGTTCTATGCGACCAATAAGATGATTAAGTTGTTTAATGGGATGTTTACATGGCAAATATACGAAAAATATGTTTATTTTAACTGTCACATATGCTAAATTTGATCGGATATATTTAAGGTACTTTAATCTGAAGCAAAAATAGAAATTGTGGTACTAAAAAGAAAAAAAATAAAACTTTAGTAACTGAAAAGAAAAAAATTGAAAATTTGATACTATTTTAAAATGTAGAGTAAAATTATGGTACCAATAGTGCTGCAAACCCTTAAACTATTTGTTAACTAATGTATATCAATTAGCTTTAAGTTTTTATTACTGTGTTGTATATGTACATTGAGATATATCTTTCTCTCTATAAAATATTTTGACTCTAGATATCTTTAAAAGTTGTTAAAATAAATTAACAATATACCATGTAGAATATGTTCTTTTTAAGTATTATAGATTGTAATTTAACTAATAAAAAACTTTATCTTAAAAAATATATCCCTCAACTAAATCTTGGTTCAAATATGTAAGTTGTTGAATGTAATTTAAAAAAATGTCGATAGTTACATAAACATGTTTTAATTATCAAAAAAACATTGCAAGTTTGGACTTGATGTCCACTATACATATTTTAAAAGTGCATTATCTGTTCAAAAGACTATGTTAGGGATATCATGCAACCGCATAGGGTAGCTCCTCTGGTAGAAACAAGAAGAAATTCCTCAAAAATGCTGCATTATTGTTCGTAGATGACTCATTCAACTGAGTAGGAGATAAAAAAAAAAAAAACTAATGATTAAGTTATCTCTCTGAATGTTTACAGTAAAAATGAACTCAATTATATGCACAGTTATTGCTCAGTGACATTATTTTGTTGTATGTAATATTTAATATAGTTGGTATTATTTTTGTAAAATTTTTGCCACATAATATGTTTATAAAATTTTAAATTTTATTTCTAAAATTTACTCATAAAATGAATTTTGATGTCTGTTGTATATATAATTACAAACTATATGCTGCAATATATGTGTAATACTAAATAAATCAGGATATTAATGCAATAAATTAGGACATTAACTCATTCAATTTTTTTAATAAATTTTTAAAGTTAATTTCCAAGATATATTATTATTATTCTCTTTTATATATTACATCTGGTTTAAAAATTTAAAATGATAACGAAATTTATTACACTATATATATATATATAATTTAAATTTTTCAGTAATAAAATATAAATAAATAATTTATTATTAAGTAGTTCGGGCGGATAAATGACTAGTAATTTTATAAGTTTTACTAAATTAAATTTAATAACTGAATAATTAAAATTAGCAAATTTTATAAAATAATTAATTATGAAAATATTAATAATAAAAATATGGAGAGAGTGTTGTATAGTTATTTAAATAAAAATTATGAATAATGTAATAAACTATTATATTATAATTCTATTAAATTTGCAAAATTAGATTATTATATAAAAAATAAAAATTGTAATAAAGTAATATATTATAATGGAACTCTATTAAGTTTGAAAAATTCGACTATTATATAGATAAAATGTTACTTTTTTATTTTTGAAAATTTTATCAAATTAAAATTTTTTAAAATTTTAAAATTGTATTAATTAATTTTTTATAAATTAAATATAATCACAATTTATTACTTTCAAAAATGATATTAACTATTTTTTTTAATAAAGGAATTCAGTCTCCGAGAAGGAAATTTTTTGTAGAATGTGGTGTCTGATCAGAGGATTGTTACAGATTCAGTGGCTATTAATGATGAGGTGTCATGGTTACGGGACGTGATGATGAGACTGGTGTTTTGGGGATTGGGTATACTTTCCAGCTGCAGCATGCTTCATTGGACAATAATGCTCTCTCCTTTGACATGTCAGAGGCTTGTGACTTGTGAAGCTAACGAGACCATTTAGATGTGGAAACAAGATGCAAATGCCAAACCCCAAGCTCATCCTTTTCACTTGGAGCCACTTTATCAAATTAGGCAGTTCCGGTTGTGCTTGCAGTCGTTGATGATTGTATCTTTTCTTTTTTATTGTAGTAAAAAATTGAGGATTTAACTATAAATGAAATAGAGTAAATGACAGTTAAAATAATTAAAATGATAAAATTGAAGAAATTATATAATATAATTTTGAGAATTATTGTACAAGTGAATAAAATTTAAACGATTGTACTAAAAAACATCACAAGGTAAATTTTAAGGAAAGTGTGGTGGGTCACAATGGTTCACTTAAATTCTATACTCCTAGACACAATTTTACTAGAACAAATAATTTAATAGCATAATAATTTGCAACAACTAAACCCGACAATACCAATAAGAAAGAAAACACCAAAATTTAACGTGAAAAACCTCAAACAAATCGGGAAAAATCACAGGCAAGATTAGAAGAATTTCACTATGACAATAAATAAGAGTTACAAAATATTTCTCTCTAAGGAGAATACAATAAAATTCTCTCTATAATATAGGAGATAACTCGCTCTCTATATATTTTTCCGCCAAAAGGAGATTTCTCACAATTACTCACCAACTCACTAACTGACCTATATACAGCCATGAATGATGGCTATTTTTCAACTCTTTTGTTAGCACCAAATTTGGTGCTGACTTATTATTATTATTATTATTATTATTATTATAAGTTATGTGGCTACACCGAATTTAACTTTGACAATCTCCCACTTCAAGATTTGATTGAGAATCCATAACATCTTCACATCATTCTTTCTATCTTGCCTTCTAATGTTGCTTACGTTACCATTAGGCCACATGAGGATCAATACCAAATAAATTTATCACTATTGATTGTTTTTTCAAGAAATTTGCAAGATTTTCTTTGGTATGGATTTTTTGCAAATTGACAGTTCCTTCTTCCACTTTCTCTCAAACAAAGTGAAAATGAACTCAAATATGTTTTGACTTTGAATGAAAGGCTGGATTTCTTGCGTGATGCAAAGCACTTTGACTGTCACTAAATAAAGAAACTTTCACTTGTTTGTGCCCGAGTTCTTCCATTGCCATTTTTAACCAAACTATTTCTTTACTGGCTTGTGTAGCTATCACATATTCAGCTTCCGTTGTTGATGTAGCCATAATTGATTGCAATTTTATTATCCAACTTACAACACTGCTAGCAAGTATAAACACATAACCCTTTGTAGATTTCCTTTTTATCCAAATCACCTGCATAATCTGAGTCAACATATCCTTTGACAATAAAGTTTGATCCTCCATAATATAATGTAACATCTGAGTTTCGTTTGATATATCTTAGGATCCTCTTAACAGTATTCCAATTCTCTCTACTAGGATTTGCCATGTACTAACTAACCACTCCCACTGCATGTGCAATGTCTAGTCTTATATATATTACAGTGAGCATCAAACTTCCCACTACTAATGCATATGGTACTCGAGACATTTCCATGCTCTCTGCTTCATTGTTATGACTCATACTGGAGGATAACTTTAAATTAGTAGGAAGTAGGATTAAAATTGGTTTACAATCTTGCATATTGAATTGCTATAAAACTTTCTTTAAGTAATTTTTATGGAGTAGCCAAATCTTCCTATCATTTTTGTCTCAGTGAATTTGCATCCCTAGAATCTTGATGTTGGTCCCAAGTCCTTCATCTCAAATTCCTTAGCCAACCTATACCTTTAATTATTTAATATGATCGCTACCAACATATCATCAATATACAACAGCAAAATAACGAAGTCATTTTCATTAACCCTTTCGAAATATGCATAAGGATTTGCATTAAGTCTATTGTATCCAAGGCTCATGATGAAGGAATTAAATCTCTTATACCAATACTTTAGTGCCTATTTCAAACCATATAAAGATTTGTTTAACCTTCAAACCATGTTCTCTTTTCCTTATTCTTCAAAACCTTCTGGTTGGAGCATATAAATCTCTTCTTCAACATTTTCATGAAGAAAAGCAATTTTGACATCTAGTTGCTCTAGATGTAAATCAAATATAGCACACATTGCCAAGACCACTTGAACTATTATAAGTCAAACCACAGGGGAAACTATTTCATTGAAGTTAATGCCTTCTTTCTAAGCATATCCTTATACCACCAATCTTGCACAATACCATTCCACTTAATCATCATTGTTATGCTTGATCTTGTAAACCCATTTGTTACCAATTAGCTTTCTTCCTTATGGTAATGACATAAGTTTCCATGTCTGATTATTATATAGAGCTTTTATTTCTTCATGCATTGCTACCATCCACTAAGATGCTTATAGACTCTTCATTGCTTTTTGAAGAGTAGATGGCTCTCCATCCTTTGTTATACAACAGTATGCAATATTACTATCCATAATATAATCAGAAGCCATGAGTTGACTATCAAACTCTGGATTCTTCAAACTCAACTAGTTCTTGTTCTTCATTTTCTAGTGTTGCTTCAGAAAAATCCTTCTGTTCCACCTATATTATTGTGGTCTCTGAATTATCTTTTAATATGCTACTATCACATTTTTCTTACAGCTTATCTTCTGCCAACATCACATCTCTACTGATGATGACATTATGGGTAATGGGATCCCATAAGCGATACCCTTTCACTCCTTCACATAACCCAAGAATATGCATTTTTTGGATCCAGCTTTGTAGTTTCTTAGGCATTATACATCACATACGCATGGCTTCCAAATAAATGGAGGTTTGAATAATCAATAGGCTTTCTAGTCCACATCTCCATAGGTGTCTTTAACTCAATTACAGTTGATGGTGACCTATTTATGACATAACAGGCAGTGTTGACTACTTCTACCCAGAATTACATTTCTAGACATATAGCTTTTAACATTGCCCTTATTTTTTCCAACAGGGTTCTTTTCATCTGCTCTACCACTCCATTCTATTGAGGAGTGTATGTTATAATGAACTACCTTTTGATGCCTTCCCACTTGCAAAATTTATTAGATTCTTCTCATGTATATTCTCCTCTATTATATATCCTTAAACACTTAATCTTATTTCCAAAATCAAGTTCCACCCATGCTTTGAATACTTTGAAGACTTCAGACACATCAACTTTCTTCTTAATAGGATACACCCAACATCTCCAAGAGTAGTCATCAATAAAGGACATAAAGTACTTTGCTCCTCCTAGGGACGGTACTAATGCTTGCTATACATCAAAGTGAACCAATTCTAGAATAATTTTTCTTCTAGAATTAGATGTGTTGAACTTCATATGATGCTGCTTACTTTTAACACAATGCTAACAAAAAGGTAAGGATACCTTTGTGAGACCAAGAAGTAGCTTCTGCTCGGCCATAATTTTCATCCTTATTCTGACATATGGATAAGTTTATAGTGCCATATCATTGCAGATTTTTTCACTTGAATCATCTGAAGCAATACATGCCTCTTCCTCTTGCAAAGTCTCTCCTATTAGCATATATAAATTCGTAATTATCTTTTATGTTTTCATTAGTAAGAGTGCTCCTTGAATTATTTTCATAATTCCCTTTTTGATTTCAACCCTGCACCTGAGATTATCTACCACTCCTATAGATATTAGATTTTTATTTGAGCCCTCCATATGCTGCACATTTTGAATAATACAAGTTTTGCCATCATACATCCTTAATTTAATGGTTCCAATATCAATGATCTTCAAAGGATAATTATCAATTGTGTACACTGATCTTTCTAAGATAGGTTTATAATGAGAAAACCAATCTCTTCAATTAGCCATGTGCTAGGTAGTTAATGTGTCTAAGATACACACAGCAGAAAATTTCTTTCTGTATGTGCTAGTCATCACCACTTCATTACATAAAGCGATGCTATCATCTGATATACTTGCAACATTTTCTTAAGGTTTGGAATCTTTTAGATTCTTACAATCCTTCTTCAAATGACCCTTTTTACCACAGTTGTAAAACTTAAAATTCTTCTTTCTTCTTGATCTTGATTTGCCTTGTGTCTGCCTCCTACTAGAGTTAGGTTTTGTTGATCTCCCTCTTATCACCACCAAAGCTTCCACTTATTGCGAATTCACCATCTTATCTTCTTTTTTTTATTCCTACTTTCTTCCCTTGGAACACCTGTTGCAATTTCATTAAAGACAAGATAATCTATAAGAAGAATATTTGTCAAGTTGTTAATGAGTTGATCATACGAATAAGGCAGACTTTAAAGTAGAAGTTCAACATGTTCATTTGCCTCTACTTTATTTCCCAATGATGTGAGTTGAGAAAATAAAGTATTTAAAGTATTTATGTGCTCTATCACTGAAGTAGATTTTTCCATCCAAAGAGTGTAAAGCTTCCTCTCAAGAAAAATTTTGTTGTGGATTGACTTGGCCTTATAAAGTCTAGTGAGCTGATCTCAAATCTCCTTCACAGTTTTCTTTTCTTCTACACTTGACAGTATCTCATCTACTAATGCCAGATAAAGATCTGCAATAGCATGCTCATCCATCTCTTTCCATTTGTTGTCATTTTGTGAATTCTTCCGGCCTTCCACTGATAGCTGTCAGGAAATTATCTTTTCTCAATATTGCCTTTATCTTTAATTTCTATAGTCAGAAATTTGTCCCGTTAAATTTTTCAATCTCATATTTTATCGTTATTACTTTTATCAGTATTCATGAACCAAATGCTCTGATACCACTTATAGTAAAAAACTAAGGATCAGATTATGAATGAAATAGAGCAAATTACAACTAAAATAATTGAAATGATGAAATTAAAGAAAATATATAATATAACTTTGAGAACTATTGCACAATTGAATAGATTCTAAAAGATTGTACTAAAAATCATCACAAGGTAAATTCTTAGGAAAGTGTGGTAAGTCACAACAGTTCACTTAAATACCATAGTTCTAGACAGAATTTTACTCGGACAAGTAATTTAATAGCATAATAATTTGCAACAACAAAACTTGATAATAGTAATAAGAAAGAGAACACCAAAATTTAATGTGGACAATTCCAAACAAATCAAGAAAAAACCATAGGAAAGACTAGAAGAATTTCATTGTGAAAAATAATAGGAGTTACAAAATATTTCTCTCTATTCTCTAAGGAGAATACAATAAAATTTTCTCTATAATATAGGAGATAACTCACTCTTTATATATTTTTCCCCACAAGGAGATTTCTCATAATTACTCATCAACTCACTAACTCTCACTCATATAATGCTTATATAGCACACTCTCTTCCCATTGCTATGCTTGTGTTTTTTGTTTTTGGTTGCATAAAATGGTAGAGTAAATGGCCTTTATATAGCCATGAAGGATGGCTATTTTTTAACCCTTTTGTCAGCACCAAATTAAGTGCTGACTTCTCCTTTTTTTACCTTGTGGTTTGAGGTTTTGATACAGATGGGCCTGTATTAATTTTTATGACACTTACTACCCTGAGTGTATGTTTGTTAACACATAAAGGAAAAAGCCAGTAATGCCATTAAACATGCTGATGTGGCTTCTAGCAGATGGATTATGCAAAAAAAAAACTCTAATGAAATCTCATTAATCCTTAATTCATACACATTAAATCTCATTAATCCTTAAACTAACGAACTAACAAACTCTAACCGTAGACCACCACCACACTTGCATAAATCAACGCCACCACCACTACTCTACCATAAAATTTCTTTAGCTTTATCAATAACAAATCAACACTAACACCATAAATTAACAACAAATTTCCTCCTATAATTTCATTCAAACTTTTAGTCCGTTGCAAACCTAAATTTTCTAGGTGTTCTCTATCACAAGCTTCCTCTTAACATAAAAATTTAAGTATGAAGAACATTATCAATAGCTAACCTAAATTTCATCAACATATTGC
This sequence comes from Mallotus nudiflorus, assembly GCA_947683625.1. Taxonomy (NCBI): domain Eukaryota; kingdom Viridiplantae; phylum Streptophyta; class Magnoliopsida; order Malpighiales; family Euphorbiaceae; genus Mallotus; species Mallotus nudiflorus. The sequence continues at coordinate 828,881 of CANTUR010001483.1, read as the reverse complement.
CATACCTAAATTTCCTTACCACCATCGCCCCACCACTATAGCACCGGACCAAACCCAAGTAGGCTCATTTCAAGAATAAAGAAAGGAACATTTGAGACATAAAAAATCCCCTTATATTAACAAATCAAAAAATTTCCTTAACATTTATTCAAATTAAAAAATCAAAATTTCTTTACATTTATTCAAATCAACAAATCAATACAACCACCACAAATAAACACCACCACCATCTACCATCGAGAGAATGCCTTGCAATTTCACAGAGGACTCAGAATAGTCGTGATGATGGTGGTCGTTAGCATCGAGGAAGCCACTTTTATATAGTGGCGACCAATACCATTATCTTTTTACCTATCTCAATCTCTGTCTCTGTCTCATTTCTTTATTGCGATGGTTGAAGGTGAAGGAGTGGTGGTGATAATGGTAGTCATTGTCACGTTTCTCTGTGTCTTGATCATAGATGTTTGGTGAAGGTGATGGTGGTGGCAAAAGGAAATGCAAATGATGGTGATGGTGAAGGAATGGTGATGGTGAATTTTCTAGGTTTTTATTTTGTTAATTTATGAATTAGGGATTAATGAGATTTGATTAGAGTTTTTTTTTTTTTGACATAATCCATATACTGGAAGCCCAATCAAAACATTAGAAGCCACGTCAGCACACCACATCAGTAGGTTTAATGGTATTACTGGCTTTTTCCTTTATGTGTTAACAAACATACACTCAGAGTAGTAAAGTGTTACAAAAAAATAACACAGGCCCATTTGTGTCAAAACCTCAAACCATAGGGTAGAAAATTGTATTTTCCTTTTTTTTTTATAAATTATTCAGTGCAGCCATTTTTTACTTTAACTTTGACAGTTATAGGATTTAATGTGAACTTACATTTAAAGTAAATTTTCTTGAAATGTATTAGGTTGCTTTTTTTTTTTAGGTCAAAGTATTGGGTTGCTTTTTGTTCATTACAAATTAATTTTAAAATTTATTAATTGATTGTGTATAATTATCATGTCTTTCTAATTCTCAGTATGGCAGCTTTTATTTTTTACCTACAAATGTTCGAATCAATTGGTAGAAATAGTTGTTCTTGCTTAAGCAACATATTGAAATACATAAAAATAAAACTAGCAAACTTAGAAATTACTGTTGAATTATGGAGTTTATTAGTTGTTCAATTTGGTTTTGAGGTGAGTTCCTATAGGTTTGTGGTAAGAACTTCATATCCAACACCTAAATATTGGTACATAATCCTCTATACATCCGACACCTAATGATACATAATTGTTCAATTTTTATTACTCTCTGAACTGGAAAAATAAAAATCACTAATTCTTTTTGGAAAATACATAATGTACACATTCTTTCTTGATTAAATTTGCCTTGGCAGTGCATAAGATGAGATTACAAATGATACTGCAATGTACATAAATGCAATAAAGAGAAAAATACAATATGCATAGCCCTTGTTGAAAAATTAAACAACATCTTCAAACCTCAAAACTATAAACATTGGCTTCAGATCTTTGCTAGCACCAAATCCTGCAACAACACTTGTAGCTAGTAGATATGATACAACCTATCCAAACAAATTTAGATAATCACGTATTCATGTTTCAAATAATACAACAAATATGGAAACAAGATTAAAGTTAAAATACCCAACTTGATTTGTAATAGTTGGAACCTTTATAACTACTAGATATGGATAAAATTTAAGATACCTTGTCACCGTAGAAGTCAAACATAAGGTTTCCATTGCCATGTAGTACCCTATTTCTAGTACAAGCTCAAATTATTGTAAAAATAATTTGCAAAATTGTGTATACCAATCTGATCACAATTGTTGCAAGTAAGTATATGCAATTATAGATAATTCAAGCTTAGAAGAGTAATGAATAAATGAAAATTAACCAGAGCCAGCTAGTATAAGCTTATTTATTTTCAACTAGTTTAGATGGTTAAGCCTCATAGCTGAGAATGAGAGAGTAAGGAGGTGTTGAGGAATTGAACTCTCTCCCAACAAAATGCTTTAGCCCGATGACAAGTTATTTTATCATCCATTTTAAATGGATTAGGCAGCTAGTACAAGGTTACAAGCTTATAATTATGGTTTACCTGTATGAATAAATATCCTTGAAGTGTAGTTTACCCTTAGAATCATTAACTACATAAGTAGTTGTGTTAGTGATTAGCATAATTAATGAAGCCAATAGAAAAATGAAAGTGAGAACTATGTAAACAAGAGGAACTACCAGACTAGCATTAGATTGCCAATTTTTTTTCTTTTTTGCCTTAAAACACAGGTTATAATATGCATATGAGAAGTGCAATTGATCTCCAAAGTCTACTTCCAATTTATAATCTACGGGGCAAGTATAGTATATATAATCTATGCTATCTTTCACTTTGACTTCAATCACATAAATGAATTTATTATAAGATCATCACTATCTATAACCATATCAAACCCTCAATGGGATCTTTCCATGACATCTTCCCTTCATGGGATTTTGATAATTTTTCTTTGTCAAGTTTGAATATTTACTTATTATGAAATTTCTATTAATATTTTATAATTGGACTCATTTAAAAACTACAAATTAGTTTCTAATTAAATAAAATCATTGAGTGGAGTATTCGAATGGACAAGTTGTAAATTAAAAGAATCATATTAATGCGATTGACAAATGGTAACAAAAAAATTTAATGACTTGAGCAAGATTTTTCTTTTAGTACGTTTTAATTGTACTATTATTTCCATTATTCCTTTATCAAAATTTAATTTAAATTTTTAATAAATGAAAGATCCATCTTTTTCTATAAAAAAAAAATACCATATCTGGTAAAAAAAACTAAATATTCATATAAATAAGCTAATTTAAATTGACTAGTTGAATCCATTGATGATTTAATTTTAGAATTACCATATTTTCTGAACTAAATATTCATTTGATCTTATTAAATTTATATATATATTAATTACTTTTTTTTTTTTAACAATTGAAAGATCAAGGAGGAAGTGGAAAGATCGAACTCATAATCTCACATTACATGTTAATCATTTGAGCCACTAAATTACAAAGGTTAAACAATTACTTTTATTATTTAAGCTACTAAATGGTGATATAATTCGCTTGATGCAAGTGAATTATTTTTCATATTTTATAAATAAAAAAAGGCTAAACTAGTTTTATCGATGAAAATTAATTAATCGAGAAAGCTAACTGAATTCACTTGGATAACTACTCATTGAGGATCCAATTTTAAGGATACTACACACCGGACAAAAAATATATTTGGCCTCATTACATGATTTATGAGAAATGGCTTAACTTATGATTAATGAAAAAGGATATTAATCCCTCTAACGGGCACAAAGAATTATAATTAATTTTTTTGGAGGGTATAAACATTTAATTACATACCTTGTCACCGAAGAAGTCAAACACAAGATTTCCATCACCATTCATCATTCTATTCCCTGCGCCAACATTGTAAAATGTGAAAGTTATTTGCACTCATCCGGGGTGGTGTGGTGAGGTGGTCGTCTCCTGCTCGAGACTTCTCCTCACCCCCGAAAGGATTAATACTCTTGAAAATTTATATATATCTAGGCCTTTCGAACTGGCGGTCTTACCCGTTTAAATTTAGATAGATTTAACTCCTCCTTTTGCTAACATACTCAATATTGACTATTGTAATTCTTTAAAAAAAAAAAAAGGTTATTGTAGAATTATAAATTACAGCTTTGTTGTTGCAAACATAAACCTGTAATTTATATTGCATGATCGTTGCAAATTAGACAATACCCTTTGGCACAGTTGACCTTACCAACAAATTTCGGAAAAGAAATAGCTTGTAACATTTTTAGGTTTACCTGTAGGCATAAACGTCCTTGAAGATAATGAAGGAGATAATCAAACCTCATAAAAGAGAAATAATCAAATTCTATAAAAATATAGTATCTTTATAGAAGAAGGTTACAAAATATACATTAAAAAAATAAATAGATTAAAGATGTATATTTATTGATTGTAAAGAAGTGAAATAAAATAAAATAAAATAGTAAGAGATCATGACTGATTTTACTGACTAAGTGCACTGACTACTCTTTCTAGAGTTAATTAGTCAATTTTTTTAAGTCTAAAATTGTAGGTTTGATTTGACAAATTTACTTCCACCCCCATTCAAGAGACTTCTAAATGCTTCCACTCACCGACTTAATATAGTTATAAATATATGTAGTAAGTTTCATTTGTGTGCATGAGAATGTGAGTGAGTGGTGTGCATGAGAGTTAGTGGCGTGCAAGTGTGTGGTATGTGAGTGGTGTGTTAGAGTTCGAAAAGGGGGTGTGTTGTGATAAGATATATAGTTAGTGGGGAGTGTCTTGAGTGTAAACACTTATGTGAGTGTTTTGTGTGTAAGTGTTCTTGTAATAAATATTTATAATAAAAGTAAGTTTATTGCAAATTAGTCCTCCACATATTCTAAAAGTGGTATTAGAGCGGGCGGTTAGGGACCAACTACCAAGTGCATTCGGAGCAAGCGATCAAGGATCGTGTTACATTGAGGTGCCACTAGTGTGTAGTCCGGGACTGTAAAGCTCAGTTGGTCTGGGACCAAACTTACTTGGTTGATTAAGAGTTAATAAACCAGGTCAAGATGGCGAACATGACTACATCAGTAAGTGATCTTAAAAAGCTTAATAATAATAATTATAGCACTTGGAGTACTCATATGCAATTCTACTTGCTCGGTCAAGATTTGCAGGAGATTGTTGGAAGTAGTGAGACCTTACCTCCAACAAGTTAAGATGATCGTAAGAAGTGGAAGGTTAAGGCCGGAAAAGCAATGTATGCTTTGTCCGTATCAGTAAAGGATGATTTGTTACAACGCATTAAGGAAACAAAGACACCTAAAGAGGCTTGGGACATTCTTGCTGGATTATTTGCTCAGACGAATTATGCTAAGCTCTAAAAACTTGAGAATGAGTTATTGTCAATCTCGCAGCAAGACATGATAGTGAGTGAATATTTCACTAAATTTAAAGCTTTATGTCAAGAAATTTCAAAATTAGATCCTCAAAATCAAATCACGTAGACAAGGATGAGGAGGATCATAATCCATGGGTTGCATCTTAAGTTTAATGCACTCATCACAGCAACTCATGGATGGGTTAAGGAGCCGACTCTAAATGAGTTAGAGAATGCATTGGCTAATCAAGAGGCTTTAAATAAGAAAATGGCTAAAGTCTCAATCAAAGAAGATGAGAAAGCCCTTTTTAGCAACAAAAGGGGTAAAGATTGGAAGGCTGTGAGAAAAAACTTTAGAGGCAAGCCAAAGCAGGAAGGATGACATAAATGTCAATAAGGAAGGAGTTGGCAATAAGAGGGAGCTCATCATAACCACCAATTATAGGACAAAGTAAGTCACCTTAAGAATGACCAGTGTTACAACTATGGTAAATGAGGCCACTATGATCGAGACTGCCAGTATAGGAGAGTTAAAGGAAATGTTGCAACATCCTCCCAATCTTGAGTTAAAAGTGAAGATGAATGGGATTTTCAAGCTTCATGTGCCATTTTAGAGCTAGTCACAAGCAACTCTAATAAGGTTACACCATCTGTCACACTTAAGTCAAAAGAGGAGTAAGCACTTGTCACTATAAGTAATAAATCCATAAACTATAATGATGATTGGATAGTAGATTCTAGGTACTCTAACCATATGATAGGAGATAAAGGAAAACTTTCAAGCATGTCAAAATAAATGGGGGAGCGAGTTGTTGTCACAGTAAACAACTTAAGGCTACCCATTCCTCACATCGGCAAGATGATGGTAGTGCCTTAATACAATGCAAGAATGGTGCATTTGAATAATGTATTCCATGTACCTGGGATGAAGAAGAACCTAATATCAGTGCCATAATTGACATCCTTAGGAGATTATGTACTGTTTGGGCCTGAAGATGTAAAGGTTTATCGAAGTTTAAAAATTATTGGCACACCAGTTTTGAAGGGACAAAAACTAGAGTTTGACTATGTAATGTCATAAAAAACTGCTTATATAGCCAACACTAAAAGGAATAAAACAACTGACTTGTGTCATGCATGCTTAAGACATATGAACTATTATAAGTTAAAGGTGATAATGAAGAAATCAATGCTCAAGGGACTTCCTCAAGTTGATGTTTGAGATAACACTGTATGTGATGGATGCCAGTATGGAAAAGCATACCAACTTCCATATGAAGATTCTAAGTACCGTGCAAAGGAGCCTCTAGAGCTGATTCACTCATATGTTTTTGGCCATGTGAAGTAACCATCCATAAGTGGCTTTTGATATATGATAACTTTCATCGATGACTTCTTAAGGTATATATGGGTGTATTTTATGAGGGAGAAATCTTAAGCTGTCACGACCCAAAACAGGGGCCATGACCGGCACTAGGGAACGGGAATTCTTTCGAATCCGGAACCCGTAGCAAGCCTAAAAATAAAATAAATATGCAATAATAACCATAAAAATATAATATGCAGCGGAAAATAAAATCATAAATATTACAATATCATCCATATCAACTGGATTCAATTCAAAACTCATCACATCGCATATATAATCTCATAAATGTATAATCTTTATACAAATCCAGTTTTACTATAATACATCTCTTTAAAACAAATACTTTAATTCACAACTACTGAAAATCACAACTACTGAAAATCACAACTACTGCAGTGTCTAGATAAAATAAATAAGACTCAAGTATACAATTTACATAAAGAAGCCGGGGCGGAAGAAATCCGGCGTATCGACCTGCTACTGAGGTCTGAGGAAGTTGACTCTCCTGAAAAATAGTCAACGGAGGGGAGTCAGACCTCACTGAGTGAATTACTATAGTATATATACATACACTTTAAGTGATAATGCATACAGTCAACAGTACAAGAGTAATATGTATATATACAGGCAAGTTCATACAGATGCAGAAAAATCATTTTATATATTTTGTCTGAAAATCAACTTTTATGAAGGATCACATAGAACCCTAGAATATCGCAACCTCAGAAGATAGTGTTAAACAACACTCTAGCCATACAGGCTCACTGATTCCAAATATATCCACTTAATCCATTTGGACAGTAGACTGGCCCCAAGACACTAAGTCAATCGAGCTCCAGCAGTCTGACTGCCAGTGTGATTGGCCCCGAGACACTTGGTCAACCGAGCTCCAGCAATCACACCCAAACCACATCTCACATATCAATAATCATAATCAAATCAATATCCACAAATAGTTAGTAATATAGCCTAAATACTATAGGCGTACCGGTACGTACTCGGTCCTAGTGCTGCCCACTAGGTAGCACGTTCTATTGATATCCTTCATTCTTAAATATAAAACATTCATTCACAAAAATAAATGATGCATGGATATAAATGAAATAGCAATATAAACCATATATATACCGAAAATATACCAAACATAAACCAGGTATATTTTGAGTATATATATGTCAAATAAATCCAATCAAATCATGAATTAAACTAAAATATATTTAAAAACATTTTAAATATATTTTATTAATAAAACATGTATATAATTTATTATATACCAAAAATATACCAAAAATATACTTGAATATAAATCATATTATTTATGCATATTCAGTCAAAATAAAACATGCATTTTCTAAATCATGCATCCTAAGCATATATATATAATATAGTAACTCACCTAATGCGCTCCACGAGACAGGTCCGACGGGCCTGGTCCACTAACCCTCGGTCTCGGCGCAACTAAACAAGAAATAATTATTCGACATCAGAATAACCCTAACAGAAATCCTAGAATTCAATCTAGAGTATTAAATACAGAATCAAAAATTAGGGTTCGACTGGATATCACGTTTTACGAGAATTCTACCGGAAATCCGGCAGAACCTCCCCTGTAAAACGGATATCTCTCTACTCAAAAGAGTAGAGCCGACCCTGCAAAGAAAATACACTTCAAAAATAACCACCACAATCGATCACAACCCCTCGGTCGGACTCCAGACTACAATCTGTCGACCGGGGTCCACAAACACAGAATATATATATTCAAATATACCAAAAATATCCTTAAATCATAAAAATACATTTCATACGTAGAAATTACATAATAAATCTTGAAACACTGTAAAAACCGATTAAAACTCATTTTATTAGAAAAACCGTATATTATATATATAATTGAAAATAATTCCCGAAAATAGTTTTAATTAGTTAAAAATACTAAATATTTTGTAGAAATCATTTTTATACCTTAAATAAATATTAAAACCAATTAAATTACATTTTTAGACAATTTAGGGTAAAATTACCAAAATACCCCTATATATATATATATACCTAAATTACTTCAAAAATTCACCAAAAATCATACAATTATCCAAAATTAATTTTCTCAACATATTTATCAATAATATTAATAATTAAACTCAATTAACCAATTAAATTCAATTTAAAACACAATTAACTTAATTTTACAAAATCACATAAACTTCAATAATTAAAAATAAATACTTAGAAATTCATAAAAATTCCAAATAAATTCCTATAATTCATTTCAACACCTAATTCAACCATAAACTCCAATTTCATAATTTAAATAATTAATTTCCGAAAATTAGAAAATAATATTAAAATATTCAAAAATACCCAAAAATCCAAACAACCTCCAAAAATTCTGTAAAAATTCATACATGAAGATTAAGCTACCAGGAACAACATTTGTGAAGGAAGTTCCATGAATCATCCAAATCGAAGCTCAAAAAAATCAAAAACCAAAAGAGGCCGAAAACTTCAAATCAAAACCTAAGCAATTCTATACCATTTTAGCTCAAACCAAAGCTAGAATAACACTCACCAGAGCTCAAGGAGAAGATAGAGACCGGCGGTGTCGAAAACGGTGGCCGGAGGAGGGAGAAACGGCGGTGAGGAAAAATGGTGGTCGGCGCCCGCGGGAGAGAAAGAAGAAGAAGAAGAAAAAGAAAAAGAAAGAAAAAGGAAAGAGAAAGAAAAAGAAAAAGAAAGAAAAAGGAAAAGAAAAAAAAAAGAAAAAAAATAAAATAAATTAAAATAATTAAATATTAATAAATAAATAATAATAAAATAATAAATTTTAATAATTTAATAATAAATAAAATAATCAAATAATAATAAATAAATAATAAAATATTAGGGTAATAATAAACCCTAATTAAATAAATATACACACACAGGCTTTATTTAATAATTTAAAAATATGTATGAGTTCATGCAAACCCGTAAATACATTTAAAATAATTAATAATACATTGTTTACGTAGAAATTTCCCCGAAAATGAAAGTCCCGGGAAAATTTTACGTAAAATACTGAAAATAATAGACAGTAATTAAAATAGGTTTAAAATACATATCAACTCATAAAAACATCGTATAATGCATAAAAATTATTGACACTGTATATCCCGGTACAGTGTAAAAATATTTTTAAAAAACACGGGATATTACATAAGCTTTAAACAAGTTTAAAAAGTTTAAGTAGATAGTTGAAAAAGAAGTTGATCGAAGGATTCGTTGTCTTCATACTAACAATAGGGGCGAATATACTTCACATGAGTTCTCAAAGTATTTACAAGATTGCAAGATACATCGGCAGTTGACTTATCCTAATTCACTATAAAAAAATGGTGTAACGAAAAGGAGGAATAGACATCTTGTAGAGATATGCAGAAGTATGCTACATGCAAATAATGTTCCACCTCGATTTTGGGCGAATGCATAAAGACAACTGCACATGTGATCAATAGGCTACCACTAGCATCATTTGGATCTGTTTCACCCTTCGAGAAGCTAAAGAATATAAAGCCCATTGTAAGTCATTTTTGAGTCTTTGGTCATGTATGTTATATTTTCATGCCAAATCATTAACGAAGCAAGTTTGATAAGAAAGCAATACAGTGCATCTTTATGGGTTATGATTATCAAAGTAAAGGGTAGAAATGTTATGATCTTACAACAGGGAGATGTCATACATCAAGAAATGTGATATTTGATGAAGCTTCATCCTAATGGTCCCCTTAAGAAGTAGCTATGCTAAACTTAAAAGAAATTGAGGAGAAGTTATAAGAGAATTGAAAAAGATGAAGTGGTAGAAGAAGGTGAAGAAATCACTCAAGAAGAAGGACTAAAAGAAGAAACAGGCAAAGATAAATCTCCCGAGAAGTCAAATTCCCCATGGTGCATAGGAGTGCATCAGTAGACACTAAAAGAAGCACACTTAAGCCAACTTGAGAAGATTCAAAAGGATGGAGGTGTATTAGAATATGGGCCACATTTAAGAAGAACATCAAAGAAAATTAAGAAGAATCCTAAATATGTTAATACAGCACTTGTTGAAGAAGACAATGCAAAAGAGCTTACAACATACGAAGAAGCATCCATAAGCAAGGAATAGATGAAGGCTATGGAAGAAAAATAAATGCCTTAAAGCAAAATGAGACTTAAGATCTAATGCCAAAGCCTAAAGATGTAAAACTCATATCATGCAAATGGGTTTATAAAATAAATAGTCGTCCTAATGGATCGATAGAAAGGTACAAAGCTTGTTTGGTGGCTTAGGGATTCTCATAAAAATATGGATTGGACTATGAAGAGATGTTCAGTCTGGTGGCAAAGATTACAATAGTACATGTTCTACTAGCCTTAGCTGCTTGTAAGAATTGGAAACTTTAGCAAATGGATGTGAAGAATGCTTTCCTACATAGAGAGCTAGATTATGAAATATACATGGAGTAGCCATAATGGTTTAAAAGTAAGACTCACCAAAGCTATGTATGCAAGCTCAAGAAGGCACTCTATGGATTGAAGTAGGCACTAAGAGCATGGTATGGGAAGATAGCAAAGTTCTTAATTCAAAGTGACTACATAATGACCTCAATAATCTCTACTTTATTTATGAAAGCTCAAGATGGAAAGTTGGCAATAATTCTAGTTTATGTGGATGATTTGATCATTACTGGAGAGGACAAAACTAAGATTCATCAAATTCAAGCCAACTTATCAATATGCTTCCAGATGAAAGCTTTGGGAGAGTTAAAACATTTTCTTGGTCTTGAAGTCAAATGAATGGAGGATGGAATCTTTTTATGCCAACAGAAGTATACTAGGGACCTTCTTGAGAAGTATGGGATGCTAGAGTGCAAACCTATTTCAACACCGGTGGAGGCTAATACAAAGTTATGCTCTGCTAAAGGAAAGGACTTAAAGGAATCTACCATGTACCAACAACTAGTTAGTAGCCTAATCTATCTCACTCTCATGAGGCCAGATGTAGCATATGCAATGAGTTTAGTAAGTCGATTTATGGAAAATCCAAAAAAGCCTCATTTAGAAGCTGTGCGAAGAATTCTACGATATATCGAAGGAAACATTGTCTATGGTATCTTATACAAAAAGGATGGAGCAAGTGAGAAGGTTGGATCTTGTGATGCTGATTATACTGGAGATCATGATACAAGGTGCTCGACTATAGGTTATATGTTCAGCCTTGGATCAAGGCCTATCTCTTGGTGTAGAAATAGGCAACTGACGGTGTCATTATCGAGTACCGAGTCAAAGTATCAAGCATTAGCTATAGCAGCACAATAATATGCATGGTTGATGCAATTAATGAAGGATCTCCATCAACCTGTTAAGCACACGGTACAACTATACTGTGATAATCAGTCAGTTATACACTTGACTAAGAATCCAGTGTTCCACGCAAGAACCAAACATGTGGAGGTACATTATCACTTCGTGCGAGAAAAAATCCTACATGGAGAGATCCAAGTACAATACGCTAAGACTGAAGGTCAAGTTGCAGATATATTCATTAAAGGACTTAATGGTATAAAGTTTGAAGACTTTAAAAGGCAACTTGGTGTGGTAAGCAAGCATATAATTAAGAGAGTAGTCATTGAGGGGGAGTATTGACTAAGTGCACCGACTACTCTTTTTAGACTTAATTAGTCAATTTTTTTAGTCTAAAATTGTAGGTTTGACTTGACAAATTTACTTTCACCCCCATTCAAGAGACTTCTAAATGCTTCCACTCACCAACTTAAAATAGCTATAAATATATATAGTATGTTAGTTTCATTTGTATGCATGAGAATGTGAGTGAGTGGTGTGCATGAGAGTTAGTGACATGCAAGTGTGTGGTATGTGACTAATGTGTTAGAGTTCAAAAAAGGTATGTGTTGTGATAAGATATATAGTTAGTGAAGAGTGTCTTGAGTGTAAACACTTATGTAAGTGTTTTTATAATAAATATTTATAATAAAGTAAATTTATTGCAAATTAGTCCTCCATATATTCTATAGATTTAAGTAAATAATTAGTGGTGATCAATGAAAGCTTTTTTATTTTATAAAAATTACAAAAAGAAAAAGAAGAGAAAAGAGACTATTAGAGTTTCCCCTTTCTTTTAAACAAATTTAATAGTAGAGCTATACAAAAATTGTCAAGAAATTTGGTCAGGAAATTGGGTTTGAGGCACATATATCTTTTCTCTGTGTTTTCCTGATATGATCTGTTCATTTAGAAAAAGCATAACCAAGCCGACCTTTCTAAATTACTTTTTAACTTCACCAACGGTGTAGTCGTCCAAACAGCTATCAAATTTTGAAAAGTTGTTTTTTTGCAATAATTTAGCTAGCGCCATAGAATAGATAAATAGATAATATTTTTATAAGTTGTTTCATTTTTATTATGTATATTTATATTTTTATCCCTCTTCAGTTAATTAATGCAATTTTTTTAATGGTTAGTAGACACAATATTATATCTAATTATGTAAATTTTATATCCAAATTACTTGTTATTATATAGTTCCTTGGACAAAAAGAAAGAATTATTTCCGTGGACAAAAGAATCAAAGTCGACCTTGTTGGTTATAATTAATATTAATTTGTTATCAGTTCTTCATTTTTTTATCCATTTAAACTTAATGTCGACTCATTAAAACACATAAATTTTTAAAAAAAGATTTAAATAGATCCTTTAATCTTAACATAAATACAGTATTTTGAAAAGGGATAATAGTTTCATTTAGGGATGTACATGGTACAGGAGAATCCAGAGATTTAAAATCTCCGGAACCATATCAAATTTCAAGAATTTTAAAAATTAAAAATCTAGTACCAATATCAAATTTAAAAATCTTCATATCAGTATCATACTATTATTCAAGACAATTCGGTACAGAGATTTGGTTCTTTTAGAACTAATCAGTATGATACAATCCAAAATGGAAATTTGAAAATTTATATTATACACAAATTTATACTATTAATTGAATTTATATTTATTATTAAAAATTTGATATGATATATAATTCAATTTACTTTCATTTATTATTTTTAAATTTAATTAATACGATTAAGAACAAAACTAAAAATAATTAATTTCTAAATAAATAAGTAAATAAAATATGAACTATTTTCCATTAAGCTCACTTGAGAACCTGGGATAATAGAGAAAAAATATTTAAAATTTGATTAGCTATTTAAAAAACTAAAGCAGTATGAGCTTGTATATAACTGCATCATGGAATTAACATATGATCCATTTCATTTAGGCCAAGCCCAAGTGACATGCACCAATTCAAAAAAAGTATTGGAATTCGTTGAAGTGGTCCTGGATAACGATTAACAACAAACCAAAGCAATTTGGTTTACAATTATCTTTATAATGAGAATAAGACATACCATACCATTACAGTTCATGATCATGCTTCTATTATAACAAGAATATTGTTGGATGATTCATGAGTTCTTATAACGTAATCATGGAAATAAAACAAAAAGAAAAAAAAGCAGTAGCAAAATAACAGCAACCAAACTAAGCAAATGGCAACAACAGCAAACAAACTAAGTAGCATAATAGTAGCCACAGCTAAACCGAACAATATGATGGCAAATGTGAGAATAGACATAGCTGCAGCAACAGAACATAGACAGCATCAACAATATAATGCAAATAGCAACAACAACAAGAAAACATGAGCAACAAGGCTAAAGGAAAGATCTAACAATAATTAATTGATATTTTTTAAAATAAAATCAGCATATGAACTAAAAAAAATGTAGCACATTATAGACATCGATGTTTAGCGCACGCCCAAAATTTTAGCAATCGTAACACTATTTGAGCTCTGGGTTCTAGAGAACACACTAACCACTGTCACAAAGACATGGCGTGGAGATAAGGAGTCACCATCCAAGGTAATAACTGGGACAAATAAAAAATGGTGGTACTTGATTCTCTAAAAGAAAGCTAGCACCACAACCAGGAGATTCTGGATACAGAATACCAACTTCTTTCAGTTTTGTGTTCATTTAGAATTACTTTATGAATAACTATCTCATCCTCTATTTACATGCAATTTCATATAAACCCTTATTTAAACAATTAACTTCAGGCAAACTAGTTATGAAAAAAACATGTAAACAATGCATTCATTCAAGTTCACAATCCCTAAGTTAGTCTAATCAACATTGACTTTAATTAAATGTGCTAAATCTACATGTTTTAATTTACAAGTGACCCTAAAGACTAATGGGCCTATTTCCTATTCAATTTTAATTAAGTAAACCTAAGTCTATTTATTTTAGTTTTAAAAATTGGCCTATATCTACCAATTATGAAGTATGTAAATTAGTGAACCTAATTCTATATGTTTTAATTAAAAGATGATCTTAAATCTATAAGTTTTGAAAAAAAAAAAAAAAAGCTTTAATTTAATGGGCTAAGTCTAATTATGCAAGGACTCAAACCGAAGAGTCATGACCGGTGCTAAGAAATAAGAGTTCTTTCAAATCCGGAAACCATAGCAAGCCTTAAAATAAAATAAAAAAACATGCAATAATAAATAAAAATACACCATAATTAAAAACTTTAATGAATATAAAAAAAAAATCTTTATGTCATAACATAATAAAAATATGTTCATACAAGATTCAAATGCATGGTCTTCAATAATTACAACACAAGGCTACTATAACAATAATACTACTACAGCTTCTAGAATACAAACAAGAGTTCATATATAAATTTTACATAATTTAACTAGAGTTGAAGAAGACCGATGAAGGGGTCTACTATTGAGGTCTGACGAAGTAGAATGTCCTGAAAAAAATATGAAGTGCGATCAGACCTCACTGAGTGAATTATTATGATATATATACATGCAACCTAAAGTCATATACAATCAATCATCAATGTACACATATATATATATATATATATATATATATATATATATATATATATATATATATATATATATATATATATATATATAGGAAATTCATATTAATGCTAAAATCCACTTTTAATAAAAATAACAGATTCACAAAAGTATTTTTATTGAAGGATCGGAGTAGAGCCCTAACACAGTTCGCAACCTCGATCATATAACCTCACTAGCTATACATGCTTACTTAATTCCAAAATAATTTTGTAATGACCCTATATTTTAAATTATCAAAAAAATATTTTGAGATATGCAGTGTTAATAATATTTTAAATTTTATTTATGTAATATAATTATTTTTTAATAGTATTCATTTATTTTACATTAAATATTTTATTATGTGTAAAGAAAATTATTTGGAAGTTAGTATTATTAGTATTATTATTATTTTTATTACTATTAGTGTTACTATTTCACGTGTGATATTATTGTTGTTGTTGTTGTTGTTATTATTATTATTATTATTATTATTATTATTATTATTATTATTATTATTATTATTATTATTATTATTATTATTATTATTGTTGTTGTTGTTGTTGTTGTTGTTGTTGTTGTTGTTGTTGTTGATGATGTTATTGTTGTTATTATTATTATATGCATGAGTTAGTATTAGTATTATTGTTATATCTATATTGTGTTTGTGTGTTGTGAAATATGTGTGTGTGTGTGTATAAGGGTCAGGACAAAAATTTTATTTTTTCAGCTAGCTTTTTCTTCCTTCTCTTCTCTTTCTTTTTCTTTTCTATTTTCTTCTTCCTTTCCCCTGCTTCCTGCAACCTGCATAGTGCCACCCTCACCTAGCCGAACCGCCACAGCCACCAGCACTCACTACTATCACCTCCAGCCTCTTCTTGCCGTTGACCGCCACCTGCAGAGTTGCTAGAAGCTGTCAAAACCATTTAGAACAGCAGCAGCATCGAGAGACCTCCATGGATGCCAGTGATGATTCTAGCCACCTTAGCTCATGATTCTGGTCTCTTTCAAACTCTCTTGGTCCAGGCAAGCTAGTTCCAAGCTCGGTTTGAGCTTAAATCCCCTTATTTGTGAGTTATCTTCAATTTTAGTTTTGGTGTATTTAGAGTTTTGATTTTTTTATTTTTTTGAGTTGGTTAATGTTTAATTCATGGATTTTTCTTTTGATAATGTTGTTTAAGGCAGCCTAATCTTCCTAAATATAATTTTTGTTTAGTTTTTTTGAATTATGGGTATTATTGAATTTTTTAATAATTAAAAATGAATTTTTAGTAATTATGTGTTTATTGTGTTTAGTATGCAAAATTTGGCTAATTAATATTATTAATTTAAGTTATTAATTTTAGAAGTGAGAAAATAATTTTTAGCAATTTTGAATAATTTTTAGAAAATATATTGTATTATGTGATTTTTGGATTAATGAGTAAATTATGTGTTTTTATTGAAATTTTAGTTAAATTATATTTTGTGAATAATTTTAGAATTTTATATGATATTAAAATAATTTTTATGAATTATTTACTATTTTTAACTAATTAATACTAATTTTCAAAAATATATTCAAATAATAATTTTATATACTATCTTTGTGATTAAATGGGTTTTTAACTATTTTTATTATATATTTAAACTATTTAAGTAATTAAATGTGAATTTTACTATTTTATTTTGAATAATTAAAAAATCGGATTTTTATTTATATTATATAATTTATTTGAAATTTTATTTAATTAATGTGAAAATAATTATATTTAATGTTTTTTATGTTTAAATAAATTATATTGTGGCATATTAATTATTTTATGGATTTTAATTATTTTTATTATATTATTATTTAATATTTATATTTTTGTAAATTGTGAACCTCCGTTGAAAATTTATGTAGTTTAGGGTCCCAACCAGAGGTGGTGAGCTTTGTATTATTTAGAAATATGTTTTCTTACAAGATCAGCTCTACTTTCAGTAGAGAGATGTCTATTTTACAGAGGAGACTTTGTCGATTTTTTGATGGAATTCTCGTAAAATGTGACATCATGTCAATCCTAAATTTTTGTGTTTTGATTGAGTTTTGATTCCTATATCAAGTCTTCCTTTAGAATTCTTAGAAGTATAAGTTAGAAATTATTATGATATTATTAATATTTATTTTCTAGTTGCGCCGAGACCAAGGCCTATCGAACTAGGCCCGTCGAGTCTATCTCATGGAGCGTAAACCAATGAGTTATTATTTTATATATGCATTGCATATAGTATGCATGAATACAACTTTTCATATTTTCATGATGAGTGTAAACATTAATTATTTCATTAAATGATTTAGTATCTTTGTGGTATAATTTCAGTATTCTTTGATATATTTCGATATATATTTGCGACGTATACATTTGATATATTCTTAATATGCATTTGGTATACTTTTAGTATATTTATGGTTTATTTTGGTTTATATGTGGCATATATATTTGAAATATTTTTAGTATATGTTTAGTATATTTCTGGTATATAATAGTATAGAATGCCATTATGTTTTAAATGATACATTTTATCATTTTCCATTAAATATTAAGATTTATTTGAAGGACAACAGTAGAGTGTGCTACCTAGTGAGTTGTACTAGGATTGTGTGTGCACTAGTGTGTTAGAATGTTAGGGTTAATACTGTGAGATTCATTTGAGGTGAAATTTGATTAATGGTTATTGAGAATTTCAATGAGTGAGTAGTGTGATTGTGGGAGCTCGGTTGACCTAGTGTCTCGGGGCCAATCACATTGACAGTGAGACTATGGGAGCTCAATTGATTTAGTGTCTCAGGACAAGTCTATTATCCAAAATGGAATAAGAGAAATATTTGGAATTAAGTAAGTCTGTATAGCTAGTGAGATTTTTATAATCAAGGTTGCGAACTATTACGGTTCTGCTTCGATCCTTCAAACAAAACATTTCATGCATTTATTATTATTATAATTAAAAATGGATTTCAGAATTTGTATGTATTGTCTATAAATATATATATATAAATAACTATATATTAAATATTGATGCTTGATTGCATATAACATTAGGAGTATCTATATATTTAATGATTTATTCAGTGAGGTCTTACCCACTCTCAACCAATTTTTTCAGGAGATTATTCTTTAGACCTCAATAGTAGTACTTTATGCCGATGTTCTTCCACCCTAACTATTTTTTATAAATTTTATATCTGAACTCAAATTTGTACTCTAAAAATTGCAATAGTAGTGTTATTGTATCAGTAGTGTGTATGAGATTTGTATCAGAATATTGTATGAATATTTTTATGATTAAATGACATTTAAGTATTTATTTTTATATTGATTTAAATTTTAATTGTGGCATATTTTTATTTATTTATTGCATGTGTTTTTATTTTTAAGGCTTGTTATAGGTTCTGTATTAGAAAGAATTCTCATTCCCTAGTGCCGGTCAGAACTCCCGGTTTGGGTAGTGACAAATTCTCTTTTCCATTTTTGGACAATAGACTGGCCCCAAGACACTAAGTCAACTGAGCTCCCGCAGTCTCACTATCAGTGTGATTGGTCCTGAGACACTAAATCAACTAAGCTTCCACAATCACATTTCTCTCTCACTATAAATCTTAATAATTAATCAATCAAGTCTCACATCAATAAAATCCCATGATGTTAAATCCTAAATCTAATGCACTAGTACGTACACAGTCCTAGTACAGCCCACTAGGTAGTACGTTCTATTGTTATCCTTTAAATTACCCTTAATATTATAAAAATAACGAAAATGCATAATTCAAATGTGATAGCATCCATTTTAAAAGAAATATACCAATTATATACCAAACGTATACCGAATATATACTAAATAAATATCAAACATATACCAAATATATACCAAAGACATATCAAAATACATGTTAAACATATACCAAATACATACAAAAAATATACCAAATATATATTGAACGTTTAATAAAATAAATCAACTTTAAATTCATTATAAAAATTATGGATGCTCATAATTATGCATATCTAAGATAATAACTCACAGTTTTGCACTCATCTAAACAAACTCAATTTGCTTGGTCTAATAGGCTTCAGTCTCAGCGTAACTATAGAAAATAAATAATAATAATAATAATATCAGAATCAAAGTCCTAATTTTATACTTCTAGAATTTCTAAAGAAAAACTTGATCTAAGACACGATTCGATTAAAATTCAAAAACTTAGGATCAACCCGATGTCACTGTTATAACCCGAGTTTTTAAATTATTTTATTGTAAAATAGGATATGTAGTGTTAATAATTTTAAAATAATAATTGATTATTTCATTATCTTGAAAAAAATTATTATCGTTATTATTTTACATTTAATTATTATATTTTACGTACATACATGTTTTTAAATTATTATTTCAGGAAATAGTATTTTATTAATCTTTAATTTAGTGCATTAATATTTTAATATTATTATTTTAATGAATTACATTATTGACCTTTATTTTATGAGTTTTATATATATATATATATATATATATATATATATATATATATATAAACCTAAAATTACAAAATCTACCCTTCTCCTACCTCTCTCCCTCCCGAACCTCACCATCACCATCGCTGCAACTCCGACCAGCCATCGTAGGTATGCCTCCCAGACTTCCACCTCCTCCTCTAGCCAGCCCCACCACCATTTCTTCCCTTCTCCGTTGCCGTTGAAGCTCGTTTTGGTCGAGAAGTCGAAAATCCTTTCTTCCTCCATTCAAGGCATTTCCGGCCACCAAAATTGATGATTCCAATGCCGTTGGACTCCTTAAACTTTATGGAGGAGGATTCCAAGGTTTTTGTAGCTTGAACACATGATTTCGTAAAGTTTCGAAGTCATTTCCATTTTCGGGCATTTTAGGGTTGTTGATTTTTTTTTTTTTTGAAATTCATGCTTGATTCATGAGAAGTTTCTTCAAAAAAGTTGATTCCTCTAGCTTAATCTACATCCTAGAATTTTTGTGTAATTTTTGAAATTTATTTTGATTTTTGTTAATTTTTTATTATTTTATTATTTTCATAAATTAATTATATAAATTATGAAATTGTGATTTTTAGTGTTTTTGATGTTTTTGGTGGTTAATATTAATTTTATAATTTAATTTATAATTTTTGTGATTTTTTTGTAATTTTTATAATTATATTTAGTTTATGTCAATTTTGAAAATATAGGTTAAATAAATATTTGATTAGAAATAATTGGTTAATTAAGTGTATTTGTGGATTTTAGTGAATAATATGTTGAGAAAATAATTTTTGAGTAATTATATAATTTTTATTGAATTTTTGAATGTTTTAGTATTTTATGTGTATTTCTATATACTAGGGGTATTTTGGTAATTTGATAATAACTTTAGTTGGATATTAAATTTAATTGGTTTTAATAATTAATTTGAGGTATAAAAATGATTTTTACAAACTAATTACTAATTTTAACTAATTAATAATATTTTTCAAAAATTATTTTCAAATTATATATAATATACTATTTTTGTAAATAAATGGGTTTTTGGTCATTTTTAATATGTTTTTGGACTAATTAAGTAATTTAGATTTATAAAATGAATTTTTATTAATATTTGTGAAATTATCGAGAAATATCGATTTTAATAATATTATATTATTATTAGGTTTTTAAGTAATTATCGGTGAAATAATTACTTTTGGTGTTTGAATATTTAAATTGTTATATTTTGGTACTAAAAAGGCATTTTTGGTATTTATTGAATTTAAATATATTTTATGTATTTTTATTGTGAATTCTGAACCTCGGTTGAGAGAATTTGTAGTTTGGGTTTCCAACTAAGGAGTTTTGAGATTTTTATTCAAAGTGTATTTTTCTTACAAGACCGGCTCTACTTTTTAAGTAGAGAGATGTCCATTTTACAGAGGAGATTCTGCCAAATTTTTCGTAAAATTCTCATAAAACGTGACATTCGGTCAAATTCCTATTATTTGTATGTGTTTAGAATTCTAGATCGAGTCTCTAAAAGTCTAAGCTAGATATATGTTCTGATTTTGTGTTATTATTTTATTATTAGTTGCACCGAGACCGAGGCCTAGTGGACCAAACCTGTCGGACCCGTCTCATGGAGCGCACAACTGTGAGTTATTATGATATATATGCATTGCTTTAGGTTGCATGTTTTAGAATTATATGTTTTAAATGTGAATTTTTACATAATTGCTTTATTAAATGCTTAGGTATATTTTTAGTATATTATTGGTATATTTAAAAATAAATGCATGTTTTATTAATGATTTACTTCCAAATTATGTTTAAGTATATTATTGGTTGATTTTGAACATATTACATGATTTAATTGAATTTAGTATATGTATATATGCCTAAAATATATTTAGTTTATTTTAGGTATATTTTTGGTATATATATGGTTTATTTTTTTATTTTAAATGTCATTATGCATTATTTATATTTTTTTTTCTGAATGTATGTTTTAATATAAATGAAGGATATTGATAGAACGTACTTCCTAGTGGGTAGCACTAGGACCGTGTATATACTGGTGCGATAGATTAGAGTTAAGTGAAAATTAATTGTGGTAATTATGATTGATTGATATTGATATGATTGAGATTGATGTGATTGAGGGTGTGATTGCTGGAGCTCGGTTGACCAAGTGTCTCGGGGCCAATCACACTGACAATCAGACCGCTGGAGCTCGCTCAACTTAATGTCTCGGGGCCAGTTTACTGTCCATATGGATTAAGTGAATTTACTTGGAATTAAGTGAGCCTACATGGCTAGATTACTTTCTATTGGTATTGAGGTTGCGATCATTTAGGGTTCTATTTGATCCTTCATAAACTGATGGTTTTCAGTATTAAAATGATTTTCATTACATCTGTGTGTATTTGCCTGTATATATATTTATTATAAATACTTTTGAGTGTCTACATTTGACATTTAGATATATGTGTATATATATTATAATAATTCACTCAGTGAGGTTTGACTCCCCTCCATTGATGTTTTTATAGGAGAGTCTTCATCTTCAGACCTCAGCAGTAGACCTGTCTGTTGGATTTCTTCCACTCTGGCTTTATTATGTAAATCACTTACTTGAGTTTTATTTAGTGCTCTAGACACTGCAGTAATAGTTGTATTTGACTATGTCGAGAGTTGTATTTGTATTTATACATATATGAGGATTTTAATTCAGAGTGTTTCTCTAAAGGTTTGTATTTAAAGATTTTATTTATGATATGAGATATGATTTTATTTTATTAAAAAATGATGAGGAGCTTATTTTTATTGATTGAGATTTAATTTCCACTGCATAAATATTTATTTATTTTATTTTATTGCATGTTTTTCTTTTAAGGCTTACTATGGGTTCCACATTCGAAAGAATTTCCGTTCCCTAGCGCCGATCATAGCCCCTGTTTTGGGTCGTGACAGTCACATTTAACGAGAATTCTATCAAAAATTCGGCAGAGTTTACTATATAAAACAAACGTCTTTCTACTAAAGGTAGAGTCGATCCTACAAATAAACACACTTCAATAATACTTAAAATCACAACACTTTGGGTTGGGACCCCCAAACTGCACAATTTTCCAACCAAGAAACACAATTCACAATAATAAAAATATAATTAAAATCAATAAAATACCTCAATACAATTTATTTAAATAATGAAAACATTAAATATAATATTTTCACATTAATTAAATAAAATCTCAAAAAGAGTTAAATAATATTAAAAAGAACTACATTTTTCAAATACTTGAAGTCAAATAGCATAAAGTACAATTAATTACTTAAATTACTCAATTATATTATAAAAATAACTAAAAGTCCATCTTAATCGTAAAAATAATAAATAAGCTATTATTTGAATATATTTCCGGAAATCATTATTAATAGTAAATAATTTGTAAAAATTATTTTAATACTATTTATTATTCCAAAATTATCCAAAATATACTAATTAACAATAATTTCATTTTAAATACAAAGTTTACTAATTTATCCAAAAATTAACATAATACTAAATATTTTCCGAAAATTACCCAAAATTACTATAAATTAGTAAAAAAATTATTTTCTCATTCCTAAGGCTTATTATTTAAAATACCTATACAAATTAACACAATTTTCAATACAAAACATATCAACGTATAATTAATAAAATTCATTTTATTTATCAAAAATACAATTTTCATACATTAACTAAATAAATTCAGAAAAATAAAATAAAATATATTTGAGTAGCTAATGGTACATACAACAACAATTCTAAAAGAGTTTAGCATGGATAATAAAAATTCAAGCTCAAAAAAAAAAAAAAAAAAAAAAAAACCTAAATAGAGCTAAACTAAAACTTTAGCATAACTCACTAACCAGACGTTCTAAGCTCAAAGAGACTTGAAAATCAACTAGCCCAGACCGAGAGGAGGTGAACGAGCCCGGGATCGTGAGCTAAAACCACCAAAAACTTTCCGATGTTATTGTAGTTGCTACTGATGTGTCTCGAGTTTTGCCAATGATAGGGGGAGGAAGAAGTAGTAGACAGTGGTGGGAAGGAGAGGGAAGAGGGAGGCGGTGACAGTGAGCCTTAGTGGTGGTTGGTGGTGGCTAGCTAAGCTTGGGTGGCGCTGGCTGAGCTCAGAAAGGAGGAAGAAGAAGAAAAAAAAAAAAGGAAAGAGAAGGAAGGAAAGTCCCGAAAAAACAAAGCTTATGACCCCTTATATATATATATATTTAACAACACACTATATAATAATAATAATAATAATAATAATAATAATAATAATAATAATAATAATAATAATAATAATAATAATAATAATAATAATAATAATAATAATATTATTATTATTATTATTATTATTATTATTATTATTATTATTATTATTATTATTATTATTATTTTAAAATAAATAATCACTTTCAAATAATTCCTCTATGATATAATAAAATATATAAATAAAGTAAATTAATACTATTCACCACAAAACAATAATAATATTATTAAATAAATAAATAATATATGACAATAAACTAAACTTTCAATCTTAAATTAATATTAAACCCAAAATATTATAAAATAATAATTAACACTAGAATTTACTTTAATCACACAAATAACCATAATATATAAAAAATTTAAAATATTATTAATATTGTTTATCTCAAAATAAATTTTAATAATTTAAAATATTGGGTTATCACAAATTAATTTATTAAACTAAAGTGAGTCTATATCTAAATTAACTAAATGGGTTTAAGTTATTTCTAACCTAAATCTAGTTAATTATGAGCCTAAAGATGCATTTTAATTAAATCTAGACTTAATTAAATTAGTGAACCTATTAAAGGAAATTGGCTAATTAAAAGATGGGCTAAAAAGAACTATTTAAATCTAAAATTAATTAAATGTGTTAGAGCCTAACATGGGCTTGAGGCCCAAACAAATAAAAATAAATAAATAAACCCAAAAACATAAAAAAAAAATCAAAACAATTAAATAAAAGATCAAACAATCAATTAATTTATTTCTTCTAAAAAACCCTAACTTTAATTAACATGCAACTTAAATTAATTTACTTCCTCCATTGATTTTAATTAATTACCTAATTGAAACCCTAATTTTTTACTACCTAATGAATCAAAATAAACATACAACCACACACATGATTTCATTATTCCCACTTTTGGGGTTATTACAATAATCTAAAAAACTAATATAACACACACAAAAAACTAAATAAAAAGAAATAAAACAACCAACAAAATAAAAACCAAAAAAAGATAAATAAAAAATAGACTATATTCAACTACAAAATTCAATCCATGGCATCCATGAATCTTCATGGATTTTTTTCTCCAAATGATCTCATCTTGTAACCCTCTCTATAATCATTAACAAACAAAAAACAATGATTAGTGAATAAACAAAATAACCATAAAAATTAAATACAATTAAAATTTAATAAAAACAAGATAATAAAATAAAAATAGAAAGAAGTAGAGAAGGAGGTGATGGTATGGATGCAGTATTGATTTGCTCCTTAAAGTGGTATACATCACCATCGCTTTTCAATGAATCCTTAACCCTTGATGTTATCCCTTCAAAAAGCTTACTGCCCTCCAAGCAAATTTGAGTAATATAGATTGTAAAAAAAAGAAGAAGCCATCCAAAAAGAAGAAGAATAAGAAGTAAAAGACTTTTTTTTTTTAGTTTTAGCTACGTTTTTATAGAAAACCTTAGCGAAAAGACATTTCTTCCTCAATCTCCTCACAATGATTGAATTTTGATTTCAAAGGACTTTTATTTATTGAAAAATTTAGATAAACCAATTTATGAAATCATTTTACCAATCAAAATTCATAAATCACAATTTTATTTATTGTAAATTAGATTAAAAACGTATAATTTTGACCGGAATTGTGTAATTTCAATCACTTTTTTTAACTTTTAATTACAAAAAGACCCCCGAAAGAATTTAAACCTTCAATTAGGTCCTTAACGAAAATATTACAATTAAGTCCCTAAAAATAATAATTAAAATCCTTTTGAAAATGCATTTAGGCTTTTGAGGTTTCACAATTCAAGGATTAAAGATCTATTTATGATATTTTCATCATTGGAGTCCTTTATCGCATCCATACTTTATCATCTTAAAATTGGGTGCTTACAGTTGGCCCCCTTTGTCGCTGTTTGCTTGACAAATTATGGCAAAGCAAATAAGCACCCAATTTTTTAAGAACAAAAGTTTAGATACTTACCTGAACTCTTTGAGGCTTTTTCCTATAAGCGATCTTTGGTTCACAATGAATACTTATGTTACCATGCAACACTAGGTAAACTTTTAAAACATATAAGGAAACACTATACTTTAATGTATAACATTGATTTGAAAAGACACATTATACTCTATCATAAAATGTTGACTATATTCGGTCATATAGTATTGATTGAAAGGGATTCATTATACTCAGTCATATGATGTAGACTATACTTGGTCTTATAGTGTAGATTGAAAGGGATACATCATACTTAGTTGTATGATGTTGACTATACTCAGTCTTATGGTACAGATTAAATGATACATTGTACTCAGTCGTATAATGTTGATATACTCAGTCGTATAGGATAGATTGAAGGATACATTGTACTTGATTGTACAATGTTGACTATACTGGGGCGTATAGTACAGATCGAAGGATACATTATACTCGATTATACAATGTTGACTATACTCAGATGTATAGTATGAATTGAAAAGGATACAACATACTCAGTCGTATAATATTAACTATACTCAGTTGTATAGTACGAATTGAAAGGATACATAACACTGGGTCGTATGATTTGAATATACTCGGTCATATAGTGCAGATTGAAAGGGATACATTATACTTGGTTGTATGATGTTAATTATGCTCGGTCATATAGTGTAGATTGAAGGATGCATTATACTTGGTCATACAATATTGACTATACTCGAATGTATAGTATGAATTGAAAGAATACATCGTACTCGATCGTATAATGTTGAGTGTACTCGGCCGTATAGTGCAAATTGAAAGATACATCACACTTGGTCGTATGATGTTGACTATACTCAATCGTATAGTGCAGATTGAAAGGGATACATCATACTCAGTTGTATAATGTTGACTATACTCGGTCATATAGTGCAGATTGAAGGATACATTGTACTCGGTCATACAATATTGACTATACTCAGACGTATAGTATGAATAGAAAGTATACATCACACTCAATTGTGTGATGTTGAGTAAAGATTGAAGGATACATTCTAATCAGTCATACAATGTTGACTATACTCAGTCGTATAGTGCATATTGAAGGATACATTGTACTCGATCATATAATATTGACTATACTCGAACCTATAATGCAAATTGAAAGGATACATCACACTCGATTGTATGATGTTGACTATACCTGAATGTATAGTGCAAATTGAAAAGATATATCACACTTGGTCGTATGATGTTCACTACACTTGGACGTATAGTATGAATTGAAAAGAATACATCATACTTGGTTGTATGATGTTGACTATACTCAGTCGTATAGTACATATTAAAGGATACATTGTACTCGATCGTATAATGTTGACTATGATTTTCATTATATTCCCTGTGGGATGTCTAGTGGTTGTGATTTTCACTATATTCCCTGTGGGACATCTAGTGATCATGATTTTCACTATATTCTTTATGGAATATCTAGCAATGTGATTTTCACTATATTCCCTGTGGGAGGTTTAGTGAAAATATGATATAACTACTACGTAGTGTCTAGCAAATTGTATTATAGTTCCTATGGAATGTCTAGTAATTGTGACTGAAAGTTTTGCTATATGTTATGTGGAACGTTTAGTGAAAATATGCTATAAATATTGTGTAGTGTATAGCTGAAGACAAATATGCTATAAGTCCTGTGGAGCGTCTAGCAAAAAGATTTGAAATGTGCTATAACTACTATGCAATGTCTAGCAAATTGGATCAAAAGTGTGCTATAACTACTATAGTGTCTAGCAAGTTATAATTGTTTAGAATTTTTGTTATAAGTACTGTGTAACATATAACAAAGTGGATCTAAAGAGTATGTTATAGCTACTATGTAGCATATAACAAAGTGAATTTAAAAATTATGTTATAGTTACAATGTAGGATATAACTGAGCTAAAGTGCAGTATATGCAAAATGTAGATATCATATTGGAATTTTATGTTGACTGGATTTTGAGATTTTGTGTTGATCAACAATGTTGACTTATTAGAATTATTTTGGTTGATTGTCTTTGAATTTTTGCTGATTGACTCTGATCAACCCCCTTTTGTTCCTTACTGACTTTGATAAACTTATTGGTGTTAGTGCTAATTCCATATTTTGGGTTTATCTTCTTCTTCTGGGCTTGTTATTCCTGAAGACATATTGAAGTTAGTTCAACATGATAATTGTTATAAAAGGTTTTTAAAATTTATAAGAAAAATCATCACTATATCACGAGAGAGCGTGCACTAAATGAATCTTAATATTTTTTATTTTTATGGATGTCATTTATTTGCCATTTGCATAGGTCAAAGGCATTATTAACCATCTTATACTGAGAGCATATCTTTTACTAAGTGAAGAGCTTACTTCTATAACTAATTTTAGGAAGAATTTGCTAAACAAAACTTATGAAAATTGAGCATAAAAAGATCGAATTCTGAGTATTAAAAGAGTCTTTGAGTTATTTTAATGCTTTCTTTCCTTATCTGAGTATTCCCTCCCCTTTCTCATATTACTCAGCATGGATACCATTGGATAGGTCCTTCAAACACTCATAGTCTTTTTAGAGCATTGGAGTAAATAAAGCAGCTTTTGACATGGTCCTCTTTTATTATTCTCCAGCCTTTCCCATATTACTCAGCGTGGATACTACTATAGATTTCACGTTGATACTCTTACTCATTTCTAAGCAATGGAGTAAATTATGTTCACTCTTATTTCAATTCTCCTTTTAGTATTCCCCACCTTTCTCATATTACTCAATATGGATACCGTTAAAAAATTTTGTACTCATACTCATTTTTTATCATTGGAGTTAATTATATGCATATTTATCATTCAAAAAACTAAAATGATACTCTAAAATTCAAGAAATTTATACTATAAGTCCAAATATTTTGTTTTTGCATATTCTTCCCCTCGTTTAGGGGCAAAGTAAGCATTAGATTTATTAGAATTTATAAACTCTCAACACAAAGTTATTAACTAATCTTTTGAATTCTGTAAGGTTAATAAAAAAAAGCCACTATGATTAAAATTCATGAAATAAATTTTTGCATGTGATCTCGTTAAGTGGATGAATTTACTCATAATTTTATGAATTTTCTTTATTGAGGCTATATTTTGTTTCAAAAACAAAGGAAATAGAGTTATACTACTTCCCTTTGGTATTTGTTAGGTTATTTGTCATGCAACATGATATTCAAATAAGCGATTGGCATTTGCTATTTTGCCCATGCTTATTGATGTATCAATTATGTTCCCCTTCTTCATTCTCTTTTATTTTCCTTGCACAAAATACCATAAGTTAGTATAGTCTACTTGCAAGTGAAGAAATTTTATCAAAATGCAATGTTATTCTTTTGCATTCTTCCCTTTTGATTATGGTAATGATGTCTCTGATCATAGGTAATTGAAGTTATGGCTTTGGGCTATGTTTATATATTCGCCATGCTATGGTAGAGGGCTTCGTGCCTTTTATGGATTTCTTCTGTAAAAAAGATTCAAGAGTTAGAGATCTTATTTCACTATCAAATAATTTTTCAAAGTGCATTCATTTTAATTTTTTAGTGCATTCTTCCCTTTTATAGGGTCAACAAATATATTGTTAACATGTTAGACCTTCTCATCACCAAATTCCATACCCTACACTGGTCTAACTATTATGGAGAGATATTCCAAATTATGCTCCAAATGAGACTATAGAGATGGATGTTGAATTTGAAGAGCTCGAGCATCTTATCCAGCCTCTTGAGATTACCAGGATGATATTTTTGCAAGTATCACTATCAATGATATTTCCTTATTAGATGGGCCTATAATTAATTGGGCTCCTATAGTCTAGAGTCATGTTAAGCATCAGGTTCACCTTGATAGTATTGCCCTTTCTCCTTCGGATGCTTTATATATGAATACTCTGACTAGTTTTCTATGTTTTCATAATACTAATTTTGAATGTTAGTAGTGCAGCATTTGTACAATCTTGCCTAGGCTCAAAGACTTTATTATGCAAAGCAAGTGTTTTATAACAAATGTATGCATATTATGTATGATCCTAGTAGGTCTTACGTTTGGAACAGATCTATATTCGCAGCTTAAAGTGTGAGAACTAGGTGTCTCACCAGCAGCCTATAGGTTTTAGCATTGAATCCTTCACTATTGGTACTTCTGATGTTAGAGTTATTAATACGGCTTGTCTAATAAATGACCAGGCTATGCTATATTGGTGAGCTATTAGTTGTTGGTTATAGTTTACTGTTTTATGCCCCCCCCCCCACAACTCTTATACTTCAGTGTTCCATCTTCGCTCTTTGAATTCGAATTTACTTTTTTATTCTCAACTTGCCCCCAAAGTTACATTTTTCCCCCAGTTTCATTCTGAATTCATCAACGCTATTCTGGTGGTCTTTTCCATGTGTGCAATAAACTCATTTTATTCAATGTTGTTGTTAATCCTTTGACTTACCAACCTGATTAGTTACAATCTCGTGTACAGATTATGTAAAGGAGTAGGTGAACTGATTGAAGCGAGTTCTTGATAATGAATCAACTGGACTTGCACTTTGAAGAACTCTTGAGCATAATATTTGATGTTGATGCAATGATTGATAATAGTTACAAGGCATGAGTTGCAATGCGAGTATTGAGCTATCTGAATGGTTTATGTATAAGAGGACACTAAACTTACAAGCAGAATCATAGAGTGGTGACAAGAAGAGAAAACATAACTAAAATAGTGATCTCATAGCTCTGATTTTAGCTTTTATTATGTATTGTCTTTCCATTCAAATATATATGTAGTATGATAAAAACGAATATGCGATATTTAAATAAAAATTTCAAATTCAATCTTATTCATTCATTAGGGCAAAAATGAGATCATTCATTACATCACATGATACAACTCCTTTTATTAGTTAGTCTTGAATTCTTTTCTCTATAATTTTTACTTTATTTTTCTTTTGCTTTCTTTTCTCTCTCACTTTTGTTTCTTTAGTTTTTACCTGATTTGTCCTTTATGTGTTTTCTCACTTTTATTTCCTCTAGTTTCTTTTCCTTTCTTTTTTTTTTAATTTTCTCTCTTTAGAAGTTATATCATGTGATATATGAATGTTCTTTGAATTTGCATTTGTGCCATCTTAAATGAATCTAATTGAATCAAATTTATGTCAAACATGCAGATGCGATCAATATCACAATGCGTAATACCATCAGGATGTACATTACATAAATAAGCATGATCAAAATTCATATCATCGATCACTAAAACAAAAAAAAGTTCTAAAGAAACTAAAATTTTATTCAAATAAGACAATAAGAAAATTTATTTCCTATTCTAGATTCTAAGGATGCTAGGTCTTATGGTGGCTGTCCTTTAAGTGGCTAACATAATAGCTATTCTTACATCTCCTCATCCTTGTTATTTTGCACTAGGTTCTCAATAATATATTCCTAAAGATCTCATTCCTAGGAACATCCACACTAGGCATATTGATAGGTTCCTCTGCACTGAGGTAAGACTTCCCATGTCCTTCTTTAACGAAACTCTTCTTTAGTGGTTTTATTTTCTTTCCATCCTTCCATACTTCCACTTTATGTGTTTCTTTCTTATCTTACAGCTTCTCATCATCAAACTCATCACCCCATCCTGTAGGCACAATCGACTCGAAGGGTATGTCAAAATATGGTGATTTAGTGCAAAACACCTTGTAGTCAAACTTGCCTGAGGGTTGATCCAACAAATCTTCAACTCTTTCCATATCTTTAGGGGCATTAGGAGATTTCTCATTAGTTTTAAGGTCTAGGTCCTCAAAGGAGTTTAGAACTTTTTCCTCACTTACTCTTAAGTTAATCATCATGGTGCTTGGGAGTGGAACATTTTAGTAGTTTGGGAAAGAATTATTTCTGGTGCTTGGTCTTTTAGGGTCTGTGATCTTTCCAGAGTCTATAAGGTTTTGGATTTCGTGCTTAATGCGGGTGTAAGTATTTATGGAATGTCCAACTACTTTGTGGAATTTACAGTAATTGTTTGGGTCATATCCTAGGACATTTGGGTTCAATGGTTTGGAAAAGGTTAAAGGTCTAAGGAGACCTTTTTGGATCAAATGGTCTAGGACTTTAAATAGGGGTTAGTTAAAATTGGAGAATCTACTTGGTTGTTAAATAGCATGCACTTCCACAATCTGTTAGTGCTTCTTTGCCGTGTGCCCCCAATTGGGTAATTTCTTACTCTGGTGCTTTTAGCAATCTTTTTTTTCTCACTTTCAATCTCCTCAGCTTGTAACCCATCATCATAAAGGTCTATAAATGTCTTAGGGTTCATCATCTGTAACCTCTTAACCAAATTAAGTGACACATTTTAAACAATCATCCTAACCTAATCCTTTTTAGCTAGTTTGCTCTTTATTAATCCTGCCTTATTCATGAATCTAATCAGAAAATTTAAAATTAATTCATTAGGCTTCTGCTTGGTCAACTCCAAATCCCTGATAGACACTTCAAGCCTGGTATTGTAGTCATATTGTCTCAGAATAACAGTACACAATTCTTTTTAGTTAGCTTGGATAGACTTCTTTAACCCATTATACCAATTAGTAGTCATACCCTCCAAAGATAGTACAAAAAACTTGGTAACTATAGACAAAGGAGCTTTAGTAGTGCTCATAGTAGTTGTATATTAAATAAGGTGAATCCTTGAGTCTTAGTACCATTAAACTTCTGTAGCTATGGCATATTGAACTTATCAAGCAGCTTATCCCTCAAATTGCATCATATCATCAAAGTAAAACGAATATCCGATGCCCTATCCTCTTATCAACTCTTCTATTTTGCACATCTTTTGAGTCAATGTTTTCATCTACTTGAATTCCAGCTCTAAACCTTGCTCAAGTGATTCCATTTTAACAAAAGGAATAAGGAAAAAAAAAAGGGAGGTTCCATTTTAACAAAAGGAAAAAAAAAAGGTCAATAGCAAATTCAAACAAAAAAAAAAAAGCATACCAATAATGAAGTTACGGTCGAGTTTTGGAAAATAGTAGAGTTGTGATGCAAGAAATACATGCAAGAGGAGTTGAAGTCGACACAATGAAACTTGTCTTGATAGAGATTATTACTCTATTCACTACATGACGATCAAAATTTTGCTTTAACTCACATTGGAGGAACGCACCAAGTTAACCCAAAAAAAAAAAAAAAGGAGGGTGAAAAGATTGGTGTCCCTATTTATAAGTTCAATTGAATTGCTAATCAAACAATTATTTTTTTCTACTCTAATAAGGAATTGTGTAAAGAAGAGAAAAGCTGAATTTTCCTAACAAAAAAAAAAATTATAATGGGACATGGCATGGACTTCATGCGGAATCAGAAGTCCAAGCCAAATCAAATCAAGAAGATTGATTATTGGAAAGGGAAAGAAAAGAGAAAAAAAAAAAGGAAAGGAAGAAAATCGGATGAATCCGTGCGGAATGAGGAAAAAAAAAAGTCCAAAAGAAGAAAGTGGGACGCCACATGCAGGGAGCCAAGAAATGAAAGTTTGGAATGAGCTCAACTTATTGGGCCCAAGCTTCCTACAAATGCACATGAGCTCAAGTCAACTTTTATTGGCCCAGATTCACTTCAAATCCATGTCATTTAAAGTCCATGTAGGCTGTTGTTAGCTTGCATCAATGTCTACCTATAAAAATAAAAAATAAAAAAATCGAGACATAATCGTTTCAAAATTTTACATGAGCAATATATATATATAATTACAATGTATCTTGTTAAGCTATTAGTCATTTAAGACTTCACGTAACAAGGAAAGAAGTATGAATTTTTCAATAGCAGACCTTATATTATATGTATGACATGGAAATAATTTCCAATCATGCATACACATATTCACATTTCTAAAACGAAATTAATAAATTATTTCATGATGATATGAATATACCTAAACATGGTTACTCGTTAACATAGTCAAATAAATTAATTTTAATTATTTATTTAAGATTTTTCACCAACAAATTAAGAACAAAAGTCTTTGCAATAAATTTTTCTTCTACAAGGAATTATGCAATTCCTGACTGTCCTTGAAAGTACTTACAGTTATGCAATTTTTACTTTTTAATTTTGATTTTTTTTCTCATCTTTTAGCCAGTAATTTTTATTATATTGCATATTAACACCGATATATTTTAAAAATAAATTTGTAATATGTTTAAAAATTTATTGATAATTATCCCTCATAAGTAGTTGCAGTGGTAAAAGGTGAGAAGAATAAAATTCAAACTCTCACCTTTTAAGAATTAACCATCTCTATTACTTATTTTAAAATATATATATATATATATATATATATATATATATATATATATATATATATATATATATATATATATTCATAGTTAGTATGACAATAAATTAATTAAGAAATTTTATTATTAACATTTTCTAACCTTTTTTTTTTAAAACCTTTATTTGGGTGTGACATAATCCTAATTGAAGTTGGAAACCAAGACGAGGGTACGCCTAAGCCAGCTGCATGGAGATGCCCCTCCCAATCTAGCAGCTGTTAAAGCTGGTCCCCTTTTATCTTAATTAGGAATCTTAAACAATATAGGAACATTTTGTTGAATCCAAATCCTATGCACTTCAGGATTTTATAATTGTTACGGTCATTATATATACAGTAATTGAGCCTCCCTATACGTATATAATCCTGAAATTTTTTTACCATCTCTACAGCGAAAAGACCCACGAACGTTGGCCAAAATAAGACCCCGATTATGGAAAATAATCTAAGAAATAGATAAAGCGCCAGGTGGCATCCTCCCTGGAAAGTTTCCAGGGTCATCCCTGATGCCCATCAGGGATGTATCAAATCCATAGCTTTTGATCCCAGTAATTCATGGTTCGCTATAGGTTCTGCTGATTGCACCATCAGGATATGGGATGCACCTATTTGGGATGCACCAACCTGTGAGTTAAAGCTCACATTCACAGGACATATGGGACAAGTACGAGCACTTGCTGTCAGTGCAAGAAGCATCTACATGTATTCTGCTG
Source organism: Mallotus nudiflorus (assembly GCA_947683625.1). Lineage (NCBI taxonomy): Eukaryota > Viridiplantae > Streptophyta > Magnoliopsida > Malpighiales > Euphorbiaceae > Mallotus > Mallotus nudiflorus. The sequence continues at coordinate 793,711 of CANTUR010001483.1, read as the reverse complement.
GAGATGACAAACTGGTTAAATGCTGGGATGTTGAACAGAATAAGGTTGTCCAATCTTACCAGGGTCATCTGAGTAGCGTCTACTGCTTGTCTCTCCATGCTGACAACAAATATTTTATGACAGGCGGTCGTGATTGTGTTTGCCGGGTTTGGGATGTTCGGAAAAGAGATCAGGCGCTTGTTCTGTCTGGTCATAAAGATAGAATTTCTTCAGTTTTTACTCTCCCAACTAGATTGGACACACAAGTAGTCACTGGCTCCCATGACGCAGACATCAGGTTTTGGGATCTTAGAAGCAATAGCAGTGTGTTAACTCTAGAATTTCACAAGAAATCAGTTCAAGCAATGGCGTTGCATCCTTTCAAAGATTGCTTTGCATCTGCATCAACTGATAATATCAAAAAGTTTAGCCTTCTAAAGCGAGATTTTTTACATAATATGGTGTCTGATCAGAGGATTCTTACTAATTCAATGGCTATTAATGATGAGGATGTAATGGTTACAAGAGGTGATAATGGGAATTTGTATTTTTGGAATTAGGAAGAAGGGTATATTTTTCAGCATGCACAGACAATTCTGCAGCCAGGTTCTCTGGATTCCGAAGCTGGTAGTGGTATGTATGCGCTTTCCTTCGACATTACTGGAAAGCTATATAGCACGGAAACGAAAATAGAAAAACGTGGGGAAATAACATTTCTTAAAATGTAAGAAACGGAAATGCGGAGAAAATTTATAAATATTAAAGTATAGGGTTGTATAAATAAATATTAAAAATATATAAATGTACATAGATATAAATTTTATGTATAAATATTAAATATTTTATTTATTCTATCAATTAATAGTATAATTGTAGAAATTATTTTATTTAGTTAAGAAAAATATAAAATTATTTTTTAATTTGTCTCTTTTTTTTATTTTAAAAAATACTAAATAAATATATTTTTTAAGTTATAAACACATTTCTAAATAGGAAACTCATTTACTAATTTTTTATATTTGCATAAACGACTTTAAAATATTTCTAAGAAGTTTTCTAAAATTTTGGATATGAAAACGTTTTCAAAATGTATAAACATCTACTAAAAAAAAGTTTCCGGGCATCATAGTTGATCAAAAGCTTGTGACTTGTGGAGCTAAGACAATTACGATGTGGAAACAAGATGTACATGCAAACCCACAAGCTCATCCTCTTCATTTGGAAGCACTTAATCAGATTGTTGCAAGTTTTACAGTGAACTTTTTCAAACTAATTTTTATTTTTCTTGAAGACTGTAGAAGTGGTTCTGCTCTCTGTATTTCATAAATATATTTTTTAGTTTTTTTTTTATCACTTTACATTGTTAATGTGTGCTGTTCTCTTCTTTTCTTCGTTATCTTTTCATTCTCTTCTTCTCTTATCTTCATTCTCTTCATCTATTTTTCTAAATTGAATTTTAAGCATTACAAAATTTATAAAATTAATTTGTTTAAAAAAAATTTTATATGTCTTTATTGAAAAAGCAAACTCGCAAATTTTTCAATTAGATTTTCATATCTTATAAAATTCTATTTCTCTATTTTTTATTGTTTTACCTATTAGAAATTTATTATGTTGCAAATCGGGCTATTTACCATTTTATGGTAAAAATTAAAAGATTTTTCTTTTTTTATGGTGGATTTTAGAAGTATTTTCTTTTTATGGTATTTTGAAATTTTTTTACCAATTTATGATTTCTTTTGTTGAGCTGGCAAAAAGGACTGATAATTTCTCCAATCAAAATCGCAAAATGACTTTAATTATTTTTTTGATAATTTTCTGGTCAGTGGCGAAATGGACAAAGGAAAAAAAAAATTTTTTTGATTGTTTTTTTCTTTTGTTTGGCCATGCATCATTTTTTTTCTTGTGTGTTGCATGCATCATTTTTTTTTCTTTTGTGTGTGTCGTGGCCTAGTGTTTTTTTTTTAATTTAATTTTAATTTTTAATTTTAATATTATAATAATTATGATTAATTAATTATAATAATTTTACAAAATAATATCATAATTATAGTAATATTTTTTTATTTTGACTTTTACATTATTATGATTATTTTAATTTAACAAAATAAAAAACAAAAAGTTAAAAGAAAAATTAGGCCACACACAATACTTATGCAGAAAGGCCACACACACAGCACTCATTAAAAAATAATAATTATTATTATTTAGTTATGAACTAGAACCGTCCAGTTCAAAATTGAAACTACCTAGTTCAAAATTGGAAATGCCAGTTCTTGTTCCACAGGAAGTGGAACCAGCCTTGAATCATCCCCTCCATCGGTTCTAGGCCAGCTTGAGCTGATTTTATGTTTGATCAGTTCTTGTCCTGATTTTGATCGGACTATATCTAGGCCCAAAATGGCCTGTGTCCAGCCTTACTCAATAATAAAGTGAATATCTCATTATGTGGTATTTATGATACCACCAAAACCTTATTGATAGATGCATTTAAAATTAAGCGATATGTATTTGATTTAAATATAACCTTCCGCATATGCACTAAGCCTTATTGCTCATATGACCAAAAATCAAAGTCAAATGATTGATCAACATGTTTATGCTTTGTTAGTAGTTTACTAGCCATTGTTAACATAGCATCAACCTTAGGTAGCATAGCCAACAAATTTAATTGAACGATCTCAATTTGTCTTCCCAACTTAAAACCAATAATAGCTCCCCCATTATTGACTTTCCACAACAATTTTTTTCAAAAAAAAAAAATGCTCTTCTTCTCTAAGAGACTATTATCACCATCAAGATAAAACATAGGACCACTTCCCCTTTTAAACCACTTGCATTCCTTCTAATTATAGGAATGAATTTTAGCTCTTGTTTCAACCAACACTAAAGTAGGATATTGATGTCTAGTGTCTTTAAAATCATAAATAATGGGTCTAACTTCTCTCTTTTGCAACCTTAAATCAGGGAGTCAAAGAACTTCCTTAGAGTAGGGATTTAAAATCATACAAGAGGCAATATTAAAATTGGCCAATTAATGCTAAATTATATAGAAACCCAATAGGCCTCTAATGAATCCTATCAGACTAATAGAATTTTATAAGAATGGAGGTATAGTTATTTTCCTCCCTTAAACGTAAAAAATCAATCTGATTCTTAGTAAAGTTTGACTTTAATATGGAGAAATTATATTCTATGAATAATGCCAACATCTTGCTTCTTGAAACAAATTCTTCCCATAAGACAACCGAAGCCAATAAATAATGCCAAAAAGGACCGAACTATCGTACAAGCAGTTGGTCCTCCCAAGGTAGCCTACTCAAAATCTCCACCATAATGTATCGGCCTAAAGACGAGTTTGGATTCTTCACCATCTTTACCTTTCTTATGGCTTTCTTGTGCATTTGAAAGGTGTGTTTCTTGTTTAGTTTCTCCAACAATTTTGGGGTGGATTTTTAGGCAATAAAGTCTTTGAATCTTCTTAGGCCTCTTATTGAAAAGTATATAGGGGGTTTCCTCTTAGTTTTCTTCTTTATGCTCTTCTAGAGGAGTTTTTTCTTGAAAATTCTGATGTAGAATTTTCTTCTTGAAAAATATATAGAGGAAAATCTTCTTGAAAAATGTACAGGGGTTTTCCTCTTGGCTTTTTGGCTGACAAGTGTTTGCATTTTCTTCATTTTTGAAGAAATTTCTTCTTGAAAAATACACAGTAGGATTTAATCCTAGCTTTCTGTCAAAGAAGTCTTTGCATTTTATTTCATTTTTGGAGAAGTTTCTTCTTGAAAGATATAAATGGGATTTCCTCTTGGCTTTATATCAAAGAAGTCTTTACATCTTAATTTGGTTGTTGCTTTTTTGCAGGGATTTGTTTGTGAAGTGCATCTTTGAGGACTTGATAAGTTTCTTTACAAAATGACAATTTTTGGTAGGCTATGCTTGGGCAAAATAAAAATTGTAAAAGAACAAACAATCTCTTAAAATAAATTATTTAATGTTTGAGGAGTCTAATCAACGATCCAAGAAGAGAAACAATTATTTTAAAGAGTAATCAAAAGAATAGAAAATAAATTTTATAGTTGAGGAGTTCAATAAAGATCAAAGAATAGAAACAATTATTTTAAACAAGCAAAACAAACAGTATAATCTAATAAAGAGGGAGCCTCTCGTCATAACTTTTTAATAATAATAATAATATGTCTCTTGATTGTCCGGATCCATTTTCTGGAATTCTATGACCCATTAGCTAATTAGTTTGGTCCATATTTCCCCAATTTTATAACCCACTGGTTTATTAGCTTGGTCCATATCTTCTCAAATTCTCTGACCCATGGTTAATTAGGCATGTCTATATTTACTTAAATGGTTACCGATCCACATTTTGTATTCTACATATTAAACCAATCAATAAAAGAAAACATGGAGTTTAAATTAAAAAAACTGGTACCTTTTATAATATATCTTCACTACCATCATCAAACCATATGACTATATTTGAAATGCATTCGACAAAAATGCAATCCATAAGATGCAAATAGAGCAATAACATGTAAATATAATATAAATTGAATAAATAAATAAAATGTTGGGATAAATTTCAATATGAAATATACCTCTCCATTAGCCCTAAGAAGCATTGCATATACGTTGACCTTTGCAATTTTTTCCTCAGTAGCACCCAACACCCCAGTTTTGTCTTCAGAAGCACCCTAATAAACACCCTAGAGCCATTTCAAAAAGAAAATAGAATCCATCCAAGCATTTTTATTTGTTTTGCATGTAAAGATAATGATCCAATATAAGCATCATTAGATACAATAATAGAGTTGTTTTCCAATAATAGGATCAGCTACCACCTCTAAGTCCTCGTCTCTACTGTCGAGCCACAGTAAGGGATAGTACAATAATGCTTTTCGTAGAGATATTACACGTAGCCATTGTATCAATTGAGGTGAAAAAAAAGATAGACAAGAGCAACAACTTGGAAAGAATAGAGAGGAGAAGAGTTTAAGTTTATTAGCTTATAGGTTAGGCTTATTATCAGATTTCATTTTCAAGTTGGTATATTTTGCACCATTAGATTAACTTTGAGTTCAATATTAAATGAAGTGCCTTTTTTTTTGTTTTTATTAATAATCAAGTGCTTTTCGTTTACTGTTTTAAAGATTTTTTTTATTGAAACATACTATTTTTAAAGATATTTAATACTTTGTTTATATTTATAATATTAAACATATTTAATATATATTAGATTATATTTAAAAACATACTCTTAAAAATTATCAATAAAGGTGATAAAATATATTTTCCCACTAATATTTATGGTGTCAAAAGGTCCGTAAATATTAGTGTGTATAATTTCTGCCACTCTTAATTAATCTCTCCCTTTTCAACACCAAAATTCCTACTCCTTTTCCTTTAATGCCACATCACTCCAACACCAAATCCCTTTCAAATTCACCATACACACTACAATTTTGACCTATTAATCCTAATTTTTTAAGCACATTTTCAAGATACCATGTCGAGATTCAAGACTAGGCCTAACATGGGTAAGCATGTCATTCACAATGACGAAGAGGTAAGTGATTTAGCTAGTTAGTATAATGCTCCTTTCCCATTTTCTCTCTTGAAAAAGGCAAAAGGTACATTGCTCTCTCTTCTAAGAACATTATCTATTGAAAATATTTTAATGTGGATCTCTTAAATGTTCTGAAGTTAAAAGATACCACTAAGAAAATGTGTTATAAGACCTTTTAAGTGAATTAACAAAAATAAATTATTCAAAATGACCACTTTATTTATAACTATCTTTAGGACAACACCAGAGATCAAATATGCTTTTGGGGCGATTTTGAGTGGTTAATTGTATGTTTTTACCACTACTATAACCACCAATGATAAGAGTGGCTAAAAGGTCCTGTTAATATGCTGTCGGTTGTAATAAATTAGTTCATGGATTGTTGGATTCTTAATTCAACAACATCTTATCACATGACACCTAACAAAGAGTGTTTCACATCATACAGGTCAGGTTACTTTGGTGTTGTCTATTTATGTGATTATAAAACTTATGCTATTGTTGGTATAGGAACAATTAAAGTTCAGATGCATGATGGTATTGTTATACTTTATGTAATGTTAAGCATATACCAAACTTGAGAAAGAATCTGATTTCCCTAGGCTCGTTACATGCTAATGGTTTTCAATATAAATCTTGTGATGATAGAGAACTCATGAGAGTAATTAAAGGTATATTGACTGTGATGAAAGGGAAATGAACCACAAGGAATATTTATAATCTAGTAGGAAATACTATTATAGGTGGAGTTTCATAAGTTATGTCATATGATGATAGTAAAAAACTGTGGCATATGCGTCTATATCACCTTAGTGAGCGTAGGATGACTGAATTGCGTAAACAAGGTCTGTTAAAAGGTGTTAAAAGTTGTAAATTATAATTATGTGAATATTATATGCTTGGAAAATAGTCTAGAGTTAGATTTATGACTAGTCAGCACACAACTAGCAGAATTTTTTACTATGTGCATTTTAATATACGGGGGCCTATTAGAGAATTGTCATTGGGTGGGTCTCAATACTTTGTCACTTTTACTTATGATTTTTCTATAAAAGTCTGGGTGTATTGTTTGAAATAGAAATTAGAGGTCTTTACTAAGTTCAAGCATTGGAAAGTAGAGATGGAGAACTAAACAGGGAGAAAAATAAAAATTTAAGACCAAACAATAGGATATAATACACAAATTCATAGTTTTAAAAATTTTGTGAGGAGGATAGCATTCAGAGGCACTTTTCAGTTCGCAAGACACCACAGTAAAATGGTGTGGCAGAGAGGATGAATAGATTTATTACTGAAAGGGCAAGGTGCTTAAGATTGAATGTAGGGCTTCCTAAGAGTTTTTGGGTAGAAGCTACGAGTGTAGCGTGCGATCTCATAAACAAATCACCATGGGCATCATTAGGTGGGAAGGTTGCAAAAGAGGTATAGATAAGTAAACCATTTGATCTTAGTAATTTAAAGATTTTTAGTTGTCCTACTTATGTGCATATATTTAGTGATGAGAGGTCTAAACTTAATCCAAAGTCCAAAAAGTGCATCTCCCTAGGCTATGTGAAAGGTGTAAAAGGGTTCAAGTTTTGGGATCTATTTTTAAATAAAGTGGATGCAATATTTAATAAGCAGTCCATGTTATAACAGAAAAATCAAAGTGATATGCCAATAGGTGATAGAAGTGGTTCCAATTTAAAGGTAGTGAAAGTGAACTTAGAACCACAAGTCTTAGATAATGAAAGGGCTAAAAGTTCTAGTTCAAGACCTTCAAGCTCCATTTCAAGTGAAGAACAACACTTCAATCTAGTTAGAGATAAAGAGATACGCACCATAAAGCCTCCTAGGAGATTTGGGTATGAAGAATTGGCTTCTTTTGCTCTCCTTGTTAGCAATAAAGATCCATCAACTTTTTAGGAAGCTATGTTTAGTGAGGAGAAAGATAGATAGATGGGTGTTGTATTGGAGGAGATGAAATCTTTGTACAAAAATCAAACATGAAAGCTTGCTCATCTTCTTAAGGGAAAGAAGGTTATAAGGTGCAAATGGGCGTACAAAAAGAAGCCATCAGTATCAGAAAAAGAAGGGGGAAAGTTCAAGGCTTAGTTAGTAGCAAAAGGGTACTCACAGTAGAAGGGGATTGACTATAATGAGATCTTCTCTCTTGTGGTTAGACACACTTCCATCATGGTAGTGTTATCTTTGTTAATCAATTGGGATATGCACTTAGAGTATATGGATGTCTCATGGTAACCTAGAGGAGCATTTTTATATGGAGCAACCAGAAAAGGTTCACCTAACCTGGGCAGGAACATTTGATGTGCAAATTGAAAAGGTCATTGTATGGATTGAAGCAGTCTCAAATAATGATATAAGATATTTCATTCCTACATGATTCAGATTGGCTATAGGCGTTGTGAGTATGATTATTGAGCTTGGTTGATAGTTCTTTTATTTTTCTATTACTATATGTTGATGATATCTTTATTAATACTAAGAGTTAGCATGATGTTATTGAGTTGAAAGCATTGTTAAGGAAAGAGTTTAATATGAAGGATTTAGATGCTGCAAAGAAAATCCTTAGGATATAGGCTTTAGAAAACTATGGTTATCTTAGCAAAACTATACTGAGAAGGTATTAGACATATTTGGGATAAGTAGTGCTAAACCGGTGAGAACTCTATTGGTGAGTCACTTTAGGCTTTCCTTAGATCAGTGCCCGAAGTCAGATAGAGAAATTGAAGACATGGCAAAGGTACCATATGCCAGTGCAATTGATTGCTTAATGTATACAATGGTTTGTACCATATTTAGTTTGACTCATGCTATTAGTCAAATTAGTAAGTTTATGTCAAAAATAAGTAGGCAACATTAAGAAGTAGTCAAATGGATATTCCAATATCTGAGGGGCACAACAGGTCATGGCATCATGTTTGGTGCGCAGTAGGGTGATCCTTCAGTTATAGGATATATAGATTCAAATTATGCTGGTGATGTGGATGATAAGACGTCTATAATAGGGTATGTGTTTCCTCTTGCATGAAGACCTATTTGTTGGAAATCCACAGTTTAGTCTATAGTTGCATTATCTATAACTCAGGCTGAGTATATGGCAATTGTTGAAGCAGCTAAGGAAGCATTATAACTAACAAGACTAGTGAAGGAACTAGCATTGAACAAGGTAGAGTTCAATTGCATTGTGATAGTCAGAGTGCCATTTATTTGGTAAAGAATCAAGTGTATCATGCTAGAATAAAGCACATTGATGTAAGATTTTACAAGATCAAGGAGTTGATTGCATCTAGTTAGATATTGCTATAAAAGATTCACACTTCTAAGAATGCAGCTGATATGTTGATAAAGCCAGTTACTAGTGACAAGTTCAAGCATTGCTTGGACTTGTTGAATGTTACTAGATGTTGAAGAAGAATGTTCCCCCAACCCATTTGGTATGAGAGAAACTTCAGGATTTCTACCTCCTAAAGGGCTTGATATTCGCCAAGGTGGAGATTATTGTGTATGGCTCATATGTAGCAGCGGTTTAATTGTGGGGTTACGGTTAAATGGGTTGGGGGTATAGAGGTAATGCCCCATGGTAGAGTACATGGGTGATTTTGTAATATGTACCATACCTATTCTATTATATGCAAAAACCCTAGGATTTGTTCTGAATAATAAGAAAACTCTAACTGCTCGGTTATTTCATGTGTTATTTCGCAACAATAATTAACTCATAAATTGTCACAACATATTGTCAATGAGGAATTATGATTTAACTATTTTCTTGGTGTGAAGTTTCCTCCCTTCTTCGGTTCATTACTTAAATTTTTCAATGCGTGCTTTGGAAAAACCATAGCTTATAAACCATTGCTTGGAAAAACCCCATATAATTGTCAAAGTCCACAGGACATGGACAATAAGGAACTTTCAGGACCACCTTATAAAATAATCCTCGTAATTGCTCAATTTAAATGTATTTTTTCTATTTGTTTCAAATTTATTTTAGATGACACAAAATTTTAACAAAATGAAATTTGATTACTCATATTTATTAAATCAATATATATATATATATATATATTGATTTAATAAATTCTTTGTTCCAAAAAGATAACAAAACGAAAAAAATTATAAAGGTGAAAAATAAATAAATAAATAAATGTAAAAAAATAAAGAGAGAAAAAAAACTGAAAATAAACAACATTACATATAAAAAAAATTATTTCTTCTAAAAAATAACAAAAAAAAAAAGAAAAAAAAATTATAATGGTGATAAGATCATGACTACGTGTCTTTTTTTTTTACATAAACTATGACCATACTTATGTAAACAGCATATAGTATGTTGGGCCAAAACTAAGATCATAAATTTAAAAAAAAAAAAAAGTTCAAAAAACGTTAAAAAAATTAATAAGCTTGAAAAAAAAAAAATAAATGACAGTAAAATATGAAAAAGGTTTGGTCTGATTTCTGTAATTTTCTCTAACAACATGAGTTTTCAAATTGGACAAAATTTTCATTTGTGTATTTTTGACCCATTTTTTCTAAACCCCTTTTTATCTAGTTAGGCCTAATACATATCAAGGGGTTCTTAGTGGCAAATTATATTATGAACCCCTGTTCATATTGCAATATCGATCAAGGGTCCATCACACATGTGAAAACACGTGTTTTTTTAATGCATTTACTTCTTCTTTATGCACTAAGACATTCCAAAAATACCAGTCCATTCTTCTTCCTTCATCTTTATCAAGAGACGACATCAAAGGTGCTTCCTCCTCCAATGACTCATTGACCACCTCTTCCGTTGATTTGCTTGTCACTTTATGAACTGGCCTTATATATATCAAGGGGTTCTTAGTGACAAATTATATCATAGACTCATGTCCATATTGCAATATGGACAAGGAATCCATCACACGTGTGAAAACACGTGTTTTTTTTTAATGTATTAGCTTCTTCTTCCTGCACTAACACATTAAAAAAAAAAACTAGTTCATTCTTCTTCCTTCATCTATATCAAGAGACGACATTAAAGATGCTTCCTCCACTGATGACTCATCGACCACCTCCTTTGCTGATTTTCCTGTCACTTTATGAATTGTCAAGCAATTGTTGAGCTAGGCCTTTTAATAAAGGAAGAAGCATGGAATATGTTCATGCATAGTGCATTTCTCGAGGATATTAAGGACTCTGCATTGATGAAAGAGGCAAGGAAAGTTCGAGAAAAATGCAGTAATTTACTTATAGCCATTGTCTCAGTTAGGCATGCTTTGAAGGGTAAACAAGATCCCCATGTTTGGACGCAGACACTGGCAAATCTGAAAAAGTGTAAGTGTCCTGAAATTGGAGACTTTGAAGAAGATGAAAATGCTTATAAATGCCTTCAATTGAGTTTTGACTATTTGGGAAATTAAGAAACCAAGAGAGAGTGTTGTTGTTGTTGTGCTCTTTATATCCAGAAGATTATGAGATTTCTGCCATTGACTTGGCTACAAAAGCAATTGGGTTGGGGTTGTTTAGAAGTGCTGAATCGATTAAAGAAAAAAAGCTAGACGTGTTGGATGCACTTGTCATCTGAAAAATATTTGTGTGAGAAATCATTCAACCATGATCTGAAACTGCAGGTGCAAATTAATGATTCTGTAAGTGAAAATCAGTAAACATTCAGATGAAATTCAATGAACTTTATTGTGGATTCATTGATCTTTACATATATGTTCATTGAGGATCAATGAATTTACAGTTAAAGGTTCAAAGAAATATATTAATATTTTGATAATTTTTTTTATTTTGACTAAAATTATGAATAAAAAAATTAAATTCAACCATTGTAATTAATAAAATAAAATAAATAATTTTTTGATAAGTAAATTTTTTTTAAAATTTTTTAATGAGATTTAATATTAATAAATCTGCAAGTAAAGATCAATGAATATACAGGTGAAGGTCAATGAATATATAGGTGAATATCAATGAACTTTTAGGTTCAAATGCCAATGAAACTACATGTGATTATCAATGAACATGTAGGTGAAGATCAATGAACTAGCAGGTAAAGGTTAATGAACATACATTATTTAAGTAATGACTCTACTTGTTTTATTTTAAGATTATACATTATTTCATAAATGAGTCTATATTATTTAACTAAAATAAAAATTAAAAGTAAAACTATTTAAGATTATACTTTTTTATTAAAAGTAAAACTATATATATAAAATGAAAATTATTTAATATTTTATTTTTTATAATATATATATATATATATTATGTTTGTAGTAAACACTACCATATGCATCCACCAAATATTTGGTTGAAATGGTTACAACGGTTCTAAAACCAAATCTTTATATGCAAGTGGAATTGATTGATTGTAATTCTTTTCTAAAATAAATAATCATAATTATGAGTTATGTATATCAAGAAAAAAAGTGTTGAATCTATAGTGGATAACTAATGGACCTCTATGATCTAAGTAATGAAGTTGTGGTATTTGACTAATAAATATATAGGTAAAGATAAAAAAATCTGCAGATGAAGGTTAATGAATCTGCAAATGAATGTTAATGAATTTACAGTATTTAAGTAATGAAATTACATATTTTATCTTATAAACATGTATTATTTAAGCAATGTACCTACATTATTTAACAAAAAAAAAAGTAAAAGTTTATTTATTATAATTAAAAAATAAAAAATTAAATAATTTTTTAATAATTAAAAATTTTATTTAACTAAAATCACAAATAAAAAATTAAATATCTAAAATTATTTTTTTCTTTTATTTTATTAATTACAGTGATTGAATTTAATTTTTTTATTCATGATTTTAGTATCATTTCTTAAAAAAAGTTGAGGTATCAATGAATATATAGACGAAAATTAATGAGCACGCAGATAAACCTGCAACTTTATTGATTTTCACCTATAAATTCATTGAGTATCAATGAAACTACAGATGAAGATTAATGAATATAAATCATTTAAGTAATAACACTACATACTTTATCTTACGATCATATATTATTTAAGTAATAAACTCATATTATTTAATTAAAAATAAAAAAAACACGTAAAAGTTTATTTATTATAATTAAAAAATAAAAATTAAATAATTTTTTAATGAATAAAAATTATTGAAACATTGGATCCTTTGGTACCTCTTTTTTTTACTAGATTTTAGTTCATCCTAACCTGTATACTAATTAAAATATAAGGTTTATTAATAAAAAGGTTCAGGAAACTTATTGATAATTCTTTAATAATGAATTCAGCTTTAACCCACAAGCCGAATTCATTATTAAAGAATGACAGCATACTTCTTCAATGGAATACTCAACATCCAATGAAGCAGAGAGCTTCTGCACTCCTTGGAGCATAGTTGGCACCAAGGACAAAGATACTCCATCACATGATCGAACCCGTCTGCTCTATCTGTTCCTAAAACGCTTTGCTAGTTTAAAGATGGAAGCTCTCGGGTGGAAAATTGAAGAACTACAGCAACTTTCAAGTTGTTGTTACAAAAACTTCACAAAGGGCTAAAAAAAAAAAAAAAGCGCATGTTTTTTAGTCACAGATGTGATAGACTCTTGATCCATATTACAATATAAATAGAATTTCATGATATTACAATTGATTCTTTGTAGTGTTAGGAGACCTTTATTACTCTTAAGGTAGATTAAATTATATTAGTTACGGTTTAATGAAATATTTACTTTTGCACCAATGGACTTGTGTTTGTGCACTTTGTTTATGATATTTAATTGGGAAAATTATTGTTTTTTTAGTGTATTGCACTTGATGATTTAATATATATAAAATAATCATTCATAAATTTATTCAATTTTTTTTTTAAGAAATAAATTTATTCAATTATTAAATATAATGCTTTGTGTGTCGATAAAAATCTCCCATGTAACTATTCATCAATGATTATTATAAGATAGTGGAATATTCAACCTCACAAAGGACAAGATCGATCCAATGAAGTCAAGAAAATTATTCTATCCACAAAAACTTGATTTGCCATTTCTTGAGCAGCAAATAATCATAGAAATTACGACGACAATAAGTCAACAAGCTACGGTTTTTCCAAGCTCGCATTGAAAAATGAACCAAAGATGGGAAGAAACTTCACATGAGGAGAGATGTCGACTATTGGAAGATACAATGAACAGAGAGGGGAGGGACGTTTCAGGAGGTGAGGATAAGAGAAGGATCAGATTGGATTTCACTATTAAATATTTTGCAAGCCAAGCAAGGTTAAACTTATCCTCATTAGCTTCACTATAATCATTACTATCTTCTCCTTGATCTTTTATTTTTTCTTGAGCTTTGTACAAAGTACATGCTAATATTTATGGTATGCAATTAAATATATAATTGAGTGATATAGCAAATGAAAAAGACAAAATTTACAAATAAATGAACACTAGATAAAATATATTAATATCAAAATAATATTTTTAAAACACTAACATGAAAAAGACTTTAAAGAAATAACTAAATAAAAAGATAAGTCTATGAATAGATTTTTAGAATTTGTGATGCGAGGTTATAATATGTATTATCATAGGGCATATAAATGTGAAATTAAGTGATAGAGGAAAATTAAGAGATAAAATTACAAATAAATGAATACTAAAAAAAATGTATATTAAAATCAACAATCATTGAAATTAGCTACTAAAAGATCATTTTTGTTTAAGTAATCTTTTAAATTTGTATTGTAATGTATGTAGTCATATTATATTAATTGTTAAAAAACTTTTGTTATTTTTCTAACACTGCCTATATTGAACTGAATTAGTAAGAATTTGATGAATTTTAAATATGCTGGTAGTTGGGAAAAAAAATAAATACATCAATATCAAAATAATATTTTCCAGATAATAAAAAGAATTTAAAGATATAACTAAATAAAAATATGTGTATAGTAGTTTTTTAGAATTCTGTTGATAGATTTCATAAACTTATGCTGCCACTTGGCGTAAAATCAGTGTGAGAGTTCACCTTCACTATATTTATATGGATAGTGATTTATGGAATGCAGCTAGCAACTACATGAATAATAATGTTCATGGAAGTGAAATTCCTTTTTCATCTTCCCTTTTCATTTGCATGGTCCCTGAGATCATACATGTAATATAATATATATATATATATATATTTAATGTCTATGGATGTCATGTTAGTGTCCAATTTATGTAGATAGATTGGGCTATGAGCATTGCTGTAGAGCCTGTACCTCAAAAAATCGTTGATGGAAATTTTAATAGATGTCAGACAATATTCATCTCATTTTATCAGTTTTTCAAGTGGTGATTGCACGCAAACACGCACCCTGTGTTATTACTGTTCCCTGTCATCTCCTCTGTCACCTTCCATTTCCTTAGTTTGAGCTATTGACCTTGAAATGGAGCAGTTAAAGGAAGCTAGTCAGGCAGGAAATATTGATGGTTTGTATGAAGCTATCCGAGAGAATCCAAATGTTTTGGCTCATATTGATGATGTTCCATTTGTAGATACTCCATTACATGTAGCTGCATCTGCTGGGCACATCCAATATGCCATGGAGATTATGAGACTAATGCCATCTTTTGCAGCCAAGTCAAATCTAGATGGCTTTAGCCCACTCCACCTCGCTTTGCAGAACGATCATATGCAATTGGTGATCATGCTAGTGAAAAAGAACAGTGAACTTGTCCGAGTCAAAGAAAGGGAAGATAAGACCCCTTTGCATTATGTGGTTGAGAAAGGAGATAATCTTGACATTTTAGCTGAATTCTTATTGGTTTGCCCAAAATCAATTTTTGATGTGATCATTAGAGATGAGACTGCTCTGCATGTTGCTTTGAAAAATGATAAGTTTGAAGTTTTTGTGTTCCTTGTTCGTAGACTCCAACTGGGATGTCACGAAGAGGCTTACTTGGAGAAGAGGATCCTCAACTGGATGGATCTGGAAGGAAACACTATCCTTCACATAGCAACTTCTAAAAATCAACTCCAGGCAAGTTCAATTACTATTGTTTTATTTTTACCCTTAATTTAAGTTTTCCTTAGTGGAAAAAACCGGATTAGTGAAAGTTTAATGGGTTTAATCAAAGAAAAAGAAAGTTGTCAATTAAATCTTTGCTAGTACAGTAAGAAATGATAGGATTTAATACATAAATAAGAAATGATATATTTGTTTTAAATTTGATATAGAAATTTCATGTTTGGACTTTGCTGCAGTTAAAAAATAATTGACTAATTTCATCAACTGTTTTGTTTGGGATGTCTCCTTGATGTTGTACGTATGATATGTAGCTTGTTCAATTGCTAATAAGCTGCAAAGTTAATATAAACGCAAAGAATGCCAAAGGATGCACAGCTTTGGACTATGCACAAGATGAAAACCAGACTGAGATTAGGGATTTGTTATGCAGCACTGGAGCCGTAAAAGCTTCCTCAATCCCTGTCATTGATACCTCTGTAATTTTCATTAGGTAGATTCTAAAGCCTTAGCTAAAAAAGATCTATATGTTGCTAAATAATTTACATGGTATATATTTCCTTATCAGAACGGACCAGAAACTGAAGATGGCAGCTGAAATAGGAGATATCAATGCCTTGTACTCAATCATAGAGGAGGATCCTTGTGTGTTGGAGCGGATCGATCAGACACCATTTTTTGATACGCCTCTACACATTGCTGCGTCGAGAGGCCATACCAAATTTGCATTGGAGATCAATAGGTTAAAACCATCATTTAGCAGGAAGCTAAATCAAGACGGACATAGTTCTCTGCACTTGGCCTTTGGCAATGAAAATTCTGAAACTGCATTTCGGCTACTTGAAGTCGACGGGCATCTTGTCCGTGTAAAAGGAAAAATGGGCAAAACTCCCTTGCATATAGCAGCTGAACGAGGGAAACTTGATCTTATTGTACAATCTTTGGCTGCTTGTCCCATATGTATTGAAGATATCACTGACAATAAAGAAACTGCGCTACACATTGCAGCAAAAAATGATCAAGTGGAAGTTGTAGAAGTCATGTTAGGATGGCTTGAGTACGCCGGAAATGATGCTGTGGTGGGATGGAGTGACAATGAAGGGAATACTGTATTGCATATTGCCAGTCTAAGGAATCAAATTAAGGTCAGTACCTTTTTATTTTTTATTACTTTTGCTCAGAAAGTGTGTGGAAGTTTGTTAGATAGGGAAATATGACCTTTACACTAGCTCACTTCATAAACTAAACCTGATTGACTTTGACTCTACATCTGGAGAGGTAGTATGAAGTACGATAGGTACCCCTTCCATTTTTAAATTAATAATAATAGAAATCAAATTTTACATTTCAAAATCTCCTTGAAAAAGAGTTTGACTCTATATTATCATACTCAAATTTTATATTTGAAATTTAAACACACAATATCATTAAAAAAAAAAAAATTCAACTAATGAGAAAAGAATTAATTGATAACTTTTATTTCTTAAATTGTACAATCCATTAATATTTAATTATATGATCTCATCATTAAAAAAAATAAAATTTCAAATATACTACTTCTTGTAGTACAATACACATTAATATTTAGGTTATATGACCTTATTATTATCAAAAATACATTTTCAAATATATTATATCAAACAGAAGGTGTATGAATTAAATAATAGAAGACAACACTTTTCTTTAAATTACATAAAAATTAATTTCAGAAATTAAACTTCTGAAATTGTCTTATTTAAGACATATTTATTTTCTTTTGCTCTTTTATAGATATAATATATTTACTGACCATTGTGTGTTGTAATGCACACTTGCAGGTAGTGAGGCTTTTAAAAAGCTTTTGGAAGCTCTGTCCCTCATTTTTGGGTGCTTCTTTTTTTAATCTTATTATTTTTGTTTTGAAAGATATTAACCCTCTTATAAATAGATACCGTCGTCTTCAAAGCTCAAAAAAATTGCTGAGCTGTAAGAACTTGGAAGGCGTGACAGCTATGGATATTCTAGAACGACAGGGGCAAATGAGAAGAAAGGAAATTAAAGATATGCGAAAACATGCTGAATATTTTGAGGAAAAGGAAGATTATATCAGTGCAGAATATTTAAGGAGAAACATTCCAACTTGGAAGAAACTGGCAATCCGTTCTTTACATTACGATTTGCGAGTCTCGGATCAAACTCGCACTGGAATACTTACTGTTGCGGTATTAATCGCAGCGGCTACCTACCAGGCTATTCTCAGTCCTCCTCGGGGTCTTTGGCAGGATGACCCATCTTCACCATCCTCTAATGTTAGCAATAGTATCGCCAATGTAACTGCTTATCACCACAGTGGGGAGGGCACTTATGTTATGAACAAGTTTGACTGGTTTTCGATACTTAACACATCAGCTTTTTTTATGGCGATAAGGACGATCCTTGATCTTCTTTTTGGTGGACCTCTTTCTACTGTATGGCTTGTATTGCCACTTTTCTTTTGCTACATTGCTCCACTGTGTTTCATCGGACAGCAAGTATCAGGCCGAAGTCCAATTGTTTCCCTCGTTTCTCTGTCGGCCCTTTCATTCATTGTCACGGAGGTCGTGAAGGAAGTTTATCTTGGTGACTGCAAAAAGGTGGTCAAGAGGCTTCAATTAAAACACCATCCTGGAGGATGTAACCCTTGATTCATCATTGCAAAAAGAAAAAAAAAATGCATTATGGCTAGTATTGTTTTCTTAGCTGTGTAAAATTTTTGCTGCTCAGAGATTACTGTTAGTTGGAGTTTGGTATGCTCTGTATGGGGTTTATAAGTATTAGCTGTTCACTTTGGTTTTGAGTTCCTGTAGGTCTGTGACAGTAACTTTGGATGCAACACTTAAATTATTGATACATAACCCTCTGTACATCCAACACCTAGTGATACATATTCCCATTTACATGTTCAAATTTTTATTACTGTTGGAACTGGAAAATGCTAATTTTTGTTGGAAAACGAAAACCAACACCTAATGAAGTCCATATTCCTTCTTGTCATTAATGGGTTATACTTGCTTTGGGAGTGCATAGGATGAGAACACAGATGATACGCATTGCACACAAATGCGATAAGGAGACCAGAGGATGCATAGCCCATGTCGAAAAATTGGACAACATCTTCAAGCCCTAAAACTACAAATATTACTTTTAGATCTTTGGAAGCAGCAAACACTGCAGCAGTACCTGTAGCTAGTAGATATGATATAACCTGTCCAGATATATACAGATTAATCAAGTATTCATGTTTCAAATTAATGTTATCAAGATAATCTTAACGTTGAGATGCCTGGCTAGATCCGAATTAGTTGGAACCTTGTGGCTACAAACTACTGGAAAAAGAATACATACCTCGTCACCATAGAAGTCAAACAAAAGGTTTTTTATTACCACTCGGAACCATATTTCCAGTGGAAGCACGTATTATTGTAGAAACAATATTTGCAAAATTCTGTATGCCAATCCGATCACAATTGCTACAAGCAAATAATTAAATTTTATAGGTCATTCAAACTCAGAGGTAAAAAAAAATTAACACCGGCCACCTGGTAAAGAGCAATGAATCAATGAGAAATGGACTGTTTTTGAGCTGATTTAACTTCTGAGAAGTGTTAATTAACAGAGTCATTACAAGCTTAATTATGGTTCATTACAAGCTTAATTATGGTTTACCTGTAAGAATAAATATTCTTGAAGTGTACTTTAACCTCAGAAGCATTAACTACATAACTGGCTTTGTTGGTAATCAATATGATTAGTGAAGCCAACAGAAAAATAAAAGTGAGAATCCTCATAACAAGTGGAGCCACACGACTAGCATTAGATAGAGACGATGATGCCTTTTTTTTTTTTTTTTTTTTTGTCAATTTTACTTTGACTAACATAGTTATAATATGCAAATGAGAAGCGCAAAAGATCTCTAAAGTTTGCTCCCCATTTATAAGGCAGGTACAATAATCTATGCCATAGTTTTACTTTGACTTCCATCAGCTAGATGAAATAATATTATCAGTACTAAAAGCATTATTAGGATGAAGATATTTCGGATTCAAACTGTAGTATATTGAATTAGTTGTTAGAAAATTTTTGTTGTTCTTAATTCTTACCTTAGTTAGAATCCAATGAATTTCAAATCCCAATAATTTAAAAATAAACTCATTACTGATAAATAAATGAAAATAAAAAATATAACAGGAAAACACATAAATAAATCAACCAATTCCACTCAGCTAATCAAATTCATTGATGAGTAATGGTTTAAATAAAGATCAGTGAAAAGGATTTTAATTCTTTTTATTTAAAAGATTAGTATTTAGAGTCCATTAGTTCTAACTAAATCTAGATAGAATAATAGGAGTAGCAAATATCTTACAACAACTTATTTAATATGATTACATTACATTAATATTTGAATGGGATACTTATCTTAAGCGAGAATAGTTCTCTACAATCTAATCCCAACAGTTGTTGGTAGAGAATTTTAATCTTTTATAATGCACACGAATATTATTTGTTGTGTGAAAAAGTCTATTTTTCTGCACCACTTAGTCAAATTAATATTATAATGATGAAACATGGTTCAACAAATGTATATACAAAGGACGAATTACTATTAATATTCATATCATATGGCGACCTGGTACATTAAAAAATTTTATTTTAAAATTTTTTTGTTTGTCAGTGACTAATTAAATGAAATAAGGGATATTTTTAGAAAACCGCTACTAGCACATAATTGATAGGTTTGTGGCCGAAACCTAGGATCCAACACCTAATTATTGATACATAATCCTCTGTACATCCGACGCCTAATGATACATAATTGTTCAATTTTTGTTACTCTTGGAACCGGAAAAATGCAAATCAAACCTTTGTTTTGTGGAATCTTTCCATGAGTTCTTGCCTTTAATGGAATTTTGGTAATTTTACTTTATGCAATTTGAATGTCTCTTTTGTTGTGGAATTTCTATTGATATTTTTATAATACAACTCATTTAAAGACCATAAAATTAATTTCTGATTAAAAAAAAAAACTATAGAATGGAACATTCGGATTAAAAAGTTGCAAATTAAAAGAGTCTTATTTACACGGTTGAAAAATAGTAACAAGAAATTTTACAGTTTGAGTGAGATTTTATTTTAGTACTTTTTAATTGAAAGATCCCTCTTTTTCTATAAAGAAAACTATATCAGGTAAAAAAAAATAAACTAAACAAATAAGCTAATTTCAATTGACTAGTTAAATCCATTGATGATTTACTTTTAGAATTATTATATATTCTGAACTAAATATTCATTTGATCTTTTATATATATATATATTAATTACTTGTATTATTTAAGGTGCTAAACAGTGATATACTACGCTTGATGCATGTAGATTATTTTTCATATTTTATAAAATAAAGCGAAAATAGTTTAATCGATGAAAATTAATAAACCGAGAAAGCAAACTGAATTCACTTGGATAATTACTCATTACTCATTGAGGATCCAATTTTAAGGATAGTATACCACGGACGATAATATTTGGCCTCATTACATGATTGATAAGAAATGGTTTAATTAATGATTAATGGAAAGGATAAATGGTTGGAAATGGGGACATATTTGAACATCAATTTTAAGAACTGGAAAGGAAAGTGCATCTAAGCCAACTAAGCAAAAATATTTATTACCAATTATTTTGTTTATATGTGCTTAAGGAAAGGAAACCATAACAAGAACCAAAACGCAACCGTGTTGCCGTCGTGTAGAAAGATTGAAAATTTGCCAAAATTATCCAAATGGATTTTGGAAAAGTTAACTAAATATATTATATTAAATTTTTAAATATAATATATACATATAAACCCAAATTTTTATAATAAAATAATAAAAATATTCTATAGATTCTCTTGATTTGATTTTTATGAAATAATAAAAATAACTTTAATATTATTTTTTTGGCCAAGTACAAATGCGGTGTATGGAGAAGAAGGAACGACTGGATACCGAGTCCACCGTAATACTGTTAGAAAACTTTGAAATCAATGTAACACCCTATATTTTATTTTAATAAAAGTGATTTCTGAATTTTTATTATTTAAATGACATTATTTATTATTATTATTATATCTGAATATAAGTGATAATGTGTCATTTTCAGCCCATTTCTTCTCCTTCTTCTTGCTGTCCCGCGTGCTCCCCTTCCTTTTTCAATTTCTATCCAATTATTTCCCCTGCTACTCTCTTCTTCCCGCCAGCAATCAGCCATTTCTCCCATCATCTTGCTTCTTCTTCCTCTTGCTGTCTAAACTAAAGCCATCTCCCTGCTCTTCCTCCTTCCTCGTGCCAACAGCAGCAGCAGGTCCAACAATGTGAAGCAGCAACAAGTTCAGCAGTGTCGAACGACAGCAATCAACAGCAGAAACGGCCACAGCAGACACCTCTAGCCCTCCTACCGTGACACCCAGCCACACCACCGCCACAACCTGCTGTCACTGGGAGTATCAGTAGCTCAGGCTTGCAGTGGCAACCCCTCCCCTGTCCTAAGTTATGTTTGAAGTAAGTTAGTGGGGTTAGTAATTAGTTAGCTTTAGGTTAGTTTTTAGTTAGATTTAGCTGTTTGTTAGTTGATTTTGGTTAGTTTGTAGGTTGATTTATGATTTTTGTTAATTATGAGTTATTTGTTTAATTTTTTGCAGAATTTATTTTAATTATTTGGGTAATTCTTGGTTGATCTATGTATATTAGTTGATCTAAGTTATTGGGGTTAATTTTGGTTAAGAGTATATCAAAATTAATTTAGATTAATTAAATTGATTTTTATGGAATTTTTGTATACTTATGTAAGTATTTCAAGTTTTATGTGTATTTTGTTAATGTGGTTAATTAATTATTTTTTATTGATTATTGGAGTTAATTAGTGTTAGTATATTATGTTAGAAATTTTAGTAGTGATAAAAATAATTTTTGATAATTTATCAAATTTTTTTTAGAAATTATTATTGTTATGTAAATTTTGAAATAATAGGTAAATGGTGTGTTTTTGTTGATATTATAATTAAATACTATGTTTTAGATAATTTTCAGAAAAAAAAAATGTGTGGTATTATAATAATTTTTATAAATTTTTCATTATTTTTAGTTAATTAATACTAACTATTTTTAAAAAAAATTTATTCAAAATTAAATTATTTATTATTTTGTGGTTTGAATGAGTTTTAATTAATATTATAGTATATTTAATCTAGATGGGCAATTATAGTTTGAATTTGTCTATTTTATGTTGAATATTTGGAAAGTTGGATTGTTGATAATATTATATTATTATTTGAAATTTTATTAAATTATGGTGGAAAATAATTTTATTTAGTGTTTTAAAATTAAATAAATTATATTGTGATTTATTATTAATTTTTATTATTTTTGGTGATTTACTAAATTAATATTTAGTATTTGCTTATTTGTATTTTTGGTGAACCTTGGTTGGAAATTTTGTAATTTGGGATCCTAACCTGAGGTGTTGTGCTACTGTGAATTTTGAAGTGTGTTTATTTGCAGGATTGACTTTACTTTAGTAGAGGGATGTCCGTTTTACAGAGAAAACTCTGCTGAATTTTCGGTAGATTTCTCGTAAAATGTGACACCGGGTCAATCTTAAAATTTTTATTCTGAGTTCAAATCGAGTCTTCCTTAGAAACTCTTGAAGTTAAGTTTCTATTTTCTGATTGTCATTTCCTTTTTTTGTCTTTTAGCTGCTCCTCCAGTCACGTCTACCAGTCGAGGTCGGACATGACGTGCTAGAGGAGCACCTTTATCTTGTAAGTTAATCTTTGATTTGAGTATCGGATTTTTTAATTTAAATCATATTAAATTCTTATGAATTTAATTTTATGAGATTCTAGTTAGCATTATTCATAGGATTTTGAATGATTTAATTTATAGTTGATTTATTTTACTTTACTTTATTATTTATTTATTATTATTTATTGTAATTTTTATTGTTTTATTTATTTTCTTTATTTTTAAATAAATCACGGTTAGAACAGGCTACCTGATGGATTTCATCAGGATCGTGTGTGCACTGGTAAAATATGTGATTATTTAATTATATTACTGAGGCTGATGGTCTAGTGATGCTTTGCTCTCGGACACCGCCAGTAGTATAATATTTATTTATTTAATAAATACTGGAGCCGAAGGTCTTGTAATGCTTTGCTCTCGAACACAGCCAGTATAATTTGGATTAATATTATTAAATCATTGGGGCCGATGGTCTGGTGATGCTTTGCTCTCAGACACCGCCAGTGATATTGGACTAAGAGATATGACTGCAGCTGTGTATCCTGGCGATGCCTTGCTCTCAGGATCCGACAGTCTTGGATAAGTGAGTCATATGACTGTCAAAATTTATGAATCGGGTTCTATCAAATTTTTATGCTGAAACATTTTAAAAAGACATTTAAATATCTATTTCTTTTCTTTTAAAAATGGATTTATTATATGTATATCTTATGGTTGAATAAAATTTTATTATATTATATTTTTATAAAATTTATTTTAATGAGGTTTTCAAACCGCATTCATTTCTTTATTAACTTACTCAGTGAGGTCTAACTCCCCTTAATTTAATTTTTTTCAGGAGTTTGAGAGTTTTCTATTAGGCCTACTTCTCTTCACCGTGTAGCTTCATCACCGGCTATTCTACGTAGGTCTATTTAGTTGTGTTATATTTACTTTCGTGTACCACAGTAAAGAAAATTGTATAATTGCATACCTTATTTGGAATTTCATGTATTTATAATATATGTACTGAGATACTACTTGTATAACTGAAGTTTATTTATTTTATGCACTGATATTATGGTTTAAATTATATTGAGAAAAATTAGTTTGATAATGTGCATTGTGATTTTATTATTTATTATAAGGTTTCAAGTCTAAATATTTTCGCGTTTTTCTTTTAAGGCTTACTATGGGTTTTGGTAGCTTTATGCTTTCCCATTCCCTAGTGTCAGTCACGTGTCCCTGGGTTCGGGTTGTGACAAAGTTGGTATTAGAGCTTTGGCTCATTTTTCATGCTTTTGAATGTTGATGTCTGTCTTTTTCTCATAATACTGCGATACAGGGGTTGTTAAATGTCGTTTGTTGATCTCTTATCTTTTGGTTTCAGCATCTGAGTCTGTATTCCTATCTTATTTTGAATCTTGGTTTTTTTCTTGTCTTTTCAAAATGAGGTGTGCTTGGAATGCCCCTGCTGTAGATGTAGAACCTGATGATGGTGAGCAGTCATTTCAGGATGAGATTCTCCCTCCTGCCCCTCGACCTAGAGGTAGGGGTAGAGCTAGAGTGGCAGCGGCTCAGAGGCAAGATCAGCCTTCGGTAGAGCCTTAGATTCCAACAGAGGATTCTACAGTCTTTGCAGTTGGTATGGCATGTATTAACTAAGGGTTGGCAGCTCTTAATCAGGCGATGCCCATTGTGTAGCAGATGCTTCAATGACAGACTCAAGGGATGTCAGATGCTGATGCAGCCTTATTATACTCCAGAGTGGGGTGAGTTCACTTTGATGGTATTGGGGATGAATTGGATTTCATTAATACCATCAAGTCCAAGACTAGATCTGGGTATTCTGACTACCAGAGGATTATGATTGTGGAGCTATCAGTCTCAGCAGCAGCTCAAGACTAGTTTATGTAGTCCATTCAGCCTTTTATGACGACGATGACGTGGTTGGGATTTAAGGAGCAGTTCATGAGATTCTTCTGTCCTTCATCTATGTGAGAGAACTACAGATGGAAATTGCTTAAAATTGATAGGAGAGATCGATCAATGGAGGACTATACTCGAGAGTTCTACAGACTAATGAGGCATGCTAAGGATGTGAGACAGGATGTTGCCAGGGCAATAGAGTTGTATATGACTAGATTAGGCCCAACCTATATCGGTATTCGACCAGAGGGTCATAGTCTCAAAAGTGTGGTAAAGGAGGTGAGACAGCTGGAGCATAGACACATTCGGCACGACACCATACCTGACCCATATGATAGTGGCATTTTTAGACCTGTCCAAAGGGTACAATAGCCAGTATTTCAGATAGGCAGCTCGAGTTCTTAGTCAGCAGGCCCTTCTCAACAGAGCAGACAGTTTAGGGCACATCGAACTGGTAGGCATCGCCTTACTCAGGATTGTAGGAGCAGTAGGGCTGCTAGATTTGGTGGTAGCGCTAGCAGCAGTAGTGGGCAGAGCTTTGGGCATGGCAGTTCTGGTTCTGGAGCGAGTGCGTATGCCATTTGTAGTCAAGTGCATCAGGGTCCTTGTCACTTGATGCCAGGAGCATGTTTTAGATATGGTCAGTTTGGACATTTCGCTAAAGCTTATCCAAACTATGGTTCCAGACATCTTTTGCTCAAGGATCTTCACCTACTGTTGTTCAGCCATTGCAGCAGGTGCCTCAGCAATATCAGGCACCCATATACTCTCGACAGCAACCGATGCAGTATGCGAGTCAGCAGGGCCGAGGTAGAGGACAGACTCAACTATTCACCTCACAGCAGCCAGGACATGGTCAGGCTAGGGTCTTCACTCTGACTTCTTAGGATGTGTAGGCATCCAACGTTGTGATAACAGGTATTATTCCAGTCTGTTGCTTTGAGGCTAGAGTCTTATTTGATCCGGGTGCTACATGTTCGTTTGTATCTCCTTTATTTGCTTTGAAAGTGGCTTGTCTTCCTTCCAAGATGAGTTTTCCTCTGTCTATTTTGACTCCGCTTAGTGATGAGTTGGAGACAGACATTTTCTTTTCATCTTGTCCCGTGTTAGTAGAGGGTAGAGAATTATTGGCAGACTTGGTCTTTTTGGATGTGATCGAGATTGATGTGATTCTTAGAATGGATTGGTTGTCCCAGTATTATGCTTCTGTGGATTATCGAGCAAAGAAAGTAATTTTTAGAATTCCTAGTGATGAGGAATTCAGATTCAGAGGTACTGAGAGTTCCATGTCCCGTATTCATATTTCTGCCATTACAGCTAGGAAGATGCATAGTAGAGGATGTCAGGGCTATCTAGCTATAGTTAGAAATTTTCAAGTAGAAATGGGATTAGTGGAGAGGGTACCAATAGTATGTGAATTTGCAGATGTTTTTCTAGAGGAGTTACCTAGATTGCCTCCGGATAGAGAGATAGAATTCTGTATTTATGTTATCCTAGGTGTAGATCCTATCTTTATGCCACCTTATAGGATGGCACCTATGGAGCTGAAGGAGTTAAAAGAGCAATTACAGGAATTATTAGACAAGGGGTTCATTCGGCCTAGTACATCTCCTTGGGGTGCTCCAGTTCTCTTTGTAAAGAAGAAGGATAGTAGTCTTCAACTCTGTATTGACTATAGACAGCTGAATAAGGTTACCATTAAGAATAAGTATCCACTCCCCAGGATTGATGATTTATTTGAGCAGTTACAGGGAGCTCGACATTTCTCTAAGATTGACTTGAGATATGGGTATCATCAATTAAGGATTAGAAGGGAGGATGTACCTAAGTCAACATTTCAAACTAGATATGGCCACTATGAGTTCTTAGTGATGTCCTTTGGGTTGACAAATGCCCCAGCAACCTTTATGGATTTGATGATCAGGGTTTTTAGGCCATACTTAGACCGATTTGTGATTGTGTTTATTGATGATATTCTGGTCTATTCAAAGAATAGGGTGGAGCATGCAATGCATCTGAGATTGGTGTTGTAGACTTTAAGAGAGCACCAGTTGTATGCTAAGTTTTCAATATGTGAGTTCTGGTTAGACCAAGTGGCATTCTTAGGCCATGTGGTGTCTAAAGATGGCATTCAGGTGGATCCTAGGAAGATTTAGGCAATTACCGAATGGCCAAGACCTATAACGGTTACTGAAGTGAGAAGTTTTCTAGGTTTAGCAGGCTATTACAGAAGATTTGTGAAGGATTTTTCTAAGATTGTCACGCCTTTGACTAGACTAACCTAGAAGAATGTTAGATTTGTGTGTACTGATAAATATGAAGAGCATTTCCAATTTCTTAAGGATTTATTGACTTCAGCTCCAGTACTGACATTACCTTCTGGTGATGATGGATACACGGTGTATTGTGACGCTTCCCTTGTAGGTTTGGGTTGTGTGCTAATGCAGAATGGCAGAGTGGTTGCTTATGCTTTGAGGCAGTAGAAGAAGCACGAGCAGAATTATCCCACTCACGATCTAGAGATGGCAGTAGTTGTATTCGCACCAAAGATCTGGAGGCATTATCTGTACGGTGTCAATTATGAGATCTACACTAACCACAAAGAGCTTAAAGTATATCTTTGAGTAGAGGGATTTAAACTTAAGGCAAAGAAGATGGATGGAACTTTTGAAAGACTACGATTGTTTGATTCTTTACCATCCAGGCAAGGCGAATGTAGTAGCTAATGCGTTGAGTAGAAAATCAACAGGTAGTCTTGCCCATATTAGTACTGAGAGGAGATCGATTATTTAGAAGTTGCATGAGTTGATTGATCAGGGTTTGCAGTGGAAGGTGACTAAAAAGTGCTTTTTAGCTCAGTTTAGAGTACGATCTATATACTTGAATAGAGTTAAGGCAGCTCAAAGAAAGGACCTATAGTTACAGAGAATTATGTTTGAGGTGCAACAGGGTCAATCCAGAGAATTTATGAATGACGGTGAGGGGGTTCTAAGCTTCGGTACTCGGTTGTGTGTGCCTGATATTGATGATTTGAGGAAAGAGATCTTAGAAGAGGCATATTTTTTTACTTATAGTATTCATCCAGGTTTTACCAAGATGTATCATAATTTGAAGGATACATACTAGTGGAATGGAAGGAAGAAGGATGTTGTAGAATTTGTATCCAAGTGTCTCACATGTCAACAGGTGAAATTAGAGCATCAGAGGCCCTCAGGATTATTACAGCCCATGCCTATCCTATAATGGAAGTGGGATATGATTGCTATGGATTTTGTGACTAGTTTGCCTCGAACGACATGTGGGTTTGATGCTATTTGGGTGATCATTGATAGGTTAACTAAGTCAGCTCACTTTCTGCCGGTTAAGAAGACATACTCTACTGACAGGTTGGCACAGTTGTATGTCAGTAGAGTTTTTTGTCTTTATAAAGTTCCAGTAAGTATAATATCTGACAGAGGAGCCACTTTTACATCTATTTTCCAGCAAGAGTTGCATAAGGCATTGGGTACCAGACTTGACTTTAGCATAACATTCCATCCTCAAACTGATGGTTAGTCTGAGAGGACCATTCATACTTTAGAGGATATGCTCCGAATGTGCGTGATGGACTTTGGAGGTCAATGGGATGATCATTTGCCACTGATTGAATTCACATATAACAATAGTTATTATGTAAATATTGAGATGGCTCCGTATGAAGCTCTGTATGTTAGGAAGTACAGATCACCTCTGTGTTGGAAAATTCGTGAGAGACAGCTCACAGGTCCAGAGTTGGTGCAGATTACTTCTAAAAAAGTTCTTATCATTCAACAGAGGTTGAGGATAACATACAGCAGGCAGAAGAGTTATGCTGATCCCAAAAGGAAGGATTTTTCCTTTCTAGTTAGAGATATGGTGTTTCTCAAGGTATCTCCAATGAAGGAGTTATGAGGTTCAGTAAGAAGGGTAAGTTGGCTCCGAGATACATTGGACCTTTCGAGATACGGTCACGAGTTAGGGAAGTGGCCTATAGACTAGTGTTGCCACCTGAGTTATCTCGAATCCACCCAGTGTTCCATGTGTCTATGTTAAGGAAGTATATTCCTGATCCTTCTCACATATTTCAACCTCAAGCAATGGAGCTCAATGAAGACCTGTCTTCTGAGGAGTATCCAATAGCAATTGTGGATCGCCAGGTTCACCAGCTTCGCTC
Source organism: Mallotus nudiflorus (assembly GCA_947683625.1). Lineage (NCBI taxonomy): Eukaryota > Viridiplantae > Streptophyta > Magnoliopsida > Malpighiales > Euphorbiaceae > Mallotus > Mallotus nudiflorus. Next base: position 764,270 of record CANTUR010001483.1, on the reverse strand, counting down.
TCGGGAGATTCCAATGGTGAAAGTGCTTTGGTGTAACCACACAGTAGAAGACTGTACGTGGGAGGTAGAATCTGAGATGCAAGCTGTTTATCCTTATCTTTTTCATCCTTAGACTTTGTAATTCCTTACTTTTTTTTGAAATTCGAGGACGAAATTCTGTAAGGAGGGGAGACTGTAATACCCTATATTTTATTTTAATAAAAGTGATTTCCGAATTTGTATTATTCTATTATTTAAATGACATTGTTTATTATTATTATTATTATTATTATTATTATTATTATTATTATTAAACTACATTATTTTGCATGGATATTTTGTGTGTGTATTAAATTATTAGTGTGTGTGTGTGTATATATATATATATATATATATATATATATATATATATATATATATATATATATATATATGTATATGTATATGTACTATGTGCATGTGTGTGTGTGGTTGAGTAACTTTGTCAACAACAACAACAACAACAACAACAACAACAACAACAACAACAACAACAACAACAACAACAACAACAACAACAACAACAACAACAACAACAACAATAATAATAATAATAATAATAATAATAATAATAATAATAATAATAATAATAATTATTATTATTATTATTATTATTATTATTATTATTATTATTATTATTATTATTATTATTATTATTATTATTATTATTATTATTATTATTATTAAGTGATAATGTGTCATTTTCAGCCCATTTCTTCTCCTTTTTATTGTTGTCCCGCGTGCTCCCCTTCCTTTTCCAATTTCTATCCAATTCTTTCCCCTGCTACTCTCTTCTTCCCGCCAACAGTCAACCATTTCTCCTATCAACTTGCTTCTTCTTCCTTTTGCTGTATGAACTGAAGCCATCTCTCTGCTCTTCCTCCTTCCTCATGCCAACAACAGCAACACGTGCAGAGACAGCAGCAGCAGAAAGTCTAGCAACGTGAAGCAGTAACAAGTTCAACAGTGTCTAACGGCAGCAAGATCAACAATAGAAACGGCCACAGCAGACACCTCTAGCCCTCCTGTCGTGACACCCAGCCACACCACCGCCACAATCTGTTGTCACCGGGAGTATCAGCAGCTCAGGCTTGTAGTGGCAGCCCCTCCCCTATCCTGAGTTATGTTTGAAGTAAGTTAGTGGGTTAGTAATTAGTTAGCTTTAGGTTAGTTTTTAGTTAGATGTAGTTGTTTGTGAGTTGATTTTGGTTAGTTTTTAGGTTGATTTGTGATTTTTGTTAATTATGAGTTATTTGTTAAATTTTTTTGCAGAATTTATTTTAATTATTTGGGTAATTCTTGGTTGATTTATGTATATATATATTAGTTGATCTAAGTTATTGGGGTTAATTTTGATTAAGAGTATATCAAAATTAATTTAGATTAATTAAATTGATTTTTATGGAATTTTTGTATACTTATTTAGGTATTTTAACTTTTATGTGTATTTTGTTAATGTGGTTAGTTAATTATTTTTGATTGATTATTGGAGTTAATTAGTGTTAGTATATTATGTTAGTAATTTTAGTAGTGATAAAAATAATTTTTGATAATTTATCAATTTTTTTTAGACATTATTATTATTATGTAAATTTTGAAATAATAGGTAATTGATGTGTTTTTGTTGATATTATAATTAAATACTATGTTTTAGATAATTTTGAGAAAAAAAAAGTGTGGTGTTAAAATAATTTTTATAAATTTTTCATTATTTTTAGTTAATTAATACTAACTATTTTTTAAAAAAATTATTCAAAATTAAATTATTTATTTTTTTGTGGTTTGAATGAGTTTTAATTAATATTATAGTATATTTAATCTAGATGGGCAATTATTATTTGAATTTGTCTATCTTATGTTGAATATTTGGAAAGTTGGATTGTTAATAATATTATATTATTATTTGAAATTTTATTAAATTATGGTGGAAAAATAATTTTATTTAGTGTTTTAAAAATTAATTAAATTATATTATGATTTATTATTAATTTTTATTATTTTTGGTGATTTACTAAATTAATATTTAGTATTTGCTTATTTGTATTTTTGGTGAACCTCGGTTGGTAATTGTGTAGTTTGGGGTCCCAATCCAAGGTGTTGTGCCACTGTGAATTTTAAAGTGTGGTTATTTGCAGGATTGACTCTACTTCGGTAGAGGGATGTCCGTTTTACAGAGAAAACTCTGCCGAATTGTAAAACGTGATATCGGGTCAATCCTAAAATTTTTATTTTGAGTTCTAATCGAGTCTTCCTTAGAAATTGTAGAAGTTAGGTTTCTATTTTCTGGTTGTCATTTCCTTTTTTTTTTGTCTTTTAGCTGCCCTTCCAGTCGCGTCTACCAGTCGAGGTCGGACACGACGTGACAGAGGAGCACCTTTATTCTGTAAGTTAATATTTGATTTGAGTATCGGATTTTTTAATTTAAATCATATTAAATTCTTATGAATTTAATTTTATGAAATTCTAGTCAGCATGATTCATATGATTTTGCATGATTTAATTTATATTTGATTTATTTTACTTTATTTTATTATTTATTTATCATTATTTATTGTAATTTTCATTGTTTTATTTATTTTCTTTATTTTTAAATAAATCATGGTAGAACGTGCTACCTGATGGGTTTCATCAGGACCGTGTGTGTACTGGTAAAATATGTGATTATTTAATTATATTACTGGGGCCGATGGTCTGGTGATGCTTTGCTCTCGAATACCGCTAGTAGTATAATATTTGTTTATTTAATAAATACTAGGCCCGAAGGTCTGGTGATGTTTTGCTCTTGGACAATGTCAGTATAATTTGGATTAATATTATTAAATCATTGGGGCCGATGGTCTGGTGATGCTTGACTCTCGGACACCGCCAGTGATATTGGACTAAGAGATATGACTGCGGCTGTGTATCCTGGTGATGCCTTGCTCTCAGGATCCAACAATCATGGATAAATGATTCATAAGACTGTTAAAATTTTTGAATTGGGTTCTACCAAATTTTTATACTGAAAGTTTTAAAAAGACATTTAAATATCTATTTCTTTTCTTTTAAAAATGGATTTATTATATGTATATCTTATAGTTGAATAAAATTTTATTATATTATATTTCTATAAAATTTATTTTAATGAGGTTTTCAAACCGCATTTATTTATTTATTAACTTACTCAATGAGGTCTGACTCCCCTCAATTTAATTTTTTTCAAGAGTTTGGGAGTTTTCTGTTATTCCTATTTCTCTTCACCGCGTAGCTTCGTTACCGGCTATTCTACGTAAGTTTATTTAGTTGTGTTATATTTACTTTCGTGTACCGCAGTAGAGAAAATTGTATAACTGCATACCTTATTTGGAATTTCATGTATTTATAATTTATGTACTGAGATACTAGTTGTATAACTAAAGTTGATATTATGATTTAAATTATATTGAGAAAAATCAGTTTGATAATGTGTATTGTGATTTTATTATTTATTATAATGTTTTAAGTCTAAATATTTTCACGTTTTTCTTTTAAGACTTATTATGGATTTTAATAGTTTTATATTTTCCCATTCCCTAGTACTGGTCACGTATCCCTAGGTTCGGGTCATGAAAATCAAACTAAAGCAAATCATTAATTTTGAATTAAATAATTAAAATTATACAAATATAATGTCATTTACCTTATAAATTTTAAAGAAATGATACAAAAATGGAACACGTTAACTGCAAAATTTGTTAAAAAATATTCTATAAAAGATATATCCAATAAAAAATCAAATCCTGTAAAAGGATAGCATCTTTATAAAAGAAGATTAAAAAATATTTGATAAAACAATAAATAGATCACATATATGTATTTATTAATGTAAAGAAATGAAATGAATTAAAATAGAATAAAATAATAAAAAACCATCATTGTTTTAAGAGATAATGGACGTTGGCAAATGAAATTTTTTTTAAGAAAAAAAAAAACAAAAAGAAACAAGAGGCTGGAGTTTCCCCTTTCTTTTAAACAAACTTATTTAATAGGCGCTATATGAAAATCGTCAAGAAATTAGATTTGAGGCGCATACATTTTCCTGATATGTGCTGTTCATTTAGCAAAAGCATATCCAAAACCGACCTTTCTAAATTACTTGTCCAAACAGTAATCAAATTAAAGGATTTGTTCCTGATATAATCTCAAATGTATTAGGCCTTCATATACTGTTTTGTCAGGCATCATAATTTTATGTCTAAGATAACGGTATTTAGAACCTTTCTTTTTAGATGCCTTAATTTATATATATGTGCATATTTATGTGATATGAGTTATTATTTTTATTTTTTAAATCTTACCTTTGACTTTGGGCCAATTTTTTTTAAAATAAAACATGACTTGGATTTATGCATATATTTAACTTTCATCATCAAACAAACATGAGATTAGATAAGATCGATCACCCTAGTCATCAATACACACTCGTCTTAAAGAATTCTCAAGAACCTTATCAATGTGATGGGTGCAAAGAAATCGGATGTGGCAATTGCTACGAGTGCGAGCATGAAGGGTGCAACTTTCATTGTATTATGAATGCGCAAATGCTTCTCAATCAAACTATGATCCATTTTCAAAGAATTGCAACCTAAAGCTGCACTCGAAAGCTCCTCAACATGGCGAAAGATATTGCAATGTGTGTGGAAAAGATATATTAGGGTTTGTATATGAATGTGCAAATGCATTTTAAAAGTGGTGTATATTGGTTGTCAACCCAAACCACTTCAACTTCATTGCCTTTTCAGAATAGCAAAAAGTGATGAAGAGAAGATGTCACACACCAGTTAGCATGAATCCAATCCCTCCCAAGCAGTGCATTATAGCTAGCACTTGATTCCACCATAAAAAAATGCAATGAGTGATCACTTACTTCCAACAGTGATTTCAACTAGTAAAATCCCTATCACTCCAATGATTTCCCCTGTAAAACTTGAAATAATGATATCAATAGAGATTAAATCTTCTTCACTTTTACTAAGACAAGTGAAAAGTCTGAGTGGAATAACATTTATGGTTGAGCCATTATCATAAGTATCCTGGAAAAAAGACTTACTATTTATGTGAGCCTTGATGTACAGTTGTTTAATGTGTTTGGTCATCTCTAGATAAGACTTTTCAAGAATAACCCTTTTAGGTTGATATGGCCTAGTGTCCTAAATCATGACTTCACTAAAGTGTTCCATTTTTTTTCAAGAAATTGCCCCCTAAGTATCATGGGGTCACTTTTGTTAGCTTCTTACGTCATGAATTCCTGAGGTAGCACCACAAATGTAGTAGCACATCTAAAAGGCAAAGGCTCACACTCCACCTCAAAACTCTATATCTTTATCCAATTTCAAGCTTCCTAAAAAATCTAGCTCTTGAAACCTAAGCATGGCACAAATTCTTCTTTGTCAGAGCTAGGATCTTCAATAGTTTTTCTTTTGAATTTGGACTTAGTTTTAGGTTCTACATCTCGCATCACTTGATTTGCACCTGTTGTTCTTTCTCCTTTCTTTCAGCAACACGTAGTCTTTGAAGCCTCCTTTTTTGAATGCGAGTTAACTACTGCAGGAACTTTTTGTGCTCCACTAGTTGCCAACATCTACTTGGATCCACAAATGGTGGAACAACAAATCTAGGTTATCCACAAGTGGTGGAATAACAAATCTAGGTTATCTTCTGGTGAGCCTTGGGGCAACCACATTCTCTTCTCTCTTAGGCCTGTACCTGTTATTATGACAAGCATTCCTAGAAAAATTAGGATTATAAAAAAACTTTGGACTTTGAATTGGAAGCCTTTCTTGCCTTTTTGGTGAGTTCCAATGTTAAGCAGATCTCTCATTGCTTCCAGGTCTATTTAGTTGCCTCCACACATTGTTATAGAATTTTTGGTGATGTGGTGGCTTTGGCATAGGGTGTCCTATTTCCTCTTCTCGGTTCATCTCTCCATCTGGAAGGAATTATTGATTCCCTAGGGATGTTTGTTGATGGACACTTAGAGTATTTTGCCTTATAATCGAACATTCAAGAGGGTAGGCCAAGAGTATCCCAAATTTCCTCCCTTTCTTTAAGCTTTTTCTTCAGGTTTAGATAAGTTCTAAGATTAGCATTGATTGTATTAACAATAGTGTCACGACCCAAATTGGGGAGTCATGACCAGCGCTAGGGAACGAGAATTCTTTCGAATTCAAAACCCATAGCAAGCGTTAAAAATAAAAATGCATGCAATAAATAAAAATACACAAGAATTAAAACTTTAATTAATATGAAAATAAATCTTATATCATACCATAAAAATATCTCATACAAGATTTAAATACAACTCTCTGATAAAATAACACAACTACTATAATAACACTACTACTGCAGTTTCTAAAATACCATAAGAGTTCAAATAATAAATTTACATAATTTAGCCGGGGTTGAATAAGACCAGTGAAGAGGTCTAGTACTAAGGTTTGAAGAAGAAGAATCTCCAGAAAAAAATATTGAGGGGGATCAGAATGAACTGAGTGAACTATTATATTATATATACATGCAACCTAAGTTATATACAATCAAGCATTGGTAGTATATATATATATATATATATATATATATATATATATATATATATATACAAATGCTGAAATCCACTTTTAATAATAATAACAAATGCATAAAAAATATTTTTGGTTGAAGGATCGGAGCAAAACCCTAAATAGCTCGCAACCTTGATTACAAAATCAATAGCCACCTGCCTTATCCAAACTCAAGGTAGTAGACTGGCCCCGAGTACACTAGGTCAACCGAGAATTCGCAATCTCATCACTGGCATGACTGGCCTCGAGTATACTAGGGCAACTGGGGATCTACAGTTATCCTTTCCAATAACCAACATCTCGATAAACAAATATCAGATTTTTAACCTAATTCTACCATACTATCACGCAATAGTCCTAGCGTAACCCACTAGGTAGTACGTTCTACTGCTATCCTTCAAATTAATCTTATAATTATTAAAATAATGAAAATGCATAATGTAAACGTGATAGCATCTATTTATAGAGAAATATACTAATTACATACAGAAAATATACCAAATGTATACTGAAAATATAATAAATGTATACCAAATATATTCTGGGTATATATATTATAAATATACAAAATATATACTGAAAATAAACCAACTATATACCAAATACATATCAAAATATATTTCACATTTAAGGAAGTAAATCATTTTTAAATACAATATAAAAATTATGGATGCTCATTATTATGCATTCTACATGCAATGCATATATAAGATAATAACTCATAGTTTTGCGCTTCTCTAAACAGATTTGATTGGCTTAGTCTTGTAGGCTTCGGTTTCGGCTCAACTATAAAATAATAATAATAATAATAATAATAATAATAATAATAATAATAATAATAATAATAATAATAATAATAATAATAATAATAATAATAATAATAATAATAATATCAGAATAATTTCTAACTTTATACTTCTAGAAATTCTAAAAAAAGACTCGATTTAAGAAGTGACTCAATTAAAATAAAAACTCAGAATCGACCTGATTATTACATTTTATGAAAATCCTACAGAAAAATTGGCAGAGCCTTTTTGTAAAACGCACATCTCTATACTAAAAGTAGAGTTGATCATGCAAGTAAACACATTTCTAATACACAGCTGCACAACTTCTTGGGTTGGGACCCTGAACTACACAAATCCTAACCAAGAATCACAATTTATATTAATAAATTATTAAAATTATAAATATTCAAATCACTAAAAATCTATAAAATCAATAAAATACCAAAATAAAATTTATTTAAATAACAAAAACAATACATATAATATTTTCACATTAACTAAATAAAATCTCAAATAAATTATATAATATTAATAAAAATCCAATTTTCAAATACTTAACGTCAAATAGTAAAATTCATAAATAAATTATCTAAATTGTTTAAATATGTAATAAAAATAGTTAAAAACTCATTTATTTACAAAAATAATAAATAAAACTATTATTTGAATATATTTCTGGATATTATTATTAATTAGTTAACAATAGTAAATAATTCACAAAATTTACTTTAATACCATTTATTATTCCAAAATTATTTAAAACATATAATTTAACTGTAATTTCAATAAAAATACTTAGTTTACCCATAAATCCAAAAATTACATAATACCAAATATTTTCCAAAAATTACTCAAAATTACTAAAAATTATTTTCTCACTTCTAAAATTAATAATTTAAATTAACTATACTAATTTAACATAATTTCACTACAAAACACACAATTAATAAAAATTCATTTTAATTATAAAAAATACAATAATTATACATAATTTAAATAACTAAGAAAAATAAACTAAAAATATATTTAGGATGCTAAAGATTCATATAACAACATTACTTAAAGAAATAATCGTGAATCAAACACAATCAAGCTAAAATAAAAATAAAAACCCTAAATAGACAAACTAAACTTGAAGATATCTAACTAACTGGACGTCGTAGAGTTGAAACAAGTTGAGAAATGAGTAGCTCATGTCGAGAGGAGTCGAACAAGCCTAGAAACGCAAGCTAAAATGACTGGATTCTTAACGGATTACTGTAGCAACTGCGTAAATTCTAGCAAGAACAAAGCACTAAGCGATGGTGGGAAAGTGAGGGGAGGAAGAGGAGGCGACAACGAGCTTGGTGGTGATTGGTGGCGGCACTGGAAGGCTTCGAGTGGTGCTCTGTAAACCGACAATGGTGGAAAGAAGAAGAAGGAGAAGAAGAAAAAAAAAGAAAAAAAAGGGAGAGAGAAGATGGTTGATCTGAAAATAAAAGCTTTTGACCATACACACACACACACACACATATGTACAACAACACATAAACACACATGCATATTAATAACACTAATAATAATAACAATAATAATTGTAAAGATAATAATAATAATAATAATAATAATAATAATAATAATAATAATAATAATAATACTAACTTCCAAATAATATCCTCTACATAACACGATATTTAAAATAAAATAATTAAATAATATTCACAAATAATTATAATATTTAAAAATTTAAAATATTATTAACATTGTATATCTCAAAATAATTTTTATATAATTTAAAATAAAGAGTCATTACAATTTTCCTTGCTTACAAAATTCATTCTCGAATTTTCAAATAAAAGAACAAAATACAAAAATCATTGAGGAAAGGTAAGGGTAGGCAACCAGCATCTCGGCTTTAGTCTCCTAAGTGAGCTCCTCCATGTTGTTGCTTCGCCACAACACCTTAACCATCAGAATTTGCTTTGAGTGCAATTTTCGAACTTGATAATCCACTATCGTGATTGGTTCCTCCTCGTACGTCAAGTCTTTGTTCACTTCCTCACTCTCAGGCTGTAACACATGCGAAGGGTCTGAAATATACTTCCTCAACATTGAGATATGGAATACTGGATGCACTTGAGACAAATTCAGAGGCAAAGCCAATCGATATGCAACCATGCACACTCTCTCTAGAATCTCAAACAGTCTAATATATCTCGGTTCTAACTTCCCTTTCTTACCAAATCTCATCTCACCCTTCATCAGGGACACCTTCAGAAATACATAGTCTCTAACCTCAAACTCCACATCCTTACGCTTCGGATCCATATAGTTCTTATGTTTGCTAGCTGCGACATCTAATCTCCTTCTGATCATAGCGACCTTCTTAGTTGTATCTTGAACCATCTTTTCAAAACCAATAAGATACAGACAACCTAATGGTTATATAAAAAACTAAATCAAGAAAAACTTATCGAAGACATAATCGAACCTAATTTACTGCAGTAGTTCAAAGAAAACACAACTCTAACAATATAGGTGCACAATACTAAAAACCTAGGATACCAACTTTATCATGGCCCAAATCGGGGAGTCATGACCAACACTAGGAAATGAGAATTCTTTCGAGTCCAAAACCCATAGTAAGCCTTAAAAATAAAAATGCATGCAATAAATAAATATACATAAGAATTAAAACTTTAATTAATATGAAAATAAATCTTATATCATATCATAAAAATACTCATACAAGATTTAAAAACAACTCTCTGATAAAACAACACAACTACTACAATAACACTATTACTGTAGTTTTTATAATACATAAGAGTTCAAATAATAAATTTATATAATCTAGTCAGGTCTGAAGAAGACCAGCGAAGAGGTCTACTACTGAGGTATGAAGAAGAAGAATCTTCAGAAAAAATATTGAGGGGGATCAGACCTCACTAAGTGAATTATTATATTATATATACATGCAACTTAAGTCATATACACTCAAGCATCAATATAAATATATATATATGTGTGTGTGTGTGTGTGTGTGTTTATATGTACATGTAATTCATATAGATATTGAAATCCACTTTTGATAATAATAACAAATGCATAAAAAATATTTTTGGTTGAAAGATTAGAGTAAAATCCTAACATGCCCGCAACTGCAATCACAAAATCAATAGCCAACTAGCTTATCCAAAACTCCAAGTATTCATTTACCCAACTCAAGGTAGTAGACTGGCCCTGAGTACACTAAGTCAACCGAAGATATGCAATCTCATTACTGGCATGACTGGCCCCGAGTACACTACGTCAACTGAGGATCTATAGCTATCCTTTCCAATAACCAACATGTCGATAAAAAAATCAAGTTTTCAACCAAATTCTACCATACTGTCATGCAACAATCCTAGCGTAGCACACTAGGTTGCATATTCTATTGCTATCCTTCAAATCAATCTTATAATCATTAAAATAATGAAAATGCATAATGTAAATGTGACAACATCCATTTATAGACAAATATACCAATTATATACACAAAATATACCAAATGTATATTGAAAATATACTAATGTATACCAAATATATGCTAGGTATATATATCATAAATATATGAAATATATACTAAAAATAAACCAACTATATACTAAATATATATCAAAAAATATTTCACATTTAAGGAAGTAAATCATTCTTAAATACATTATAAAAATTATGGATGCTCATTATTATGTATTCTACATGCAATGCATATATAAGATAATAACTCACTGTTTTGCACTCCTCTAAATAGACCCGACTGGCCTGGTATTGTAGGCCTCAGTTTCACTGCAACTATAGAAAAAAATAATAATAATATCAAAATAATTTCTAACTTTGTACTTTTAAAAATTTTAAAGAAGACTTGATCTAAGACACAACTCAATTAAAATAAAAACTCAAGATTGACCCGACCGTCACATTTTATGAGAATTTTACTGAAAAATCGATAGAGCCTCCTTTGTAAAACGGACGTCTCTGTTCTAAAAGTAGAGTCGATCTTGCAAGCAAACACATTTCTAAAATACGCAACTGCACAACTTCTCGGGTTGGGACTCTGAACTATACAATTCCCAATCGAAAATCACAATTCATATTAATAAATAATTACAATTATAAATATTAAAATCACTAAAAATCCATAAAATCAATAAAATACCAAAATACAATTTATTTAAATAACAACAACATTAAATATAATATTTTCACATTAACTAAATACAATCTCAAATAAATTCTATAATATTAATAAAAATCCATTTTTCAAATAATTAACGTCAAATAGTAAAATTTATAAAGAAATTATCTAAATTGTTTAAATATGTAATAAAAATAGTTAAAACTCATTCATTTACAAAAATAATAAATAAAACTATTATTTGAATATCTTTCTAGAAATTATTATTAATTACTTAAAAATAGTAAATAATTCATAAAAATTATTTTAATATCATTTATTATTCCAAAATTATTTAAAACATATAATTTAACTATAATTTCAATAAAAATACATAATTTACCCATAAATCCAAAAATTATATAATACCAAATATTTTCCAAAAATTACTCAAAATTATTTTTTCACTTCTAAAATTAATAATTTAAATTAACTATACTAATTTAACATAATTTCACTACAAAACACATAATTAATAAAAATTCATTTTAATTATCAAAAATACAATAATTATACATAATTCAAATAAATTCAAAAAAATAAACTAAAAATATATTTAGGAAGCTAAAGATTCATATAAAAAATTACTTAAAGAAATAATCATCAATCAAACACAATCAAGCTAAAATAAAAAATAAAAATCCTAAATAGACATATACTAAACTTGAAGATATCTAACTAACTGGACATCATAGAGTTGAAACGAGTTGAAAAATTTGTAGCTTGTGTCGAAAGAAGTCAAACAAGTTTGGAAAAGCAAGCTAAAATGACTGGATTCTCACCATAGTTATTGTAGCAACCATGCGGATTCCAGCAAGAACAGAGCTCTAAGGGACAAGATGAAGGTGAGGGGATGAAGGGGAGGCGGAAGCAAGCTTGGTGGTGACTGGTGGTGGTGTTGGAAGGCATCAGGTGGTTCTTTGCAAACCAATAATGGCGGAAAGAAGAAGAAGAAGACAAAAAAATGTGGGAGAGAGAAGATGGTTGTCCCGAAAATAAAAGCTTTTGACCCTTTATATATATATATAATCTTAACAACTTAACATATACATACAACAACATATAAACACACATGCATATTAATAACACTAATAATAATAACAATAATAATAGTAAAGATAATAATAATAATGATGATGATGATGATGATAATAATAATAATAATAATAATAATAATAATAATAATAATAATAATAATAATAATAATAATAATAATAATGATAATTACAATAATTTCTCCTTTTTAGCTCCTCAGTTGTGGGTATTTTGTGATCATGTGGTAATTTAATGAATTTTTTCTTTAGAAGGAAATAAAATATTCTATCAGTTTTTAAACTTTTAAAGGTGTATTGAACTTGAGGATTGGATCCCTATGATTTTTTCCAAGCCTTTGAAGTCTTCTTTTCCAAGAGTGGGCAGACACAAGATCCAAAGCTTACAAGATCCACTATAGCAATTTCAGCATTGGACACTTCTTAGAAGTACATGCCCATTAAAGCCTTCCTCTTTTTCTTTTCTTCCTTAAGCAGCTCCTTATATTCACTTACTTTAGCAGCAAGTTCATAAAAATCACGAAATTCCATCCCTTGAAACTTCTTCCTTAGCTCAATGTCCAAACCCCTTTGCCCATTTTGACGTATTCACTCTTAGGCAATAGAATCTTGCATCTATTTCTCATCCTTTTGAACCTTGCAATGAAAAGGTCAGCACTTTCTCTAGCCTTTTGAGTTACCTTAGAAAATTTAGTTATGGAAATTTTAGTCTAGCTCTGAAGAATTGGGTGTGAAATTACCTTTTTTTACTAGGTGAGAATAGAATTGCTAGTTAACATTGCATATCAAGTGAATGTGATTCCTGTCAAACTGTTAGGAAATAATCTTAATTTCAAATTAGGAAAAATTTTATAATTTGCTAACTCCTGCATTAAATTGTGAAACTGGCGATATGCTCAAGTGTTGACTGTTCTTCTTCCTAAAAGAATAAGGAAAACTTAGGAACCTGATAGCCTCTAGGATAAGGATTGTCTTTATCAACCACATCCGGGTAAGGTTTGTGAAATTTTGGGCTGCTAACTTGTCACAAACCTGGGGCGTACAACTCCTGTACCATATCTCTTACAGCATTCAGACCAAATCCCACCCTAAGTGCTTGGGGAGGTAGTGCAAATGTCTAAGGAAAATGCATTTGGGCTCAAGGATTTGCATGTAACCTTACAGAAAATTGCCCCCATGCTTTTCCCTTCTTGTTCATACATCCCTAGCTATAACGCTCGGTTAGTCCTGCCAAAAATTTGTTGGTTAGACTTGTTATTATTCATATTATTACCATTCTGGCCATTAGAGCCATTTAGAGTAACTGTTTTGCCATTAGGGCCAACATCATCTCTCCGATGCGGAGGAATATACCTCTCATTAGTAACCAATTGTACTCTTGGAATGATTTGTGTAGAATTACCAGACCTTTCCCTGGGCCACCACTGGTTTGGACATAGTATTCTAGTTGGATGTTTGCTCATTCCTTTTGGAAACTAATTGCTCAACATCCTAAAGTATTTTGTTAAAATTTTTAATGATAGAATTATTAGCCTGATGTAGAGAATGAATCATTTAAGGTACTACCTCTTGTAAGACTCTCAGAACTTCTTTAGCAACAAGTTGAGAGTTAGTACTTTCACTGACAACAACACCAACAACTTTCAAATTTTGACCAGTTTGGTCAAGGGGTGCCTCATCCTTGTTTTAGCCTTGAGGCACCAAGTCTTCTTTTGAATGCTCATCACCTACTTCTTTGGGTGTTTTATTGGTTGAATCTCCAACGTTAGACACTTTTTTCCATTTCTAAGTAATTTTGTCATCTCGTTGAAACAAGTCCCACCAATGTGAGAGTACCAAAAGATTGTTGGCTATTTTTAGTTTTTTAAGTGATTATAAGCATGCTAGATGAGTTAAGTCCTAAAAAATGAATTGACTATTTCCAAAACGATTTATGGATCCTCAAGCTCCTTTACCACAATTTGCTTGGATTTCACATATAAAAATAAATTTGACAATAAAAGAAAGTATTGAATAACTAAACAGACCCAATTGGCCTAGTCTTGCCGACCTCGATTTTGGCACAACTATAGAAAAAAATAATAATATCATAATAATTTCTAACTTTATACTTCTAGAAATTCTAAAGAAAGACTCGATCTAAGACATGGCTCAATCAAAATAAAACTCAGGATCGACTTGACTGTCACGTTTTATGAGAATTCTACCGAAAAATCGGTACAACCTCCTCTGTAAAATGGACGTTTCTCTACTAAAAGTAGAGCCGATTCTGTAAGCAAACACACTTTTAACACACAACTACTGCACAATTCCTAATTGAGAATCACAATTCGTATTAATAAATAAATAAAATAATAAATATTAAAATCACTAAAAATCCATAAAATCAATAAAATACCAAAATATAATTTATTTAAATAACAAAAACATTAAATATAATATTTTCACATTAACTACAAAAAATCTCAAATAAATTATATAATATTAATAAAAATCCATTTCCCAAACACTTAACATCAAATCGTAAAACTTATAAATAAATTATCTAAATTGTTTAAATATGTAATAAAAATAGTTAAAACTCATTTATTTACAAAAATAACAAATAAAACTATTATTTGAATATTTTTTCAAAAATTATTATTAATTAGTTAAAAATAGTAAATAATTCATAAAAATTATTTTAATACCATTTATTATTCCAAAATTATTTAAAACATATAATTTAATTATAATTTCAATAAAAATTCATAATTTACCCATAAATTCAAAATAACATAGTACCAACTATTTTCCAAAAATTACTAAAAATTATTTTCTCACTTCTAAAATTAATAATTTAAATTAACTATACTAATTTAACATAATTTCACTACAAAACACATAAAACACATAATTAATAAAAATTCATTTTAATTATCAAAAATAAAATAATTATAGATAATTCAAATAAATTCAAAAAAAAATAAACTAAAAATATATTTAGGAAGCTAAAGATTCATAGAACAACATTACTTGAAGAAATAATCATGAATCAAACACGATCAAGCTCCAATAAAAAATAAAAACCTAAATAGACATTAACTAAATTGAAGATATCTAACTAACTGGACATCATAGAGTTGAAACGAGTTGAGAAATGAGTAGCCCATGCCGAGAGGAGTTGAACGAGCCTGAAAACACAAGCTAAAATGACCAGATTCTCACCAGAATTACCTAAGCAACCGCACTGATTTCAGCAAGAATAGAGCTCTAGGCTGAGGCGGGAAGGTAAGGGGAGTAAGAGGAGGAGACAGCGAGCTTAGTGGTAGCTGGTGGCGATGTTGGAAGGCTTCGGGTGGTGCTTTGCAAACTGGCAATGGCAGAAAGAAGAAGAAGAAGAAAAAAAGAGAAAAAGGGAGAGAGAAGATGGTTGACCCAAAAATTAAAGCTTTTGACCCTTTATATATATATATATATATTGACCTTAGCAATAATCAATCTTAATTTTGATCTTAAAAAAATTAATTTTGAGCATTTAATTTTTTTGTTTAAGTGTGTATAAGTTAGAACTCCATTGGAAGTTAAAAGGAAGTATGTTTATCTTGGGCTGATTCGGCCTCTAAGATTCAATAAGGCTTTTGACATCCTTAGAGTTTTCTAATGGAAATTTATATTCTTTATATTTTAATTAGACATCTTGAGCATTCTGAATTAGGTTTGCTTGTTAAAATCTGAGTTCATTTGGGTATGCAAATATTAAGTCAAAATCCACGCATGCAGCTGCCATTTCAGATTGCACAGTTCTTAGTATTTTAGACATATCTTGAGCTACAGAAGCCCAATTATGGTGATTCAAAATGTTATGGAAAGATAATTAAAATATCTACAAATCTTTTAAAGAAATTATGTGTAAATTAAAACTTCTTAAATAGCAAATCACGGCTACAAGTTATGTATAGCTTTCTGACAGTAGTCTGCTTTTCAAATTGTACAACTCTTAGTATTTTGGACATATCTTGAGTCAAAGAAGTCCAATTTAGGTGATTCAAAATTTTATGGAAATATAAGTCAAATATCTAGAACTTACATGGAGAATGTATGGACAAATTCAAATTTATTCAATGAAAAATCATGGCTTCAACTTGTGTGTAGCTGTCTGATAATAGTCTGCATCTCATATTGCATAGCTCTTAGTATTTTAGATGTATCTTGAGTTACAGAAGTCCAATATAGGTGATTCAAAATGATATGGAAAGATAATTCAAATATCTACAACTTTAATCTATGAATAGCTATCTGACAAAATCACTTTCAATGATTCAAAATATAGACGTTGGACATATTATTTGCACCTCCAACAACTATATTTTTGACTGTTTGTCTATATAAACACCTCTAGCGCTGAATGGAACTCAAGAATCTTATTTAACATTCATTCTTTCTCAAGCATTCATTGAGCTCTTAAATTCTCTTAAACAATTCTTTGTTTGTATAACTCTTGTAAGAGTTAGTTGTGTGTTCGAAATAGAATTTCACTTCATCTAAAATCTTAGGTTAGATTAGAAGGGAAGTGAGATTTATTTCTAAAGAAATTATTTTAAGTGTTTTCCATTGAAACACTTTGGTTTTGGTATTTTGAGTGAGCCTTGAAAACTCAAGTTGTAAGGTTGTAAAAGTAAGCCATAAAACTCTTGTGTAATCTCAATCTTGTGAATAAGATTGTGGGTGATTGAAAATCCTAACTTGGGGATAAGTTAAGTGGAGACGTAGGATTGTTGTTGAATCCAAACTCCTTCAATTTTTGTGCTCTTCTTTCTTTCTTCTCAACTTCCATTCAATTCTTATAAAGAATTCTTTTAATTTCTCATTTTTATTTGATAGTCCTATTCACCCCCCTCTAGGACTCTTTTCACTTGGTATTAGAGCTTGGATTCTAGGTGCTTCAGTGCTGAAATACAATATCATGGGGAGTGAATTACAAACCATCTCTTCTCTTAGACCATTCTTTGATGGTTATGACTATCCACATTGGAAATTCAAGATGGAATTATATCTTTATTGTGATTCCATCAAACTTTAGGACATTATCCTAAGAGGTTAGGAACCACCTACAACTATCATTGATGGTATAATAACTACTCTTACAAGAAGCTAATGGATATTGATCAAAAGGAAGAAAATGGAAGAAAATCACAAAAATAAAAAAGCTATTATTACTCTAGTCTCTTCAATGATAAGAGAAAAAGGAGGCAAGCTTTAACATTGTATGTCGGCCAAAGAAATGTTGGAGACCTTAGAAAACCATTACAAAGGCAACATTCAATTAAGAAGCAAGAAGGTTCAACTTCATATGTATGAATATGAACTCTTCAAAATGAAGCCTCATGAATCAATCACAGAGATGAAAAACCATCTTAATGCTCTCCCCACAACCCTCAAGAAACTTGGAAAACATTTCTCCAAGGAAGAGGTAAACAATAAGATTCTAAGAATCCTACCTAAGAAGGATTGAGAATCTTGTGTTACTTTAATTGAGGAAGCTCAAGACCTCTCCACTTTATCAAGTGATATGCGCATTGGTAAGCTCTTAACACATGAGCTCACTATCAAGCAAAGAGGTGAAGAACAAAAAAAGAAAGAAGAAAAGAAAAAGAGCATCGCACTAAAAGCTCTTTAAAAAGATAGTGAAAAGGAAAGCATCAAAGATTCTAGTGATAAAGATGGTGACATTGTCATGCTCACTAGGAACTTCAAGAAGTTTTTGAGAATGAAAAACTTCTCAAGAATGAAGGACTTCAATAAGAAGTTCGAAGGAGATGGGAAGAAGAAAACTAAGGAGGTTACTTGCTATGAATGCAAGACATTGGGACATATTAGAAGTGAGTGTCCCAAACTCAAATTCAAGAACAAGGGAGCAAAAGATAAGAAGAAGGCATTCAAAGCTACTTGGGATGATTCCTCTGAATCTGAAGAGGAAGAGGAACAATAAAAGGTGGCCAATCTTTGCTTTATGGCCCTTGAAAATGAAAATAAGGTAACATTTTCTTCTTATTCTTCCATTGATGATTGTGATAATTATTATGATAATGATGATAATGATGAGAACTCTATTATGAGCAAATTACTTGTTAAATGCAAAAGTTTATTATCTAAGAAGAAACATTATAAGCATGAGTTAGGTAGCTTAAATAGAGAATTAGAAATTTTAAAAATTAATTTTGCTAAACTTGTTGAATCAAACGAAAAACTTGTTAGTGATGTAAAATCTTCTAATTCTTTGGAAGATCAACTTAAAAAAGCAAATGATGAAAATCATAAGCTTTCTAAGGAGGTCTTAAAATTAAAGAATTCTATTGCTAAATTTAAGAGAGGAAAAGAAACTTTAGATAATCTTCTTGACTCTCAAAAATTTCATGGAGATACCCATAGAATTGGTTATAAGAATGGAATGTCTTCATTATCTTCATCATATATTAATTTTGTAAAAGCTTCATATGATTCCACTCCTTCAACCTCCAAATCAAATGAGACTCAATCTTTCAAAGATAAAAGATCCCATGTGTTAAATAGCAAGGGAAAGTCTCATAAGATTCATCCTTTATTAACACAAAGAGGTAAGGCTCAAACTATAGCACCTAAACCCAAGCATGCTTATATGTACATTAGACACAATTATAATAGGCGTGCTACATAATATAATGCACATAAACATGTTGCACAAAATTATTGAAATACATATCACCATTGCCAATGTATGTCTCACTTAATGACGCAAAACAATAGGAGATACACACAACACCAAAGGCATATTGCACACACTAGGAAAGCATTTCATCCTAGGAGGAATAAATTTGAAAATATTGTATATTCTTATTGCATGGTCAAAGGACATACTAATAATGTGTGCTTCTATAGAAGACTGCATATGAATTTACTTCTTATGGATTATCTTAAAACTAACGAATCTAGACCAAGAAAGGTTTGAATCCAAAAGAACACTTAAATTGTATTATGTAGATATGCTTGAAATCTAAAAGAACAAAAAGCAAGTGGTATCTCGATAGTGGATGTTCAAGGCACATGATAGGAGACAAAGAGCAATTCAACAAACTCGATGCTAAGGTTGAAGGACACGTTACTTTTTGAAATAATACAAAAGGAAAAATTATTGGCATTCAAGAAATAGGTAATCCTCAATCCTTATTTATACATCATGTGTTTTTTGTTAATGGTCTTAAACATAATTTGCTTAGTATAAGTTAATTATGTGACATGGGAAATAAAGTAACTTTCTATCCGAAAAAATGCTTTATTAATAGTCTTGATGAAATCAAAGTTATTTTTAGTGGTGAAAGAGTAGATAATTTTTATGCCATTTATTTAAATAAAATTGATAACAAAGACATAAAATGCTTAATGTCTATCTCCCATGACACATGGACGTGGCATAGAAGGTTAGGACATGCAAATTTTGAACTTTTGAATGATCTTTATAAACATGAACTTGTGATTGGGTTACCTAAGCTTGAATTCACTAAGGATAAACCCTATGATACTTACCAAAAGGAAAAATAATCCAAGTCCTCATTTAAGCTAAAAAAATATAGTGTCCACTTTTAAGCCACTTAAACTTATACATACGGATTTATTTAGACTAACTAGAGTTGCTAGTCTAGGTGGAATGCACTATACATATGTATTGGTTAATGATTACTCTATATTTACATGGGTATGTTTCCTTGCTCATAAGAATGATGCATTTAAAGCTTTTGAAAGGTTTGCAAAAAGAGTTCCAAAAGAAAAAAACTTTTATATTTCTTCTATTAGAAGTGATCATGGAGCTAAATTTGAAAATGATTTTTTCAAAAACTATTGTAATGAAAATGGTATTTCTCATACATTTTCATCTCGTAGAACTCCTCAACAAAATAGGGTAGTTGAAAGGAAAAATAGAACTCTTGTGGAAATTGCTAGAATAATGTTTCATGTGTATAATTTTCCTCTATACTTTTGGGCGAAAGCTGTTAACACATCTTGTTATATTTCGAACCAAGCTTTCAAGAGAGCAATTTTAAATAAAACATCTTATGAGCTATGGAATAATAGAAAACCTAAAATCTCATATCTAAGAGTATTTGGATGCAAGTGCTTTATATTGAACACCAAGGACAATTTTGGGAAATTTGATTCTAAAGTCGATGAAAAAATTTTCCTAGGCTATTTTATTTTTAGTAAAGCATATAGGGTCTTTAATAAGAGAACTCTAGTAGTTTAAGAGTCAATGCATGTAGTATTTGATGAATCAAACTCATTTAATCCTAGAAAGGATGTTTGTAGTGTTGATGATCTTGTAGGTAACAATTGAGATTATGGAAACACAAGAAGAAAATGCTATTAAGCCTTTGAAATTTGAAGATCCAAGCAAGGAGGAAAATGAAGAGACATTTCAACCTACCTTAAAGGATGAACTTCTAAAGGATTAGCGATTCAAGAAAGCTCATCCTCAAGACCTCATTATAGGTGACACTACAAAAGGGGTAACTATTAGATCTCAATTAAAGTCTACTATTAATTTAGCCTTCATTTCTTAAATTGAACCCAAAAATATTGATGATGCTTTGTGTGATGAATTTTGGGTCTTTGCTATGCAAGAAGAGTTAAATCAATTTGAGAGACACAAGGTTTGGACCTTAGTTCCTAGACCTAAACATTGTCCTATTATAGGAACCAAATGGGTGTTTAGAAATAAGATGAAAGAACTAGGTGTCATAACTAGGAACAAAGCTAGACTAGTAGCTAAAGGCTACAATCAAAAAGAAGGCATTGATTATGATGAAACCTTTGCCCCCGTTGCAAGGTTAGAAGCTATTAGGATGCTACTTGCATTTGCATCATTCATGGATTTCAAACTTTATCAAATGGATGTTAAAAGTGCATTTTTAAATGGTTTTATAGAAGAAGAGGTTTATGTTGAACAACCTCTTAGTTTTGAAAGCTTTGATTTTCCAAATCATTTATTAAAACTTTCCAAAGCATTATATGGATTGAAACAAGCTCCTAGAGCTTGGTATGAAAGATTAAGAAACTTCTTATTAGAAAAAGGCTTCTCTAAAGGAAAAGTTAATACAACTCTTTTCATAAAGAAATCCAAGCATGATTTATTAATTGTTCAAATACATTATGATGACATTATATTCGGTGCTACTATCCATTTCTTATGTGAGGAATTCTCCAATTTAATGCAAGGAGAATTTAAGATAAGTATGATAGGTGAACTCAAATTGTTTCTTGGACTACAAATTAAGTAATGCAAAAATGGGATTTTCATCAATCAAACCAAGTATGCAAGAGACGTTCTCAAGAAATTTGGCATGGATGGAGCTAAGATAAGTAAAACTCTAATCAGCACCACAACTAAACTTAACAAAGATGAGAATGGCAAACCGGTTGATGAAAAGCGATTTAGAGGTATGATCGGATCTCTTTTTTATTTAACTGCTGGTAGACCCGATATTAGGTTTGCTACTTGCTTGTGTGATAGATTTCAACCAAGTCCTAGAAAGTCTCATTTGAATGCTATCAAAAGAATTTTAAAATATCTTTATGGTATAATGCATTTAGGACTTTGGTATCCTAGGAATTCATCCTTTAACTTGATTAGTCATTCTGATGCAGACTTTGCTGGTAGTTTACTAGATAGAAAAAGCACTTCTGAAACTTGTCAAGTTTTAGGACAATGTTTAGTTTCTTGGTTTAGCAAGAAACAAGTTTCGGTTGCATTATCCACTACTAAAGCTAAATATATTACAATAAGTCTTTGTTGTTCACAAGTGTTGTGGCAAAAACAACAGTTGTAAGACAATGGTGTAAAACTTGATCACATTTCAATCAAATATGACAATATATTCAATATTCTAGAACTAAGCATATAGACATTAGACATCATTTCTTGCATGATCATGTTCAAATTGATGATATCTCACTTGAATTTGTTGAAACAAATAATCAACTTGCAGATATCTTCACCAAACCTCTTAATGAAGAGAGATTATATTTCTTTAAGCATGAACTTGGCATGATTGATGGTTCTAGTTTATCTTGATTTTATGTATAATTGATGGTTGAACTGTTTTCATATGAAATCATGTTATGTTTATTGCTTACTTTAATTAATAAATATTTTGATTTTGATCTTAAATTTTTTTTTTTGTCGTCAGTTTATATTTGGTTTATCTTTTTAAACTTCCTTTTGCATTTTGTCAAAAGAGGAGAAATAATTTGAGTTTGTATGTGTACCTGGTTAATTTTTTTTAACATGTGTACTTAGTTTGTTTTTTATTTTAAAACTCCCTTAAAAAATGTGTTTACGTTAGTGACATATTATATTTTTGTTTGATATAGGAGAGAAAATTTGTTTAAATTTTTGCATGCATATTAACATTATGGCTAATTTTGTCATACATCATATGTTAGAAAATGTCTTATTTTACTTACTTTATGTATGACATAGATTTTATAAAGATTTTGAGTATCTTTGTTTTCATTTTCTCTTTATATCTCTCTCTTTTCTCTTTGCTTTTGACAAAGGGGGAGAAATATATTTTAGTTTGTTATTTGTTACTATACATGTGTATAATATTTTATTATTATGTTTACACATGCATAATTCATGTATAATTTCTTCTTAGGAATTGTTTTTATCTTCGATAAAGCATGAATATCTTCTTAGAAATTGTTTTAATCTTTGATAAGGCATAAATATATTTACAAAGATTTGGTGTGTTTTTCCTTTGTTCCTATAGAAAGTGATGCATTTTATGCATATATGTTTGAAATTATTTCATCACATTTCCTAACATTTATTTAAATGATTATGTTACCATATTTTATGTTTTAATACATTTGTTATAAGAATGACATATTTTTTTTATCCCTCTTGCTATACTTTATGTTATTTTTATTTTTCTATTAAGCGGAATAATCTATAAATTTATATTTCTTATCATATCCATATTCATAGGGGGAGATATAGAGAAATATATTTTATTTCATTTGGTATCATTATTATCACAAATATTATCACACACTTTACTTTGTATTATTTTTTGTCAAACTCAAAATAAGTTTGTCAAAATCAAAAAGGGGGAGATTTTTTACCTTAGTAATAATCAATCTTAATTTTGATCTTAAAAAACTTAATTTTGAGCATTTAATTTGTTTGTTTAAGTTTGTATAAGTTAGGACTCCATTGGAAGTTAAAATAAAGTATGTTTATCTTGGGCTGATTCGACCTCTAAGATTTAAGAAGACTTTTGACATCCTTAGAGTTTTATAATGAGAATATTATCTTCTTCATATTTGAAATTTCTAAATTGGGCTAGCTCGTCAAAATCTGAGTTCATTTGGGTATGCAAATATTAAGTCGAAATCCACATATGCAGCTACCATTCCAGATTGCACGATTCTTAGTATTTTAGACATCTCTTGAGCTACAGAAGCCCAATTAAGGTGATTCAAAATGTTATGGAAAGACAAGTCAAATATCTAAAAATTTTATGACAAAATTATGGGCAAATTCAAACTTATTTAATAGAAAATTATGGCTTCAACTTGTGTATGGCTGTCTGATAGTAGTCTACATCTCAAATTGCATAACTCTTAATATTTTGGATGTATTTTAAGTTACAAAAGTCCAATTTAGGTGATTCAAAATGATATGGAAAGCTAATTCAAATATCTACAGTTCTATGTACAAAGTGTGGGCAAATTCAAACGTCTTAAGCTTCCAATTATGGTTTCAATCCATGAATAACTATCTAACAACATAACTTTCAATGATTCAAAATATAGACATTGGACACATTATTTGCACCTCCAATAGCTATATTTTTTAGTGTTTGTCTATATAAACACCTCTAGAGCTGAATGAAAATTAAGAAACTTGTTTATCATTCATTCTTTCTTAAGCATTCATTGAGCTCTTAAATTCTCTTAAACACTTCTTTGTTTGTATAACTCTTATGAGAGTTGGTTGTGTGTTAAAAATAGAATTTTTTTTCATCCTAAATCTTGGTTTAGATTACAAGGGAAGTGAGATTTATTTCTAAAGGAATTGGTTTAAGTGTTGTCCATTGAAACACTTGGGTTTTGGTTTTTTGAGTGAGCCTTGAAAACTCAAGTTGTAAGGTTGTAAGAGTGAGCCATAAAACTCTTGTGTAATCTCAATCTTATGAATAAGATTGTGGGTGATTGAAAATCCTAACTTAGGGATAAGTTAGGTGGTGATGTAGGATTGTTGTTAAATCTGAACTTCTTAAATTTTTGTATTCTTCATTCTTCTTTCTCAACTTCCATTCAATTCTTGTAAAGAATTTTTTTAATTTCTCATTTTTATTTGATAGTCCTATTCACCCCCCCCCCCCCTCTGAGACTCTTTTCAATATATATATATATATTAACTTAACAACTTGACATATACATATATACAACAACATATAAACACACATGCATACTAATAACACTAATAATAATAACAATAACAATAGTAAAGATAATAATGATAATGATAATAACCATAACAATAATAATAATAATAACAATAACAAATAATAATAATACTAACTTCCAAATAATATCCTCTACGTAACAAAATATTTAAAATAAAATAATTAAAGAATATTCATAAATAATTATAATATTTAAAAATTTAAAATATTATTAACACTGCTACAGACGGCGGGGTTTAGCGTGCATCTAAGATTTTAGCAACCACGACACTGTTTAGGCTCAGGGCCTTAGAGAACACACTAACCATTGTCACAAAGACATGGCGTGGAGATGAGTAGTCACCACCTAGGGTAATAACTGGGACAAATCGAAAAGGTGGTACTCGATTCCCTAAAAGAAAGCTAGCACCACAACCAGGAGATTCTGGATACGGAATACTAATTTTTCTTAGTCTCGTGTTCATTTAGAATAATTTTATAAATGATTATTTCATCCTTTAATTACATGCAATTTTATTAAACCCTATTTAACATCCATCTAACCCTAGACATCTAGTCAATAAAATTACACATAAAAAAATGCATTCAAGATTGCGTTGTCCCTAAGTCTAAATTATGTTAATTTTATAAAAAAGTTATCTAGATTTACATTTTGTTTACAAGTGAGAGATGAACTAAAGGTGGGCCTACATTTTTATTAATTAATGAGCCTGTATCTATTTATTTTAGTTTGTCTAAGAATTGAGCTTAAGTCTATTTAATTTTAAAGGAAAGTTAATTTAGTGGGCCTAAGTCTAACTTGGTTTTATTTTAAGTGAAATGTGGGCCTAGGTCTATTTATTTTTAAAGAAATGAATTTAAGTGGGCTAAGCTAAGTCTAAACAAGTTTTAATTAACTAAGTAGGCCTAAAATCTAATTAACATAATGGGCCTAAATTGATTTTAATTATTTAAAATTCTGAAACATTTTTAAACCTATTTATTAAGTGAGTTAGACCTAAATATGGGTTTGGGGCCCAAAAACATAAAAAAAAAAGGCCCAAAACATAAAAAACATAACAAAATCAAATCAAAACACATTCACATATGATTTCTAAAAAAACCTAATTTAATTACATACAAACCCTAATTAACTAAAGCCACCATTAATTTTATTTAATTTTACCCAGTGAACCTAGTTTTACTAATTAATTTTAAAGTGCAGAAAATTAAATCTTTTACTACTCCTACTACTGGGGCTATTACAAACTACGTACAAAATTAAAATTTAACAATTATATAGCCATGAATTAAAAAAACTACACAAGATACCGAGATATAAAATAAAGATAAGAAATCCTAAGTTCTACTGGAAAACAATACATCTTCTTCCATGGCATTCCATGGACCTTTTGTTCATATAAACACAGGCAGTATCCTTCTCAATCCTCATGCGGACATCAAAAATAAAAAAAACACAAGTGATTAGATTAGTAGTGAAATTAAATTATCAAAACAATGACAAAAATAAAAGGAAAAATTTCACAAAAAGAAAATAGTATAAATGAAATGAAATATAAAAAGAATAGAAAAAGAACACTGATGCTATGCAAATGCCTTTTTTTAGCCCCTCGGATTGGATTATCACCATTGAAATTGAATGGCTATTGATTCTGGATTGAGAAGGGTGTTCTTAGTAGCGTTTTGGATTTTAGGATTTTTTTTTTTGCACAGTCAGATTGCTTAGTCTCTGCGTGTGTGTTTTTCTCTATCTCTCCATAAGTAAAAAATCCTCCAAAAATTTTTTTTTTCACGCATACAAACTCTATTTTTAAATGCAGAGTCTGCGCATACTGGCTTCCTCCTTTGGAGGAACATACTCATCTCCTTATCAAAATAGACTGATAAGGATTTGATTTTCAAAATTGTGTGTTTTGAATGCGTCAAAATCTTTTCCAAATAAAAAAATAATTATAAAATTCAGTTTTTAACCAATCAAAACATCACAAAAAATAAGAAAAAATATGCAAAAAATAAAAAAAAATGGGATTTTTACGCATCGGCATTATGCAATGCCAATCGGCATTGTCTAATGCCAATTAGCATTGTGCAATGCCGATCCTAATTTTGGTTTTTTAATTACCAAAAGACCCCTGAAAAATTGACTTATTTGCAATCAAATCCTAAAAAAATATTGCAATTTAGTCCCTAAAGTCCAGAAAATCGACAACCAAATTCAATTTTTGAATGAATTTTATCATTGGGGCTTACGTCGCAATTGTATAAAATTGCATTCCGAAATTGGGTGCTTATAACTGCATATCTCAAAATAATGTTTATATAATTTAAAATAAAGGGTCATTAACCTTCCCCGCTTACAAAAATTCATTCTCAAATTTTCAAATAAAAGAACAGAATACAAAAATCATCGAGGAAAGATGTAAGGGTAGGCAACGAGGATCTCGACTTCAGTCTCCCAAGTGAGTTCCTCCACATTGTTGCTCCGCCACAACACCTTAACCATCAAAATCTGCTTCAAGCACAATTGTTGAACTTGATAATCCACTATCGCGACTAGTTCCTCCTCGTATGTCAGGTCTTCATTCACTAGGCTGCAACATGTGCAAAGGGTCTAAAATATACTTCCTCATGATTGAGATGTGGAACACTGGATTGAGAAGTTAGCACTAAGATGCACTTGAGACAAATTCAGAGGCAAATTTAACCGATATGCAACCATGCACACTCTCTCCAGAATCTCAAACGGTCTAATATATCTTAGTGCTAACTTCCCTTTTTTACCAAATCTCATCACACCCTTCATCGAAGACACCTTCAGAAATACATAGTCTCTAACCTCAAACTCCACATCCTTACACTTTGAATCGGTATAGCTCTTCTATCTACTAGCTTCGGTGTTTGATCTCCGCATGATCACAATAACCTTCTTAGCTGCATCCTGAACCATCTCAGGTCCTATTAACATTCTCTCTCCAATCTCATCCTAATACAAGGTAGCTCTACACTTCCTTCTGTACAAAGCCTTATATGGTGCCATCCCAATACTGCTATGGTAGTTGTTATTACATAAAAACTCTATAAGCGATAAATGATCATTCCAGCTGCCTCTAAGATCTAATACACACATCCTCAATATATCCTTAAGTGTCTGTATCATCCTCTCAGATTGACCATCTGTTTAAGGGTGAAAAGCAGTATTGAAATCAAGCCTGGTGCCCATTACTTCTTACAACTTCTGCTAAAATTGAGAGGTAAACACTGAACCTTTATCAGATATAATGGACACAAGTACACTATGAAGGCATACAATATGCTTAACATACAACTTAGCTAACTTAGATATATAATAAGTGGCTTTAACTGGTAAGAAGTGAGATGATTTGGTTAACCTATCCACAATTACCTAGATGGAATCATATCTATCCTTTGAATAAGGTAACCCTACCAAAAAATCCATAGCAATTCTCTCCCATTTCCATTCAAGAATAAGAAGAGGCTGAAGCTTCCTAGAAGGCTTCTGATGCTCAACTTTCACCTTCTGACAAGTCAAGCACTTGGAAGCATAATTAAATACATCCTTCTTCAATCCATCCCAGCAGTACAAATCTCGGATGCTATAGTGCATCTTAGTAACACCTAGATGTACATTATAAGTTATAGAATGCACTTCCTCAAGCATCTCCTCTCTTAAATTATCCATATCAGGAATGCATAATCTACCACTGATCCACAAAACACCTTCATCATCCAGTGTAAAATTAGTGAACTTCCCTGCATGAACATTCTCTTCAAGCTGTGCTAGAATAGGATCTCAACCTTGAGCTGCCTTAATCCTATCTCTCAACACTGATCTAACTTTGAACTGAGCTAACAGTCCACCTGATATGCTAATCTTCATCATCAGAACTTGATCCACCAACTCATGCAACTCTTAGATCAAAGGTCTCCTTTCCATACTAATGTAAGCAAGACTACTCGAGGACTTCCTACTCAAAGCATCTGCTACCATATTAGCTTTACCCAAAGACTAAAAGAGAAGAAATTCTTAAACATGACAGAACCAGAAATATCTTCTGTTCCCTCTTCTACTCCCTCTGTAATATGTGATTATAAGTATGTGCCAACTAAGTCTGTTACTGTTACCCTATCACCCCCCATTAACCAAACCACCCAGAAAAAGATCGATTACTTGTATGAATTTACTTACCTTCCTAAAGACCAAAAGATTGAAGAATCAAAGTTTCCACTGTTGAACCCTTATGATGCCTTTTCAAAATCCAAAATAAACTGGAAAAAATCTTTTAAAGCTCTTGTAAACCGACCCACTTCTTCTATAAAAGAATATGTTCAAGCCTCCAGCTTTGATCAACACCATATACCAGCCTCTCAGACAGAACAATTCGTGATCTTAGAAATTCCTCCAGAATTTCTAAGAACTTAGCTTAACCAGGGATACACTCACATCCACTTTGGAGCTATAAGGTTAGGACTCTCCTACCATGGCAACCTACTTTCTCTAGGATCGCTCTTTTGGATTCTAAATATAAACAGTATCAACATGCTGTAATTGGGACCGTAGAGACATCCTTAAATGCTGGCTCAGTATTCTTTACATTTTTCCCAAATTATAATCTGGCCCTTTCTGATCCCTATGCCTTGACAGCTTTAAAAGTCCAACTCCAGATCCTTGGTGCTGAACAAATCTCCACAGCCAAAGTAGCCACCCTTCACTACCAAATTGTCTACCGTCTCCAAAACCATGCTATCAACTTGTCACTACCCTGTGTCCAAAATGATGCTTTGTTCATAAAAGTAGACTCTCATAATACTCCTACGTGCATTCACACACCTAAACAACTTTCTAGGAATGATTTGTTAAAATTATTCCCAGAAAAGTGGATCACCAATTATGAGAAGTTGCATGAGACAGTGGAGCCAATTCAAGGTACAGACCCTGTGCATATCAAAAGATCTGATGGATCAGTTGATACAATCTTTAGGAGAAAACAAGAGACTCCTACAGTTTTTAATACATAGTTCATGATCAATCCTTGGGATCCAGAAGATAACATCCCTGTAGCCTCTTTTGATAATTCTGGAAGACCAGTCTATGCTTTTAAGCGTAATGATCACTGTTATTTTGATTATTATGATTGTGATGATTGTTATGCTGCATCCTACTTTGATGATGATGAGAAGAAAAAGAAAAAGAAGAAATCTCCAGGAAAATATAGTGAAAAGGAATTCAGAAGAAGATATGAAGATGGAGATTCAAGCATCTGCACTCTGGGACAACCTTCAGGAAAATATGATTATCTTGTATCATATTCTCCTCCTGCTTGGTACAAACCACCAGCTACTCAAAATATTCCTCCTGAACCTTGCAAGCCTCAAATACCTCCTTCGCAGTCGAAACCTAAAGCAGCTCCTCTCCCATGTTACAAAAAAGCTTTGAAATGGGTAAGAAAAGAAAACTCAGCTGAGATTCAAAAGCCAAAGTCTTTACCCCAAATCTGTATGTTCCAACCCATAGACTTTCCTCCTTTAACCAAAGAAACAAAAAACCAAATTACCATGCAACCTTTTATCCTAGAATCAAACATTGTTGATGCAGATGGCAGACCTAGACAAACAACTCTAGTTGAAGCAGTAGTCAACTGGCAGACACAGAATGCTTGTGCTCAAAATCAAAAACTGAAGCTTATTGAAGAAAAGATTGATGAAGTTGCTGAACATATGAATTTGGCAGAAAAAAAGTTCCATGCCTTTGAAAAATGAATGACAGTAGTTCATGTAGAATTACAAAGGCAGATAGAAATGAAGCACCAGGAACTTATACGAATCATCAGTAATAAAGGCACATTGAATAGCATTCAAATGAAAGAAACAAAAATTTTAAACTTGAAAGCCCAGGTTGACCAACTTGAAAAAGATCTTAAAAGAAAGAAAGAAGAGTTTTCCTCACAAACCTCTT
The DNA here is from genome assembly GCA_947683625.1 of Mallotus nudiflorus. Classification (NCBI taxonomy): domain Eukaryota; kingdom Viridiplantae; phylum Streptophyta; class Magnoliopsida; order Malpighiales; family Euphorbiaceae; genus Mallotus; species Mallotus nudiflorus. The sequence continues at coordinate 733,174 of CANTUR010001483.1, read as the reverse complement.
CAAAATCTTTCTCTCCAGATCCTTTGGGTCTTTTGTACAACCCTTATTCAATTCCCAGTTCACCATACACAGCCTCTTCCACCCAATCTTTATTTCCTGCACCAACAGCTCCCTTGAATATTCCTCCAAATTTTCAAGGATTTAAATCCTCATTAAAAACCCCCCTCTCAAACACAGTCCTTTGATGAAACAACAGCAAAAAAAGGAAAAACAGTCCATTTCTCTCAAACTGAGAAACCTAAAACAACACCTTCTGAATCATTACCCAAAAATACCTCACCAACCTCATCACCAAAAGAGCCAGAACACCCTCTGATGATGGTGAATCCTATCTCTTCCTTTTTGGAAAAATGTGCTGAAAATGTCATGCCCAGCTTTTCAATTGGATCTGATTCAAAGGAAAGTTCATCTTCTTAATCTTCAGAAAGTGACTCTGATTCAGATTATGAAATACCCTACCAATTGATGGCCGATGATGCTACATCTTCTAGAAGACCTCAAGTTGAAGAAGTTGATGATCCAGAAGAAGAATTTGAACAGCCCAGAACACCATAGCCAAATCCACAAATAAATTTCCAAAAAAATACTGGAAATTACTTTACCCTGGATGATGTTCCTCCTTCACAATATAGAAATAGATTTCTGGAATTTAGAGCATGGATAGTTGGAAAAATGCTTATTCCTGGAGCAGAAATCAGGGTTGTTATTGAAACATTTCTTGCAAAAATGGTGGGAAAGCTAGCAAACTGGTATGCTTCTCTGAATGCTTATGCTAGAACCCAGTTGATGGATGCCACTTCAACAGAAGATTTTCTAGGACTCTTGCATTATAAGTTCTTAGGAAAGTGGGATGATGATCTTGAAGTTGCACGAAAGGAGTATTACCAGATGAAATGTTGTTCACTACAAAGAAAAGATCTAGAAAGACATTTCCAAAATATGTCTACTAGATTTTACTTGTTAGGAGGCACTGCTAATCCTGATTTAAAACAAGCCTTTTTGGCTTCTATTCCCGAGATCCTTGCCTCTCGAATGTTTTCAATCCTTCAACAATCAAATTACAAAGTTGGAGATATGCCAATGGGACATTTGTATCAAATCATGATTCAGGCTCATACCCAGTTATGTGATCAAAGCAAGATGATTAAACTGTATCTGGGCAGTAGGAAGAATCCTTTGGGAAAACTTTCATGTGACAGGCCTGATTTGCAGATCAAATGCAAAGATGCTGATGTTTGTGTTTGTCCATCAAAGAAGAAGAAACATTTCTTCAAACTGAAGAAGAAAGGGAAAAGATCCAAGTTTAATAAGTGGAAGTATTACAAGAAGAAAAAGTTTCGTGGCAAGAAAAAAACTGACAAATGCTACATCTGTGGGAAAAAGGGTCATTTTGCAAAAAATTGCCCTTCAAAAACAAAGAAGACTGAGCAAATGATTCAACAAATTCAGCAGATCACTAAAGTAGACTTGAATGATGCTGATCTTGAGTCTCTCTTTTCAGAAGAAGAAGAAGCTTCACCAGAATGTGTCTTTGCTATAGGCCAAGAGACAGACTCAGAAATTTCCAGCTCTGAAACGGAGTCCTGGAATGACCGGTTCTTAATTGGTGGTGATAATAGAGACATGATAGCCCTAACTCATGAAAAACATCCAATACCTTTGTTCCTTATCCAAATTTACCCAACCAGTTATTCCAAACCCATAAAACTTGTAGCCTTGATTGACACTGGAGCCAAAACTACCATTCTCAACCCAAAAGCCTTGCCTAAAGAATGTTGGAAACATCGTTCTGAGTATTTCTCTACAGCTAATGGAGAATTACTTGAAACTGGCCTTAAAACCAGACACCCAATAAAGATCCAATTCTTTCCAAATTGTTAAACCTGGACACATGTTCTTGGATCTTCTTTACCTGGAAAAGATATTGTCATTGGCTTTGATGTCTATTGGAAGATGAAAGACTTGAGAATTCTTCCCAATGGACTCAAGTTCAAGAAATACTTTCAACCATTCACCAATATTTCATCTATCCTTTTTGTTGACCAAACCGTTTCTCAACCAAACCTTCAAACTATTCATGAGTTCTTATTAAAAGAATGCAGTGCACAGTCTCATACGGAGTTTCTTCAGAAATGCTCATCACCATTGTGGAAAAATGAGGAGTTCTTTATCTCCTTACCTTTCAAACAAAATGAAGATGTCAACCCAACAAAGGCAACTCATCCAGGAATGACTCCCTCTGATCTTAAATTGGCAATTGAAGAATGCAACCAATTGGAAGACCAAGGTCTAGTTGCTCCCACAAAATCAGAATGGGCATGCCAAGATTTTTATGTAAACAAAAGATCATAACAAGTTCGTGGAAAGAAAAGATTGGTGATCGACTATCAGCCTTTGAATTTCTTCCTCAGGGATGACAAATTCCCTTTGCCAAAAATTTCCTCATTATTTGCATTTTTGGCGGGAGCTAAAATCTTTTCAAAATTTGATTTGAAGGCTGGATTTTGGCAGCTTGGAATCAAAGAGGAAGACAGATACAAAACGGGCTTTTGTATTCTAAACAGACACTATCAATGGAATGTGCTGCCTTTTGGACTTAAAGTAGCCCCATCACTGTTCCAACGGGCTATGATCAAAATCTTCGAGCCCATCCTCTCCAGCGCTCTTGTTTATATTGATGATATTCTTTTATTTTCTACAGATATAAAAGCCCATGAGAAACTGCTCCAACAGTTTGCTAATCTTGTACGACATTATGGTGTTATGCTTTCACCCACCAAAATGTTCATTGGCCAAATAGAAATAGATTTTCTTGGAATGAAATTCAAAGAAGGGAAGTATCTTCCAGGTCCTCATGTTGTAACAGAACTGGATAAATTTCCAAAAGAAAATCTTTCTGTCAAACAAATCAGACAAGTTCTTGGCATTATCAATTATCTCAGGGATTTTATTCCTCACTTGACGAAAAAGACAGCCCCTCTCAGAGCTCTTCTAAGAAAGAATCCTCCACCATGGTCCCCAAAATAAACAGAAGCTCTTGAACAACTCAGAATTTGCACAAAAAATCTTCCTGATCTCCAAATTCCCTCCACAGGAAAAAGAATCCTTCAAACAAATGCAAGTGATCAATTTTGGGGAGCTATTCTTTTAGAAGAGGATGACAATAAGAAAAAACGGATTTATGCTCATGCTAGTGGAAAGTTCACAGATGGGGAATGCCATTATCACTCAACCTTTAAAGAGGTCTTAGCAGTTAAATATGGCATAAAAAAGTTCGAATTCCATCTAATTGGTCATCATTTCAAAGTTGTGATGGACTGCTCATCATTTCCAAAGATGCTTGAATTCAAAGGAAAGACTCTGCCCCATCCTCAACTTCTCAGAATGAAAGAATGGTTCAGTAAATATGACTTTGAAGTAGAACACATCAAAGGAGAGGATAACCTGTTACCAGATCTTTTAAGCAGACCACCTGTCTCTTGTGAAAAACCCTTTCAGCTAAAAGTTCTTCCCATGCTATACATGTACCAAACTATTAATGCCAACTTTCTTGAAAAAGGTAATCCTCCATCCTTACCATCATGCATTTCCATGACCATCCTTAATCAAAAGGCAAGAACTCAAATTTTTGAACTTCAATCCGGACTAATCAGAAAATATGGGTCAGATTTCTTTCACAAATTAGGCTTTCATCCTATCTATCCTTTCACCTGTATTTTTAGCTTCCTAAACCAAAGTCCTGGAAACTAATTTTATTGGCCTCCTGAATTGTTAATCCTATTTTGGTATCTTTTTCATCTATACTGGATCTCATTTAATCTTCAACCATTAAAGCTCGCAAGGTATATCAGCCTGCTTAAGAAGAATGAAGGTCTGAATCCACATTTGTCAACATTTCTCAAATGGTTCCAGGATTTGTCAAGATGGAAATCCTATTTGACAAATGAAGCCTATACTCAACAGGTGGCACCTCCTCTCGAATGTCATACTATCATCACCCTCAAAAGAACTTTCTTTAAAGCTAAAGGTGTTTTTACTGATGTACCATGCTTTAATATCTATGGGACTTATAGACACTCAATGATGCACTATATTGCCATAGATACCACAGATCCTTCACCATGGAGAGAGTTTCAAAGACACATGTTCAAGAAAAATGGTATTATTCCAAAGGAGATATGGCTAAAGATATCTGATGATGCCCCATGGGAAATATTTCCTTCTGATTATGGGAAACAGCTGCTAGCAGAAAAAGAATATTGGGAAAAGACATAAAGGACTACATCAATCCCGTCTCACATGCAAATTGATGATCCTTATCAAGCCAGCTCATCTGATCCTTATCAAGTCAGCTCATCTGATCCTTATCAAGCCAGCTCATCTGATCCTTATCGAGTCAGCTCATTTGATCCTTATCAAGCCAGCTCATCTGTAGAACAGATATGGTTAAACTCTTTTAAATCAAATAATTCAGAGGACCCACGTATGCCAATAGCAGGACACTCACAGGATCCTAATGAAGACTTTTACCATAGTGAAGACAGTGCTGAAGATAAGAATCTATCTCAAAGTCACGAGCCAATTTGTCACAAGTGGTTGTAATTTAAAGTTATTACTTTTATCAGTGGATGTCTATCCATATTTTTCTGTTTATCTTTGGTTGTTTGTTTGCTTGTAGGCCTTCTTGTATCTCAGCTCCTTCTCTATATAGGGAGCTTTCTGTCTCAGTTGAAAGGCAGAACCCCTCTTGTAAAAATTTTCAGAAGCTAAATAAACCATGACCTTTTAAACGTCTTTCTTCTTCTCTAGCAGTTAGATTATGAATTATAATTATTCCACCTATCTAAATTAAGGAGTATGCTCTGTGCGAGTCATAGGAGCTCAATTCTTGAGAAATCTTGCACAAACCTCCTATAATACTCAGCTAAACCTAAAAAACTTTGAATCTCTATAAATGTCATCGGTATGGGCCACTCAAACACTGCCTCAATCTTCTATATATGAACTTGAATACCATTTTAGACACCACGTGTCCAAGAAATGCAATACTCTCTAACTAGAAATCACACTTTGAGAATTTAGCATAAAGCTTATGTTCTCTCTGTGTTTGTAGTACTATCCTTAAGTGATATATGTGCTCCTCCATATTCTTCAAATACACCAATATATCATCAATGAAGTCTGCTATAAACTAATATACAAACAGTCTGAATACCATGTTCATCATATCCATGAAAGCAGATGGTGCATTAGTGAACCCGAATGATATCACTAGAAACTCATATTGGCCATATCGAGTGTGGAATACCATTTTATGAATATCGGCTTCACTAATCCGTAACTAATGATAACCCGACCTCATTTTAATCTTAAAAAAGAACTATGCATCATGAAGTTGATCAAACATATCATCTATCCTCGAAAGAGGATACTTGTTCTTCATTGTCACCTTATTCAGCTCTCTGTAATCTATGCACAGTCTCAGTTTACCATCATTCTTCTTCATAAATAGGACTATGCACCCTAATGAGAAACACTAGGTCTAATAAAACCCTTATCTAGCAAATCCTACAACTGCTCCTTTAATTCCTTTAACTCTGCAGGAGCCATTCAGTAAGGTAACATCAAAATAGGAGTTGTACCTGGGACTACATCTATATATAACTCGATCTCTCTTTAAGGTGGTACACCTGGTAACTCCTTAGGAAAAATGTTAGGAATCTCACAGGAAACTGGAACATCTATGAGAGACAACTTCTCTACTAAAGTATCTTTGACAAGTGCCAAGTATCCCTGACAACCATTCCTTAGCATCTTCCTAGCCGTGATAGTAGAGATTAGATTTTGAGGTGCAGGAACTCTTATCACCCAAAAACTTAAACTCTTCTTCATTAAGAATTCTGAAAATCACCTCTTTACTCTGATAATCCATAATGGCATAGTGCTGAGATAACCAAGCCATACTAAGAATCACATTGAACTCCATCACATTTAACAACACCAATTCCACTAGCAATTCTCTGCCTCCCATAAACACCAGACAACCATAAAGAACAATGTAATGAATCGCTTAGAGGAGTACCGATAGATAAAGGAAAAGCCATCCTCAAAGCTTGCCAATACAACTTCGAAGCAAAAACAGGGGACACAAAAGAATGTGTGGCACCCGGATCAATCAAAACTCTAACACCCAAGTAATAGACTGGATGATCTAAATGAACTAATCTAGGGCTGGTCCCTCAACTAACAGCTCGATAATCATGATCCTCTGATACTCAGTGTGAGCGCTTTGAATCCTCATCTCAATAGCATGTAGAAAATCTAAAGGGTTCGACATCCTATCAAAAGAAATCCTACCGACTCTGGTGTAAAATAACACGGCCTTAAGGTTAACATGCCCGACCGATAGACATGCTACATCGGCGGTGAAACTTGAGGTATAACATCTCGATAAACAAATATCAAATTTTCAACCTAATTCTACAGTACTGTTGTGCAATAGTGTTAGCGTAACCCACTAGGTTGCATGTTCTATTGCTATCCTTCAAATCAATCTTATAATTATTAAAATAAAGAAAATGCATAATATAAACGTGATAGCATCCCTTTATAGAGAAATATACCAATTATATATAGAGAAATATACCAATTATATATAGAAAATATACCAAATGTATATTGAAAATATGTTAAATGTATACCAAATATATGCTAGGTATATATATTATAAATATACAAAATATATACCGAAAATAAACCAAGTATATACCAAATATATATCAAAATATATTTCACATTTAAGGAAGTAAATCATTCTTAAATACATTATAAAAATTATGGATGCTCATTATTATGCATTCTATATGCAATGCATATATAAGATAATACCTCATAATTTTGCACTCCTCTAAACAGATCCGACTGGCTTGGTCCTGTATGCCTCGGTCTCAGTGCAACTATAGAAAATAATAATAATAATAATATCAAAATAATTTCTAACTTTATACTTCTAGAAATTCTAATGAAAGGCTCGATATAAGATATGACTCAATTAAAATAAAAACTCAAGATCGACCTGACTATCACATTTTATGAGAATTCTACTGAAAAATTGGTAAAGCCTCCTCTGTAAAACAGGCGTCTCTTTACTAAAAGTAGAGTTGATCCTGCAAGCAAACACACTTTTAAAATAGACAATTGCACAACTTCTCGGGTTGGGACTTTGAACTACATAATTCCCAATCGAGAATCACAATTCACATTAATAAATATTAAAATCACTAAAAATCCATAAAATCAATAAAATACCAAAATACAATCTATTTAAATAACAAAAACATTAAATATAATATTTTCACATTAACTAAATAAAATCTCAAATAAATTATATAATATTAATAAAAATCCATTTTTCAAATACTTAATGTCAAATAGTAAAATTTATAAATATATTATCTAAATTGTTTAAATATGTAATAAAAATAGTTAAAACTCATTTATTTACAAAAATAATAAATAAAACTGTTATTTGAATATCTTCTAGAAATTATTATTAATTACTTAAAAATATAAATAATTCATAAAAATTATTTTAATACCATTTATTATTCCAAAATTATTTAAAACATACAATTTAACTATAATTTCAATAGAAAAAACATAATTTACTTGTAAATCCAAAAATTACATAATACCAAATATTTTCCAAAAATTACTCAAAATTACTAAAAATTATTTTCTCACTTGTAAAATTAATAATTTATACTAATTTAACATAATTTCACTACAAAACACATAATTAATAAAAATTCATTTTAATTATCAAAAATATGATAATTATACATAATTCAAATAAATTAAAAAAAACTAAAAATATATTTAGGAAGCTACAAATTCATATAAAAACATTACTTAAAAAAAAATCATCAATCAAACATAATCAAGCTAAAATAAAAAATAAAAATCTTAAATAAACATAAACTAAACTTGAAAATATCTAACTAACTAGACATTATAGATTTGAACGAGTTGAGAAATGAGTAGTCCATGTCGAAAGGAGTCGAACGAGCTCGAAAATGCAAGCTAAAATGACCGGATTCTCACTAGAGTTATTGTAGCAATCATGCGGATTCTGGCAAGAACAGAGCTCTAAGCGGCAACGGGAAGGTGAGGGGAGGTGACAACGAGCTTGGTGGTGGCTGGTGGTGGTGCTGGAAGGCTTCGGGTGGTTCTCTGTAAACTAGTAATGGCGGAAAGAAGAAGAAGAAGAAGAAGAAGAAGAAGAAGAAGAAGAAGAAGAAGAAGAAGAAGAAGAAGAAGAAGATAGAAAAAAAGAGGGGGAGAGAATATGGTTGACCCAAAAATAAAAGCTTTTGACCCCTTTATATATATATAATGTTAACAACTTAACATATATATATACAACTCTCTCCAGCCTTTTGAGTTACCCCAGACAATTCAGATATGGAAATTTTTAGTTTAACTTTGAAGAATTGGGTGTGAAATTGCCTTTTTCTGCCAGGTGAGAATAGAATTGCTAGTTAACATTGCATACTAAGTGAATGCGATTCCTGTCAAACTGTTAGGAAATAATCTTAATTTCAAATTAGGAAAAATTTTATAATTTGCTAACTCCCGCATTAAATTTTGAAACTGGCGATATGCTTAAATGTTGACTGTTCGTCTTCCTCAAAGAATAAGGAAAACTTAGGAACCTGATAGCCTCTAGGATAAGGATTGTCTCTATCAACCACATTCAGGTAAGGTTTGTGAAATTTTGGGCTACTAACTTATCACAAACTCAGCCCGTACAGCTCCTGTACCATATCTCTTACAACGTTCAGATCAAATCCCACCCTAAGTGCTTGGGGAGGTGGTGTAAATGTCTAGGAAAAATGCACTTGGGCTTAAGGATTTGGCATGTAACCCTGGGAAAATTACCCCCCATGCCTTTCCCTTCTTGGTCATACATCCCTAGCTGTAAAGCTGGGTCAGTCCTGCCAAAAATCTATTAGTTAGGCTTGTCATTATTTATATTATTACCATTCTGGCCATTAGAGCCATTTGGAGTAACCATTTTTCCATTAGGCCAAACATCATCTCTCTGATGCGGAGGAATATACCTCTCATAACTAACTAATTATACTCTTGGAATGATTTTTATAGAATTATGAGACTTTTCTTAGGCCACCACTGGTTTGGGCACAGTATTCTAGTTGGACATTTGCTCATTCCTTTTGGAAAGTAATTGCTTAACATCCTAAAGTATTTCTCAAAATTTTTAATGATAGAATTATTAGCCTGATGTAGAGAATGAATCATTTGAGGTACTACCTCTTGTAAGACTCTTAAACCTTTTTTAGCAATAGGTTGAGAGTTAGTACTTTCACCGACAACAACATTAACAGCTTTTAAATTTTGACTAGTTTGGTCAAGGGGTGCCTCACCCTTGTTTTGGCCTTGAGGCACCAAGTCTTCTTCTGAATGCTCATCACTTACTTCTTCAAGTGTTTTGTTGGTTGAATCTCCAACGTCATACACTTCTTTTCCACTTCTAAGTAATTTTATCATCTCGCTGAAATGGGTCCCACCAATGTGAGAGTACCAAAAGATTGTTGGCTATTTTTGGTTTTTTAAGTGATTGTAAGTGTGCTAGAGGAGTTAAGTCCTAAAAAATGAACTGACTATTTTCAAATGATTTGTGGATCCTTAGGCTCCTTTACCACAATTTGCTTAGATTTTTCATATGAAAATAAATTTGACAATAAAAGAAACTATTGAATAACTAAAAGGGAAATTATATTGATATTTTAGAAGCTTAATACGAAGAAAAAGACTAGTAAAAGAAAAAGTGCAATTAACAAGCTAAAGAAAAAGAAAATGATAGTAGCTGCTAAAAAATGATTTGTTGGTTGATTGTTGATGATTGGAGATGTTTTGATGATGACTACTCTTTGTCCATTTATACTGCTAGAATTTATTTCTCTAAATAATTGTCATTTTCTTAAAGGTCGTTTATTTTACGAGAATAAATTCACATAACTTCTAATGTTAATGATGTTCTTCATCCCCAAGCTTCTAGTGAAAAGTCATTTCTTTGGAATTTTCTTTTATTCTCTTACTCACCAAGTTTGCAAATTTTGATTTTTAAATTATTCATTTGGGCTTTTTATTTTTAATCATATTTTAAAAAATGAGGTTATAATTTTTAACCTAAAATTTAATTTGGGTACAAATACGTTGTAATTTTATTTTTAAATAATTAGAAAAGATCTAAATAAGGTTAATATCACTAACTTGCTCATCAAATTGGTGTACATTTGTTTTGAAACTAAAATCAATTTTGATATAGCTAATACGATATTTGAATATTGTTGAGGAAGTAAATATTTTTATTGTATATATTAGGAAGTAAATATTTGTATATAATTAGGAATAAAGTTTTTATTCTATTTAGGATGTTATTCTATTCCTAATTAGGTTGTGAATAGGATTCCTATGTGTATATATAAGGGGTGTAACCCTTCTTTGAATATCATGGAAAAATATTTCTCTTGAATTTTCTCTCTGTTTCTTTGAATTTTATTCTTCATAATATCATAGCATACCCATTGAAATCAAATTTTTTATTGAATTCTTGAAATCGTATTTTTTCTTTCTTCCTTTGAATTCTTTGAATCTTCAAAATCATGACCATCGAAAACACATCCATCGTATCCCATGGAACACCCATTTTTATTCAAACACTTCAAGATAATTCTCCCTTTCCCACAGGAATTATTCTTGATGATACAAACTATACTCCATGGTCACAAATTATGGAGATGCAAATTGGAGCTAAAAATAAATTTGGCTTTCTTAATGGCACAACGCCAAAGCCACCAGCAGGAGATAAAGCGTTGGAAACTTAGCTCCTTGATAATAATTGAGTCAAAAGTTGGTTGATTGACTCCATGAGTCCGACATTGATGCAAAGATTCATCCGTCTTCCAATAGCAAAGGAGATATGGGATGCTGTCTCAAAAACCTTCTATGATGGATATGATGAAACTCAGTTATTTGAATTGAACCAAAAATCATTCATAACACATCAGAATGGTAAGCCATTACTTGAATACTATAATGAATTGATTGGAATATTTCAGGAAATCGATGCCCGGACATGTGCACAAGGGGAGGATGTTAATGGAGTAGTATCACTCCACAAACATATTTCCTGCCTTTGAACACATATTTTTCTAGCCAGGCTTGATTCCGAATTTAATAATGCTCAGAGTGAAATACTCTGAAAGGATCCACCTCTTGATCTCGAGTCTAGTTATGCATATGTACAAAGGGATCACAACCAACGACATACGATGGAAGAGCCGAAGATACTGCCAGACCATTATGTACTTGTAGTAGCTCAGACTCATCTCTAGTTCAAAGGAAAAATATCGAGTAAGTCCATCACATACACATGTACTCATTGTGGCGACGTTGCACACTCCAAGGAATGGTGCTATGAAATTGTAGGATATCCAGAATGGTGGGATTTCAATAGAAAGCCACGTAAGAAGCTCGAAAAGGTTACAATTGCCACCTCTAGTGGTACTAACCAAGTGGTGATCTTGATACAACATCAAGTATGATAAATATTACTCGAAATAATACATGGATTATTGATACAGGTGCTAATAATAATGAAAAACTCCACTCACCATCTTACATCCATCTGCCCATCAACCCAACAAAATATTCTAACTGCTAATTGAGGCATAGCACTGGTCACTCATGAAGGATTAGTATCTAACTCTGACTCTCTTAATCTAGATACTATTCTTGTTATTCCATCTCTTTCTTGTAATCTACTATCTGTTGGCTAAATTACTAAAACCTTAAATTGCATAGTCAAATTTTAGCCTAATTATTGTGTATTTCAGGATATTGCAATGCACCGGATTATTGGCTCTAGTGTTAAATATGGAAAGTTGTACTATCATAAATTACATGATGATTTAAATCAACAGTCTAGTCAAGTAAATAGGGTTGGTGGAAGTTGCTCAAGTAAAGACCAAGTAATCTTGTGGCATTATCATCTTGGTCATCTTTCTTTTCATTTTCTTAGATTTATTTTTGAATACCGCAAACTCCAAATTCAAGTGTGATATTTGTGAATTGGCAAAAGGCCACTGAATTTTTTATGTACTGATTTATAATAAAAATTCAATTCCATTTATGACTATTCATTATGATGTATGGGGACCTGCTCAGATTCTTACTCTATCTGGTGTTTGATATTTTGTAATGTTTATTGATGAATGTAGCCGGATGACCTGGGTATCACTACTTTCAAATAAGGGAGATGTGTGCTCCAAGTTCCAGGATCTGTACAAAATGGTGGCTACACAATACCAGAGTAAAATCTGAGTCTTGTAGTTTGACAATAGTGGGGAGTATGTTAACTCAATTCTAAATGATTTCTAGGCATTCACCACCAAACATCTTGTGCTGGCACTCCTCAATATAATGGTGTAGCCAAACAAAAGAACCGACAGTTATTGGAAGTTGTCCAAATATCATTATTTGACATGAATGTTCCTCGACAATACTGGGGAGAGGCTGTTCGATCCGATGTGTACCTCATAAACCAGACACCGTCAAGAGTACTCAATTTCAAAACACCTCTTTAGAAACTTCAAGAACTTGCCATATATCCACCCCTCAATAATTTTGAGCCCCGAGTCTTTGGATGCTCGGCATATGTTCATCAGACACTCAACAAATTAGACCCTTGAGCTATTCGGTGTATCTTTATTGGCTATGTAGATCTATAAAAAGGATATCAATGTTATGATCCAAATACAAAGAAGATGTATATCACTCGGGATGTTCGGTTTCATAAAAATTCTCCTTTCTTCTCCTACTCCGAGTGCTCTCTTTAAAGGGAGAAATATCCGAACCTTTTTGAATTTGAAGATAGCATTCCAAGTGGTTTGAATGTTGAAGATAACATTCCAAGTGGTCCGAATGTTGAAGATAGCATTATGAGTGTTCTGATTCTGAGTCTCCCAAATATTTCAAGCATCTCACAGACATCTGATGTTTCAAGTCTGAGCATCTTACTAGGACAGATCATAGAAGAAAATCTAAGTAATCAAGATAGTACATCTTCCCAACCCACACTAGAAGCTGAAGAAATTTCGGATGTGGATGTGCACAATAAGGTAAACTTGTCTCCTTTAGTAACTCAAAATACTGAGCCTTGTTATCCTTCTAGAATCAATTGAGGGATTCCGAAAAAATAATATAATATGGACCTTCATATTAAAGCTAAATACCCTATCAACAACTTCATATCAACCAACCATTGTCTAACTCACACGCACTTACTGTAAATCAATTATCTACTGTATCTATTATGAGTAATGTGCAGGAAGCCTCAGATGATTCAGATTGGAAGAAAGTCATAAATGATAAAATAGAGGCATTGTAGAAGAACTGGACATGGGATCTTGTTCCTCTTCCTAAAGGAAAGAAAACGATGGGGTGCAAGTGGATATTCACTGTCAAACTCAATTTAGATGGAAGCATAAGTTGGTATAAAGCTCGATTGGTAGCAAAGGGGTATACTCATAAGTATGGAATTGACTATGGAGATACATTTACCCTAATAGCAAAAATGAACACCATATGAGTTCTTATTTCCTTAGCTGCCAACCTGGACTAGCCACTGCGACAATTTGATGTGAAGAATGCATTTTTGAATGGAACCATAGATGAAGAAGTGTATATGGATCCACCACCTGGAACTAAATGTACTGACCGAGTATGCAAACTAAAAAGGGCATTGTATGGACTCAAACAAGTTCCTCGAGCATGGTTTGGATGACTCTTAACTTTTATAACAAAGCTCAAATATAAGCAAAGTGATGCTGATCACATACTATTCATCAAACAGAAGTTAGGTAAAGTCACCGCACTGATTGTATATGTTGATGATATGGTGGTCATTGGAAATTATTTGAGTGAGACAACAATCTTGCAAAGACAGTTAGCATTCGAGTTTGAACTTAAGAATTTGGGTAACTTGAAGTATTTTTTAGGAATTGAAGTTGTAAGATCAACTCAAGGAATTTCCCTCTGCCAACCATAGTATGTAATGGACCTACTGACAGAGACAGACATGCTTGATTGTAGGCCAGTCGAGACTCCAATTGAAGTCAACCATGGACTTTTAGTCCTAAGAGATCAAGTTCCAACTGATAAAGATCAATATCAAAGGTTGGTGGGAAGGTTGATTTACCTATCTCATACTCGGCCAAACATTTCTTATGCAGTAAGTGTTGTAAGTTAGTTCATGCATTCTCAGAGTAAAGAACATATGAATGCAGTATACCGAGTATTAAGATATCTAAAATCTTCTTTAGGCAAAGGTTATTCTTTGGGAGGAATAAGGATTATGAAATTACTGGCTATACTGATGCTATTGGGTTGGAGATCGGACTAATCGAAAATTAACATCTGAGTACTTTACATTTGTTGAAAATAATTTAGTCACTTGGAGAAGCAAGAAACAGAAAATTATAGTAAGGTTAAGTGCTGAAGCTAAGTTTAGAGGAATGACTCATGGAGTATGTGAGTTGCTCTGAGTAAGGCGAATTGTTTAGGATCTTGAATTAAAACATCCGAAGCCTATGTTGTTACATTATGATAACAAGGCAACCATAGCAATTGCAAACAATCCGGTTCAAAATGATCGGACTAAGCATGTAGAGGTTGACAAACATTTCAAAAAAGATCATCTAAACCAAGGAACAATTGATTTTTCATTTGTTTCTTCTCAGACTCAACTAGCTGGCATCCTCATAAAGGTTGTATTCAGAAAAACGTTCTACAACTCCCTTGGCAAGTTGGGAATGATTGACATACATTCACCAACTTGATGGGGAATGTTGAGAAATTAAATATTTTTATTGTATATATTAGAAAGTAAATATTTGTATACAATTAAGAATAAAATTTTTATTCTATTTAGGATGTTATTCTATTCCTAATTAGATTGTAATTAGGATTCCTATGTGTATATATAAGAGGTGTAACCCTTCTTTGAATATCATAGAAAAAATACTTTCCTTGAATTTTCTCTCTTTTTCTCTGAATTTTATTTTTCAAATACATTTGAGCTTCTTAGTTAATTTAAATATATAATAGCAAAAATAAAATTATTTCAAAATTATTTTCATTTAGTAGGTAGACATTTTCATCCTAAACATTTATAATATTTGGTACGTTTTATTTTTCTATGAAATATTATATGAATGAAGTAAATAATATAATTGTTAAACAAAAGAATATATAGTATGAAATTTGGCAAGATACATTTTTTACTCTATTTGTGCAAGCTAATTTTTATTTTGATGAGACAATATAGGATTGTGCACTTTATCTTTATTTCATTTTATTCCATTCAAATCAAACACCTCCTAATTGATTTAATATGTTAAAAACTTATGTTATGTATGATTTAATGTATGCACTTTTTAGTGAAACATACATGAAAAATATTTAAATAAAATTATATAAAATTAGATAGCTATCTAATTTTAAGAAGTTCAACTGCCAACCAAATCTGATAATTTAATGCTGAAAACAATAAAAACAAAAGAAATATATTAGACAAACTAATATTCATATTTCATCATAAAATGTTAAATGCAATATGCATTAATAAAGGCATGTAATGTATCTTTGTCAACTGCCAATTTCTGTTTATCTTAAGTTACTTGACAAAAATAAATTTTAAAAAATAATACAATGAAGAAAAAAAGAAAAAGAATTAGTGAAAAAAAAAAAAAAAAACCTTATATTTAGTTTTCGTTGTATGTCACGGAAAATTTATGAAAATTTTACAAAAATACCTAAAAAACAGATAGCATTAACATCAAATGCTCCATGTTTACATAATATTCCACGCGTGTCTTATTTTCTAAAAATATTACATACTAGCTCTGAAAACTCCGCTATTGCTATTCTTCGCGTCTTCTTCGTTCTGTTTCTTCATCTTCTTCTTCTTCTTCTTCTTCTTCATCAACATTCTTTCTCCACCACCGACTATGTCCTCCTGCAGTGGAGATCCAACCACTGAGTTGCAATTGAGTGGGAATAGCGGCCGTCGACCGGGAAAAGCCGGATGGTGGCGTCTTCATCTTCATCGTCGTTAAGTGGGCGAAGATCTGCAGGTATGATTTCTCTAAATCTGCGATGCACTTCTTCTTTTGCTATCGTTTTCCTTATTATTTTTATCCTTTTTTTTATTTTTTTTTGTTGTTTTAAAATCTATTCTAGTTACAGATTCTCATGCTTTTCTTTGGTTTCTTGTCTCTGTCTTATATATGACAATTTTCAGGCTTGTTCTGGATTCGTATACAGCATTTGAAAGAGTTGTTTATTGGTTATTTAGTCATCTTATTTTCTTCGTGTTCACTGTTAAGATTTTGAAGCTGAATTCTTACAGGTTGTGCAAGAAGATTTTGGACGCGTGTAAGGTGTTTGAGGAAATGTCTGAAAGGATGCTCGTTTCATGAAATGTGGTCATTACTAGCTGTGTTTAAAGATAGGAAAGGCAATTGGGTATTTTGTGAAAATGAGGGATTTTGGGTTTGAGCAATGGCGCTTCTGCTTGCAGTTTGCGCTGATGTGCGAAACTTGAGTTTTTTCTTTTGGCCAATAGAAAACTTGGGAAACTTGAGTTTAAGTAGATGGATTCATTACGTCGCCCTTTATTGCCGTCCGCCGCTGATAAATTTTTGGACCCTGAGAATGATAAATTTAATTATAATTGGCAATTTTATCAGTTATTATTATTATTATTATTTTAATGTTAAATCATTTCAAGTACGCTTTGCTTTTGATTTTTTTTTTTAATGTTTGTTCTAAGAAATTGGTAATGCTTTGTTTGATTGATTCATGTAAAGGTAAGTTTAGGCATTTGTGTCACGAACTGTTTATCGTGACGTGCAGGAATATGCGGAATGCTTGCTGGTTGTATTTAATGTGGGATGTGGGATAGTAGGTATGAGTATGTGTCGAGCAGTCATCCATTTTTTGGATGGGCGTGCTGATTAGACACCACACTGATCGGGAGCTGTTCCCACTTCCCTGATGAGCCTATGGGAGGACGAAACTAGTAAATATCGGAGATGAAAAACGATTAACCTCGAATATACGGGAGGTCCGGGGTGCCGCAAGGTTAATGTCCCTGCACTACATCTCTAAGCCGGTGACATTTGGCTCAAAATGCAAAGTTTTGAGTTTTAAAGTACTTAGGCATTTAATGAAAGCTATGGCTGTAAGCGAGTGTTGTATTAATAATTGATTGTTTAGCTCAAGGGATCTTAACTTAGTTGCTTAAATCTTGATGCTTAATTCTGGCTACCAATCAACAACTAGCATATTAAACAATATATTTATATATGTGATTCAAATTAGCTGTTGTTAATATAATTACATAAATTTAGTAGGTGTAGGAGTAGAATCTTTTACGGGTAAAATAGAAACAACTGTGAAACAATTATGAAGTTTTTCAAATGATTTCGGTTTCCATTTCCAACACCCAGAAAAAACAGCCGACTCCATAACATTTGTTCATATATTGTTAGGTGTAAGTGAGGATCATTAACCGGTAAATTTAATTTAATCTACCAGTCTGGAATTTAAAAAGTAGGCATTGCTAATGAAATTGGTTAGGTTTCTGAGTTCTGATCTTATTCATACTGTTCGAAATTATGAGCATACGTACAAAGAAGATGCCTTTGGCACCCATGATTTTTCTATGCTATTACTGAGGGTAGTCTGGTTTGGTCTTTTGGTTAAGCATTAATAAAAAATCTCTTGCATTCAAGCTTCTTACGCTACCCCGGACCCGCTTTTCCTTTTTGGGAGATGGAATCATAGAAAACTGAAATGAGCCAGAATGGAATGTATGATACTAGTGTGACTGCCCTGAAGTCAAGGGTAAGAATGGAATGTCTAATCAATTTGGTGTTTTATCAAGTGCTCGAGCTTATGTCAACTTGTGTGATCAACCTCTACACAAGAACCGTCCATTAACTTTATAATATATATTATTCATATATTATATGTATATTAATGTATGAATAATATATTATATTGTGTTATTTATTAATAATTTAATTGGATATATATATATATTTTTTAAACTTTTGCATATCATACTGCTCTAAATTTCTTTTAGAACAAATAAAGAAAGGTTTTTTGATTTACAAGCTAAAGATGCCTAAATTAATGGAAAAAGAGAGTATTTTTGTTTTAAATGATAAAAATTTGGGTCTACATTATCTAATTGTGTTAAATTTTTATTGCACAACAAGCTGACAAAATAATAAGAATGATACTTAAAAATAATATATTATTTGAATATTATTCGTATATGATATAAACAAAATAATATATTATTTGAATATTATAAGTATTTGAAACTCATAACAGTGTCTGAAACTCAAAATAATATCTAAAACTTAAAACAATATCTAAAAATTAAAAATAGTATGTCAAAACTCATATATATAGTATATTTTTCGAATATTATTTGTATATGATACAATAAAATAATATATTTTTCAATATTATTCATATCCAAAACTCAAAATAATATCTAAAACTCAAAACAGTATATTATCTTAATATTATAAGTATTTGACACTCAAAGTAGTATATTATTTGAATATTATAAGTATATGAAATTCAGAACAATATCTGAAACTTAAAATAATATCTAAAAATTAAAAATAGTATCTCAAAACTCATAAATATAGTATATTTTCGAATATTATTTGTATATGATACAATCAAAATAGTATTTTTTTTTAAATATTATTCTTATCCAAAACTCAAAACAATATTTAAAACTCAAAATAGTATAAAAAACTCAAAACAATATCTGAAAATTAAAAACGATGTCTCAAACTCATAAATATAACATATTTTCTAAATAAAATTTGTATATAATACAATTAAAAATAGTATATTTTCTTAATATGATTCGTATCTAAAACTCAAAAATAGTATTTAAGACTTAAAACAATATTGGAAACTCAAAACAATATCTAAAAATTAAAAACTGTATCTCAAACTTATAAATACAGTAATAAATTTCAAATATAATTATATTCAATTCAATTAATTTGAATCCAAGTGCCCATCCTTTTTCAATTACATGAAACTTGAAATATTTTTCATTTATTTCTATTTTATTATTTGTGTATTTGTTTGTGCAAAACCGCAAGCGCACGGTATTGCCAAGTAGTATAACAATATCGATCCTATGAGGAATTATTCTAATCACCTATTAACCTAATTCTTTATTGTCTAAGGCTTTTGAATAAGGAATTTTGAATGAAATTTAAATAACAAATAAATTAACCTATATAATAAAAATAATTTTTAAATCTAAAGTACAAACAATTAATAATCAAAATTTTCTAGGAATTAAATCACCTCACAATCACTAAGCTACCCAAATTTATTACTCAATTAGCTATGCATATCCCGAGTTTTTCTAAAGCATCAATCAATCTTTCTCAAGTATCAATTAATTTAAATTCACAATTATCAATCAAGACAGTATATACCCAATTCTCATTGCAATCCAAAAACCTAGATAGCAAAATCATGAATTATGAAGCACAACCCAATGGAAATTTAACCAACTCAATTTACCTCTAACTTTGAGCTAAGTTAAACTTATGTTTATAGGTCTATTAGAATTACCATCTCTCAATGTATAATCACAATTAAAATCATATTATTGGTGGCCAAACAATAACAAGCATTAAGATTAATAAACACAACATAAAAAAATTAATGAATTTATTAAATTGGAAGCTTAGGTCATGTTTAGATAATCAATTCCTAACAAACATATATTTAGCCTAACATATTATCAATAATCTAAACCATAATAAAATATAAGAAAGAGAAGAAGAAAGAAATAATTATAATTAATATTCAATCTTCAATTTATTGTTCCCTCAATCTTTTAGGGTTTCTTATGCTTTTTTCTCTCTCTACCAATGGCTCAATATAGCTCCCTTAACCTAGAGCTAAAATTCTCTATTTATAGAGAAATATACTTTAAATTCGTTCAAGGACCAAAACAACAATTTTCCACCTTAAAGAACTCCTTGATTGAGAAAAATAACTCCATAAAATAATTCCTTTATTATTGGTTTGAATCCCGGACTCTTTAGGAAAGTAAAATTCCTACGAAAACATACCAAAAGATGCATAAATTAACTAGGAGACTAAAAATGAAATAAAACTAAGCTAATAAATTAAAATCCTAATAAAACACTAATTATAAATAAAATATAAAGAAAAACTAATAAATCCTATGGAAATTAAATAGAAAACTATGTGATAATTGACACTAAGAAATTCCCCCACACTTAAATCTTTGCTTGTGCTCAAGCAAAATACATGAGAACATCCATCATCATAAAAAATTTAACACATTGACAAACTTTAAAGTCAAAGACTAAAGCTTGTGAAAAGCAAACTTAATTGTTGAATTCTCAAAAGTTCATAAGTTGACAATCATGAAAAACAAAAACAAGTGATACTATCCACTTAACCCTTAGCAACCCTTAATCTTTAAGACATAAAAGATAGCCACACCACTTTTTTTAGCGAGCGTGTTTTACGCTCCATGTTGCACTTTTTTTTTAATTTCGTCTTCCTACTCTTAGTAATCCCCCACTGTTCCTGCACTACTAAATGTGGATACTACCATGTGGGTCCTTTTGATACTCTTACTTTATTTAGAGTATTGGAGTACATTGGAGCCAATATATGTGGCTAATCCACATTCTCCTTTACACCTACAACTTGTGTATCATTGCCATCAACCGTATCTTCATCTGCATTAGGGTCATCATCATCTTCATCATGTTAGTGAAAATATATGATGGGTGTGTGAAATTGAAGGGAAAATATAAGAAGTAAGAGGAGGAATTACAAGTGTGTGTGAAGGGGGGAAAAGAAGGAGAAATTGAGATTTGAAGAAGAAAGGAGAAGGGAAAAGAAAAAAATAAAATAAAATAAAGAAAAGAAAAGAAAATCAAAAAAGGAAAAGAAATATAGAATAGGAAGAAAGAAAAATAAAAATAAAAAGTGCTTCAAAAGGAAAAAAAATTGGGCATTTTAGGGCTACTATAGCATCCCTTTTGCTAATGTAGCAATAGAGGTAATGCAAAAAATTGGAGCTGGAATGCTACTGGCATAGCATGCATGGGTGGCTTAACAAGAAATCTCAGCTACTATCACAGCTAACTGAACTGTTGTCGTAGCACATCTGGTGCAGATTTATGACATCTTTTGTTGTTGTCTCAGCCTGATGGGCTATTGTCACAACAATGATAGCCTTTTATTTTAATGCAAAGGGAACAATTAGAAACTGAAAAAATGAAAAATAAAAGCATAAATGCATGAGCAAATAGAGATGAATAAGCAAATAATGAAAATCAAATTCTCAACTGAAGAATTGAAAATTAAAAGGAAAACTAAGTAAAGGAATAAAAGTTTTTTTTATTAATTTAATAGCAATGCAAAACTGAAATAAGTTCAATAATAATAATAATAACAATTATAATTTGAACATGCTAAAAATGATGAACAAATAAATTAAGAACACACAGGCAAGTAATTTAAAATAAATATCTCTACGAAAAAAAAACTCAAAGAAAAGACAACACACAAAATAAAAATCAAAACATGAAAGAAAAGAAAGAAAATTAAAAAAATAATATAATTAAGAAAACTATATAAAAAAACTAGTAGTTCTAATTTAAGGTTGTTACCTTGACCCTTGTGCACTTCACTATGGAGGGAATAATGTGAGAGACTCCCGCTCATTAGGCACACACTAAATTTGACTTACCCACTCATTGTCAGAAACATGATAAATAATGCATGTATCAAAAAGTTTCACAATTTCTTTGTTCAATACCTCCTTCATGTTTGGTTAAGTCACCTTTGTCTCTCAACAGAAGGCATATTACCCTCTTCCATATATTTTTTATGCATGACAATAGAGGGATTAATTCCCTTTATGTCAAAATTATGCCATGCTAAAGCTCAAATTCTACCCTTTACTACCACACAAAATCTCTTTTCTTGCTCAATGGTCAATTCATTAAAGGTAATAATAGGTAGTATATTAATTTCTTCCATAAATGCATATCTCAAATGGTTGGATAGTTGCTTAAGCTCTAAGTTTAGAGGTTTTTTAATAGAAGGAGGTGTGAGGTTATCACTTTCAAATAAAAATTCAGGTTTGTTGAATGTGTGCTCATGCTTTCGTACACTTTCTAATTCCTCACATGGTAGCCAACTCCCTTACTCACATCTAAAGCAAAATTAACTTTTTGAACACATTTATTGTTGGCAACAATTTTCATGCATAATTCATCATCTAAAGGGTAATTTATTAATTTTGGCATTATAAAAACAATCTTTTCATTAATTAAGGCTTTATTAGTGTTCAAAAATGGCCTACCTAAAATCAATGGACAAGTTCTTTCTTTCTCAAAATCCAAAACAACAAAATTAATAGGCAAAATAAACTTGTATGCTTTTACCAAGACGTCTGCTATTACTCCATGAGGTTTCTTGATGGAATGATTTACTAGTTCCAATGACATGTTAGTGGCCATCATGTCTCCCAATCCTAATTTCCTAAAAATAGAAACAGGCATAAAGTTAATACTTGCACCTAAATCACATAAACATCTAGGAAATTCACTAGTACCAATAATACAAGGAATTGTGAAACTCCTTGAATCTTTTAATTTGGTGGGTATCTTTTAAGAAATAATTGAACTATAAGTCTATGTTAGAGGTATCGTTTCATGAGCATCCCAATGCTACTTATTTGTGATAAGGTCCTTCAAGAACTTGGCATATTTAGGCATTTGCACAATTGCTTCTGAAAAAGGAACATTAATTTGTAGCTTATTAAAATTTTCCAAAAATTTTGAGAATTGCTCTCTATCTTTCTGCTTCTTCAATCTTTGAGGGAATGGTAGCTTTGGCATAAAAAAAGGAAGGTGTAGATTTAGAAATTTCCTTTTGCTCTCTCACACTCTCCTCGTTTGCCTCATCCTTCACCATTACATATTGCTCTTTATCCTTCTTTTTATCCTCCTTGGAAATTTCAGCTTGTGTTTTCACTTCCTTATCACTCCTTAAAATGATAGCCTTTAATTCCTTTAGATTAGACTCCATAGTATTTCGAAGATATTCTTATGCTCTTTGTCTCATGACATTAGTAAACTATCCAAGTTGTACCTTGATGTTGTGAATTGAAAAGGAGTGATTCCTTGTAATTTGATCAAATTTGGCCTCCATTCTCTTTTGATTCTCCTTATGACTTGATAGCTTATTAGCAATGGCATCCAAAAATTTATCTAACTTATTATCCAAAGATGTCATTCTATCTTGCTATGGAGGCTAAAATCCTGGTGGTGCTTGTTGCCTTTGCAAGTTGTTATTGTTAGGGAAGCTAGGGGTAGCTATATTATTGTTATTACTCTACAAAAAATTCTGGTGATTTTGCCATCCCGGATTATAAGTGTTAGAGTAGGGATTATTAGCTTGCTTCCTTTGAAATTGGTTGCCAACAAAATTTACTTGCTCTTGATATCCATCTCCCACCATACCTATATTAAAAACACCATATTCATTAGTAGAGTGTCACAACCCAAAACTAGGAGTCATGACCGGCGTTAGGGAACAAAAATTCTTTCGAATCCGGAACCCGTAGTAAGCCTTCAAAAAATAAAATCGTGCAATAAATAAATAAAAAGTCTGACAGAATTAAAAATTTTTAAATCAATATATGAAAATGAATACTCATTATACTTATCGTAAATAAATATATAGTCATACAGTACTCAATTAAAATTCTCAGCGTACAAGTATCAAACGGGACCATACTCTTTTGATACAATAACATTACTACTCCAGTTTCTAAAATACAAATCAGAGTTCAAATTATACATTTATGAAAAAATAGCCGGGATAGAAGAACACCGGTGAAGAACTTTACTACTAAGGTCTAACGATATAGGATCTCCTGAAAAAATAATTGAGGGGGGTCAGACCTCACTGAGTGAATTATTATACTATATATACATGCATTTAAACCATATCCAGTCAAGCATTCTTATATGTATATATGCATATACACACATTTCATACAAATGTCAAATCTACTTTAATAAATATAATAAATGCAGAAAACATTTCTTTTTATACATAAAGGATCAAATAGAACCCTATTAATTGTAACCTCAATTAATCATATAATCACTCTAGCCATACAGGTTCACTTAAATCCAAATAGTTCACTTATCCCAATTTGGACAGTAGACTAGCCCCGAGACACTAAGTCAACCGAGCTCCTGCAATCTGACTGTCAGTGTGATTGGCCCCGAGACACTTGGTCAACCGAGCTCCTGCAATCTGACTGTCAGTGTGATTGGCCCCGAGACACTTGGTCAACCGAGCTCCCGCAATCACACTCTCAATCACATCACATCTCAATTAAATCAATCAAATCATAATCAATTAAATCGTAATCACCATAATTAATTCCTCGCTCAAACCTAAATCTATCACACCAATACGTACACGGTCTAGTGTTGCCCACTAGGTAGCACATTCTATCGATATCCTTCGTTTAAAATAAAACATTCATAGGGACAAATAAATAATGTAGAATAATAATCATAATGATAAAATAAACCATGTATATACTAGAAATATACCTAAAATAAACTAAGCATATTTTGAGTATATATATGTCAGATCAATTCAGATCAATTATAAAATATACCGAAAATAAATCATATATATATACCGAAAATATACCTAAAATAAATTAAGTATATTTCAAGTATGTATATATATATATGTAAAATAAACCTAAATAAGTTATGAAATATACTAAAAAGAAAATAAACCAACAGTATACTATAAGCATAATGAGTTTAAATTAATAATTAAACATGCATATATTTAGAAGTATATATTAAAATATACCAAGAATATACTTAAAAATAATCTAATTATAAATCAATAATATGACATGCAATTATTTAAGAATATACTTAAAATATACTAAAAATATACCTAAAGCATACTAATTGTTTAATAAAACAATCATTAATAAATATACATATATCAAAAATAAACCCTAAATGTATATAGAAAATATGCACACGTATACATCAGGATATACTAAAAATAAACTAATATTATACCAAATCATATTATAATTTAAATTACTTTTAAAGGCACATAATGAAAATGAAAAGCCCTAAGTCATGCACCCTATATGCAATACACATATATATGCAGTATAATAACACACTGATTAGCTGTCACGACCCAAAACAGGGGCCATGATCGGCATTAGAGAACGGGAATTCTTTCAAATCCAGAACCCGTAGCAAGCCTTTAAATAAAATAAAACATGCAATAATTATAATAACATAAATAAAATATTTTACAGCGGAAATAAAATCATAAATAATATAAAGTAATAATCCACCAATGGATTTAAATAAACAACTCATCTCATATAAATAATATCTTTTAAATACAAATCTCAGTTCAAATATTTATAATACAAATTTCTTACAAACATAATGTAATACATAAGTCTCACAACTGTCTACAAGTACTGCAGTGTCTAGATTATAAAATAAACTCAGGTAAGCATTTTCCATAGTGAAGCCAGGGTGGAATCCGGCATATGGGTCTGCTACTAAGGTCTGAAGACAATGACTCTCCTGAAAAATAGTCAACGGAGGGGAGTCAGACCTCACTGAGTGAATTGTTATATTATATATACATGCATAGCTAAATGACAATGCACACATTCAATAGTATATATAATAAATATATATACAAGCAAATACACACAGATGCAACGAAATCATTTTAAATATTTATTAAAAATAACATCCGTTTACGAAGGATCAAATAGAACCCTAGAAAATCGCAACCTTAAACAGTGTTAGACAACACTCTACCCATTTAGGCTCACTTATTCCAAATAAATTCGCTTGTTCCATCTGGATAGAAGACTGGTCCCTAGACACTAAGTTAACCGATATCCAGCAGTCTGACTGTCAGTGTGATTAGCCCCGAGACACTTAGTCAACCGAGCTCCAGCAATCACACTCTCAACTCACATCTCACATCAAATAAATCAATCCGATCAATATCCATAAATAGGATAGTAATAAAGCCTAAATGCTATCGGCGTACCGGTATGTACTCAGTCCTAGTGCTGCCCACTAGGTAGCACATTCTATTGATATCCTTCATTTATATATAAAACATACATTCTTTAAACAAATGATGCATGAAGTTGAATAAAATAGCAACATAAACCATATATATAGTAGAAATATACCAAAAGTAAACTAAGTATATTTTGAGTATATATACGTCAAATAAATCCAATATAGTTACAAAATAAACTGGAAATAAACTATAAATATACTTAAAACAATTTAAGTATAAATTCATAATAAAACATGCATATAATTTGGAAATATATTGAAAATATACCAAAATAAACCTAAGTAATTGTTAAACCATCTACGCATATTTTATACAATGAAAACATACATTTTTAAAACATGCACCCTAAAACATATATATATATATATATATATATATATATATATATATATATATATATATATATATATATATATATATATATATATAAAATAACAACTCACAGTTATTGCACTCCTCGAGACGGATCTAATGGGCCTGGTCCACTAGGCCTTGGTCTCGGTGCAAATAAACAAACAAACGATAACAGGAAATCATAATAATTCTAGCGGAAATTCTAAAGACTCGATATAGAATCTTAGACACGGAATTATAATCAGAATTTGACCGGACATCACGTTTTACAAGAATTCAACCAAAAATCCGGTAGAACCTCCCAAGTAAAATGGACATCTCTCTACTCAAAGAGTAGAGCTAGTCCTGCAAAGAAAATACACTTCAATATATGCTGAACACAATTCACAATCCCTCGATCGGACTTTAAACTACAATTCACCAACCGAGTTTCACAATTCACAGAATAATTACAGAAATACCGAAAAATACCAAAAGTACCAAAAAATGCCCTTCAAACTATTTTATAAATCCAAATTACGTAATTAACCCTAAAACTTACTAAAAATTGACAAAAACTCATTTATTTAGAAAAATCGTATATTATATATAATTTGAAAATAATTTACAAAAAATAGTTTGAATTAGTTAAAAATACTAAATCATTTGTAGAAATCATTTTTATACCTTAAATATCTAGTAAAACCAATTTAATTATATTTTTTAGCCAATTTAGTATCAAATTATCAAAATACCCCTAGTTATGTAAATTCACTATAATTAATCAAAAATTCACCAAAAATAGTATAATTATTCAAATTTAATTTTCTCAACATATAATTCAATAATACCAATAAATATACTTAATTAACCAATTAATTTCACTAAAACACATAATTACCCTAATTTTTCCAAAATTACATAAACTAAATAAATTCAAAATAAATATATAAAATTCACAAAAATTAAAAATAAATTTCTAAAATGCATTTCAACACCTATAAACACCATAAAACACAATTTCATAATTTAATTAATTATTTCAAAAATTAGAAAATATTAATAAAATAATAAAAATTTACAAAAATCAAAAAAATTCCAAAAAATCACAAAAAAATTCACAAAGGTAGATTAACCTACAAGGATCAATTTTTGTGAAGGGAGTTTTCATGAATCATTCAAATCGAAGCTCAAAAAATTCAAGAACCCTAAATGGCTGAAATTGCAAAATTGAAACCTAGGGAAATCTAGACCATTTCAAGTGAAACAAAACTTGGAAATGGACTCACCGGAGCTCAAGGAGAAGATAGAGACTGTTGGCGTCGAGTTTGGTGGGCAGAAACAGTTTGATCGATGGTGGCTCAAGTTTCGGCTTCTCTTGGGAATTCCGACCAAAACACGTCGGAGAAGGAGGCTTGAGGCATCGGGAATGGTTGGCAAGGGAGGAGGAAGGCTAAGGGGCACAGTGATAGCAAGAAACAAAGGTCACAATGGTCGGAAATGGGAGAAAACCGATCGGGATGGAGAAGAAGGAGATAGTGGCAATATCGTAAATAAAGGGAACGTTTAGTTTTTGATAAATATTTATGTATATATATGTATATATAACTATACTTTATATTATATCAATATATAATATAACACACACAATAAATATACACCACACACATATTTTAATAATATATATACACATATACATATATACACCTAATTAATTAATTAATATAAAAACTATATTATATAATTAATAATAAAATAAACCATAATTTTAATAAAATAAATGTACGCATATGCATTTTATTTAAAACTTAAAATTATGTATGAACTCATGCAAATTCATAAACTATTTCAAATAATTAATATTAAATTATTTACGTCTTAATTTTCTCGAAAATAAAATTTCCAAGAAAATTTTACGTAAAAGACTTAAAATAATTAAAAATGACTTTAATAAATAATAAACTCATCAAATAATCATAAATATATATGAAAATTATTAATACTGCATATCCCAATGTAGTTTAAAATTATTTAAAAACTCGGGATATTGCATTAGCGCTCCACGAGACAGACTCGGCAGGCCTGGTCCGTTAGGCCTCGGTCTCAGCACAACTAAAAAAATAAAAATAATAATGATAATCAGAATAAACTTCTAACTCTATGGTTCTAGGATTACTATAGACAGACTCAATTAAAATTCAGAATTAGACTTGAACCGGTTGTCACGTTTTAAGAGAAATCTACCAAAATTTCGGTAGAATCTCCTCTATAAAACGGACATCTCCCTACAAATGTAGGGCCGATCCTGTATAGAAAACACACTTCTAAAATCACCAAAATACTCAATACCTCGGGTTGGGACTCCAAACTCCATAAATCCCCAACTGAGGTTCATAATTCACAACCCAACAATATCAAACAATAAAATAATATAAGTTATCAAAACCCGTAAAAATATTTAAAACCTTTATTTTCTAATTAAAACATAAAAGTTTAGTTTAAATAATATTTGATAATAAAATTCATAAATGGAATAAAATTCTCATTTTACAATTAGATTAACATAAATTGCAAATAACATTTAAAATCACAATTTATCATCACAAAAATAATAAAACACACATTTAATCTCAAAATAATATATACACTTATTATTTACATAATATTCCCAAAATTTTCACAATTTAACTAATAAGATCTCAAACACTATATAATATTAAAAAAAATTCAATTTTACAATTATTCAGCATAACATAATAAAATTCACAATTTAATTATATTATAAAATTAGTTTAAAACCCATTTTATTTCCAAAATAATATATTATATATTTATTTGAAAACAATTTTTGAAAAATAATATTAATTAGTTAAAATAGTAATTAATTTGTAAAAATCATTTTATTACCTTAAATAATTATAAAAATCAACTAAAACCTAATATCTAACTATAATTAACACAAAATTACACATTTACCCCTATAATATAAAATATCCAATATACTAAATAATTTCCTCAAAAATTATAGAAACTCATTAAAATTATTTATTCAACATATAATATACTAATATCAACCAAAGCACATTTTTAACCAATAATTTCTACAAAAATACATATTTAACCTAATAATTCAAAATACACATAAATTATATAAAACTCCATAAAAATTATATAAATTCATAAAAATTATTTTACCAACAAATAACATTATAATATCAACTAAAACACATAATTAAACTCTAATTTCTACCAAAAAAACGCATTTAACTCAAAATTCCAATATTTACATAAACTATAAATATTTCTAAAAAATTATATAAATATCCCAAAAATTAATTTCTCAACATTATAATTAATAGCATACTATAATAACACTAAATTAATTAAATCCATAATTAAAATAATTCATTAATGAAAATTAATTAAATAATAATAAAATAATCAAAATTACCCATAAATTAAACTAATTCAAAAAAATTAACAAAAATTATTTTTAGAAAGCTTGAGCTACTAAGAAAAATTTTTCAAAAACAAAAATCAATAAATCAACAATTTCTAACTAAAAAAAAATAAAACTCAAATAACTAAAATCCAAAAACCAAATAAAAATCTTACCAAAAAACCAAATTTGAGCTTGATTCGAGCCTTGGATCAACTTCTACCCAACTCTGGGAGTCGAATGACACTGGGAAGATGAGTTGTGGTGGCCGAAGGGCGGAGCAACAATGGAGAACGACTTACTGGATGATGCTATTGCTTGTTGTCGACATTGCTGGAGAAGAAGGAGGAGGCGACGACGTCTGGAAGAGGTGGCGTTGACTAGAAGACCGGACGACGCTCTGATGGTAGGAGAAACAAGTGGCGATGGTTGAGGGTTGACAACGCGTAGAGGAGGGTGAGTTTCTGTAAATTTTTTTTTTCATGTTTTGAAAGTATACATATATGTATATATATATTTAATGAACTATATATTAAAAGTATGTATATTATAATATTAATTCTTTATATTATTCAATCTCCACCACTCAAAAATAAAAAATATCCCACTCATTTAAATATACATATATATGTATTATAATATAATTTAACTTTAGTCTAAATAAATCTCCACCACTTATTTTAATCCAAGTATATATATATATATATATATACACACACATGTACAATAATATACACAATATTAAATTAACAACAATTAAAATTAATACTATTATTAAAATAATTGGATAATAGGAATAATATGAATAATAATATTAAACAATAAAAATAATACTGTTAATAATAATAATGAAAATAATAATCACAATAATAATAACACACAACACATTTATTATTAAACAAATAATATTTATGAAATAATTTAATAATGTAAATCAATAAAAAATAAAATAACAATGATGTACTCAAAATATTAATAATACTCAAAATCACATCAATTAAGAAAATAATATTAGTACTTAAAAATAATATTAAAATAGTCATGCACTAAAATAATGTTGTTAAAATAATAGTATTCGAGAATAATAAATATACACAATGGAATTTAAATGTTCAAAATAATATATTTACGTTGAAAATTCAATTAAACATAAAATAATAATTATTAATCACAAATAGTAAAATAATTAAATATAACTATTAAATTTTTATTAACACTGCATATCTTATTATTTAATAAAATAATTTAAAAACCAAGGTTATTACAGTCTCCCCTCCTTATAAGAATTCGTCCCTAAATTCCAAGAAAAGAATATGGCAAGGATCAAAAAGGAAAGAGATACATGTAAGAAGCTTCCATCTCAACTTCAGTCTCTTAGGTAAACTCTTCCATGTTGTTGCTTTGCCATAATCCTTTAACTATCGAAAACTGCTTCGAACATAACTGTTGAACTTGATAATCTATAGTCGTAACTGATTTCTTTTTGAACTTCAGATCTTCGTTCAGTTCTACATTATTTGACTGCAACATGTGCAAAGTGTCTGAAATACACTCTCTTAGTATCAAGACATGGAACACTGGATGCACATGAAATAGATTTGGAGGCGAAGCTAACCAATATGTAACCTTACCAAGTCTCATCACACCATTTTTCAGAGACACCTTCAGAAACACAATCTCTAATCAGAAACTCCATATCTCTGCACCTAGGATCCGCATAGCTCTTCTGCCTGCTAATTGCAGTCTCTAATCGGCTCTTGATTACAATAACTTTCTTTGCTGCATTTTGGACAATCTTAGGTCTAAATAAGGCTTTCCTTCATACAAGCCTTATATGGTGTCATTTCAATACTGCCATAATAACGGTTATTGTAGGCGAATTCCATAAGTAGCAAATAATTAACCCAGCTACCACCCAGATCCAAAACACACATCTATCACAAATCTTCCAGTGTCTGGATCGTCTTCTCAAATTGACTATTTGTTTAAGAATGAAAAGTAGCACTGAAATCCAACCATGTGCATATCACTTCTAATAACTTTTGTCAAAATTGAGAGGTAAACGTCGTACCTCTACTATATAATAGACACAGGCATTCCACGCAGGCACACAGCGTGCTTCATATACAACTTACCCAAGTTAGCTACTAAATAAGTGTCTTCCATTAGTAGAAAATTAGCTGTCTTGGTTAATCTATCTACATTCACTCAGATAGAATTATATTCATCCTTCGAATGAGGTAACCAACCACAAAAATCATAACAATTCTCTCTCATTTCCACTCAAAGTTCAAAAGAGATTGAAGCTTCCTAAAAGGCTTATGATGCTCAGTTTTCACATGCTGGCAAGTTAAGTACTTAGAAATATAATTAGCCACATCCTTCTTCAATCTATCCCACTAGTACGGATCCTTAATATTATGGTACATTTTGGTAACATTTAGATGTATACTGTAAGCTCATTCTGTAACTTATATAGAATCTCTTACCAAAAGATCATTCTATGATGAAGTTCCATCATGACATGCTATAATGAATGTTATGATGAAATGTTGGAATGAAATGTCATGATTAAATGCTGCAATGAGATGCTATGATGATATGATGAGATACTATAATGATGTCAGATCTTATCCTTTAAAATTCAAGTAACCCTCAGATCTACGGCCTTCTTCCATAATTGAAAAAATGTTCTAACAAACATTTAACCACATAACTTCACATTCTTCTGAGTTAGGCGGGTCATAGGAGCTGCAATTCTAAAGAATTCTACTTAGATCTCCTGCAATACCTAACTAAACCTAGAAAATTACAAATCTCAATAGCTATAGTCAATTTGGGCCACTCAAACAATGCTTCAATCTTTTGCGAATCCACTTAAATACTATCTTTAGACACCACTTGTCTAAGAAAAACAACACTCTCCACCCAGAGACCACATTTCATGAATTCAGCATAAAGCTGACATTCCCTTAGTGTCTGTAGTACAGTCCTCAAGTGATATACGCGCCCTTTCATTTACTTTGAATATGCTAGTATATCATCAATGAAGTCTACTACAAACTGATCCACAACTAATGATAACCCGACTTCAAATCAATCTTAGAAAAGAACTATGCACCTTGAAGTTGATTAGATAGATTATTTATCCTCGAAAAAGGATACTCGTTCAGTTCTCTATAAACAATGCACAGTCTGGGTGTACCGTCCTTCTTCACTAGCAAGACTAGTACACCCCAAGGAGAAACACAAGGTCTAACAAGACCCTTGTCTAACAGATCTAGTAATTGCTTCTACAGTTCTGCAAGAGCCATTCTGTAGGGTTACATTGAAATATAAGTTACATCAGGAGCCACATTGATACAGAATTCAATCTCTATGAGATGGTAAACCTAGAAACTCATCAAGAAAAAATTAAGAAACTCACAGATAATTGGAACATCTATCAGAGACAACTTCTCCATTGAAGTATCCCTGAGTAGAGCTAAGTATCCCTGACAACCCTCCCTCAGTATCTTTTTAGCAGTGATGGTGGAGATAAGATTTTGAGGTGCAAAACTTTTGCCACTAACAAATCTAAATTCTTTTTCATCAGGAATTCTGAAAATCACCTCTTTACTCCGATAATCAACCATTGCATAGTGCTAAATAAATAATCCATTCTCCACATTACACCAAAATCCACTACACCTAAAAGACTGAATTCATGAATAACTCTCTGAATCCCAGTTCCCAGTTTGGATGCCAATATATATCAAACTTAATTTAGCAATAAATAGTTCGACCAGTCTCCTCTTATACTGTATCACGTCTTCAGCATGACGTAACAGATTGAAGAGTTTACAGGTATTCTTCTTAATTGACCACTCTTCCTTTACTCTGTACAATAACAACCACAAATGATTATCCTTCCTTGAAGGTGGATGGAAATATCTTAGAAATCACTCTTTAGACTCTTACCATATGCTACAGTCAAAACTGACAGCTTCACCATCAAGAGTACTAAAGTGTTTCGTCTTCATTAGACATCTTTCGATTCCTCCATTAAAGCATACTCAAACAACTATCAAACTTAGCTAAATGCCATCAAGCTCTCATTAATCTCGGTTATCTCAGCCACAATTACTACTTATTCAAGTTCAAAGGGATGCTTGCACCGTTTACACTGACTACCTCGACCTTTGAGTTACAGTTGCCTCTAACCTACCCCTATAATAGATAAGTGTAGTAGGGCTGAAACTATAACCACAACCTTAACTTGAAAAGACTGATTATTAATATTATCTCTGCAGAAGAAATAATTCATATTCACCATGCTGAAAAGACATGGAAACTCAATAGGATTCAAAATATAGAATATACACAGAATTGGCATATCCTGAGTTCTTGGCTGAAAAAGAAATTTCATTTGCTGCACAATCGAAGGTATCAACACTGCACCCTACAAAACTCCTATTACATAAGCAATATCGTTGCAATGCTAAGCCATAAGCTCCTTATTCATTTGTTCCCGCTGTCAACTGTAATCATCAGGCCTTCTAAGTCCATCTCTACCCCTATGCCTAACAGGCTGCATAAAGGGTAGAACCTTATGCTCAAAACACTATCATCGATCTCATCGATCGATGGAGCAACTCACGCTCGAGGAAATTAGAAAAGAGCAAAAATAAAACAAGTAGTTCAAACAATCATAACATCAACAGACACCCTAACAGTTACATGGAATTCCTAATGCAAGGAAGACTTTTCAAAGACATGATCGAACCTAATTTAACTGCAGTGGTTCCAAAGAAAAAATGACTCGACAACCTAGGTCCACATCTTTAAACCTAAGCTTTGATACCAACTTTGTCATGATCCAAAACTAGGAGTCATGATCGGCGCTAGGGAACGAGAATTCTTTTGAATCCGGAATCTGTAGTAAGCCTTAAAAAAATAAAATTGTGCAATAAATAAATAAAAAGTATGATAGAATTAAAAATCTTTAAATTAATATATGAAAATGAATACTCATTATACTTCTCGTAAATAAATATATAGTCATACATTATTCAATTAAAATTCTCAATGTACAAGTATCAAATGAGACCATACTCTTCTGATACAATAACACTACTACTGTAGTTTCTAAAATACAAATCAGAGTTCAAATTATACATTTGCAAAAAAATAGTCGGGATGGAAGAACACCGGCGAAGAGCTCTACTACTAAGATTTGACGATATAGGATCTCTTAAAAAAAATAATTGAGGGGGGTCAGACCTCACTGAGTGAATTATTATACTATATATACATGCATCTAAACCATATCCAGTTAAGCATTCTTATATGTATATATGCATATACACGCATTTCATAAAAATGTCAAATAATAACACACGACACATTTATTATTAAACAAATAATGTTTATGAAATAATTTAATAGTGTAATAATGTATATCAATAAAAAATAAAATAACAATGATGTACTCAAAATATTAATAATACTTAAAATCACATCAATTAAGAAAATTATATTAGTACTTAAAAATAATATTAAAATAGTCATGCACTAAAATAATGTTATTAAAATAATAGTATTCAAAAATAATAAATATACACAATGGAATTTAAACGTTCAAAATAATATATTTACATAGAAAATTCAATTAAACATAAAATAATAATTATTAATCACAAAATAGTAAAATAATTAAATATGACTATTAAATTTTTATTAACACTGCATATCTCATTATTTAATAAAATAATTTTAAAACTAGGGTTATTACATAGAGTACCTGAAAAAGTTACAATTCTCATATGAAGGGGCTAAATTATTTTTATTGTTGAGGTTGCCAAGTTGATTTGTTAATGTAAAAATTTGAGCTTGAAGAGCTGTTACCCGCGTCAACTTCTAGCCTTCCCATTTTCTTTGGTGGATGAACTCTGAAGACCATAAGCAATTGTTAAGCGCCATCCTTTTTAAAATTTTTGTAGTCTTATTCATAGTTTTTCTCATTAATAATCCACCAACCTTAACATCAATGGAATTCCTTGTGGAACTTGTGACTCCTTTATAAAATGTCTTTAGAAGCTCATCTTTAGGCAGTCCATGATGTGGGCAACTCCTCTACAACTCTGTGAACCTTTCCCAAGCTTTACTTAAGGATTCATGCTCAAATTGTTGGAATGAAGTGATCTCTTTCACCACCTTAGTTGTCTTAGATGGTGGAAAATATTTAGCTAAGAATGGCTTTACCAAATCATCCCAATTAGTGAAAGAACTAGGTGATTAATATTTTAACCATGCTTTAGCCTTGTCCTTTAGAGTGAATGGGAATAATCTCAACCTTAGTGCATCACTAGACACATCATTGTACTTGAGAGTGTCACAAATCTCCAAAATATTTGCAATATGATCATTTAGATCTTCATTCAGCATCCTATAAAATTGAAGGGTGAATTGGAGCATTTGTAGTAAAGCTGGCTTAATATCAAAATGGTTAGCTTTAATGTTTGACCTTGTAATACTTTGTTTTATGCCACTTAAAGCAGGCATAGATGTGTCCAACAACACCCTTGTATCAACTTGATTCTCATTGTTTGCCATTGTACTTGACTCCGCTTGAAACCGCCTATGGTTTTCTGTCTCAAACATAGTGAGCTTCGGTATGTATGTGAGTGACTTCTTTCTTGAATTTTGGGTATTGTGTATACAC
Organism: Mallotus nudiflorus; assembly: GCA_947683625.1. NCBI lineage: Eukaryota > Viridiplantae > Streptophyta > Magnoliopsida > Malpighiales > Euphorbiaceae > Mallotus > Mallotus nudiflorus. The sequence continues at coordinate 696,326 of CANTUR010001483.1, read as the reverse complement.
TAAAAAATTATGCAAAATAAAATAAAAAAATTAAAATAAAATATGGTTATTTAATCCAACAAAAATTAAATCAAATGTGATGTTAGAACCGAGTCCCTGGCAATGGCACTAAAAACTTGTTTCAACAAACTATAAGGGTATGGTATCACCAAGTAGTATAAAAATATTCATCCCACGATGACCCATTCTATCACCTATTAATCTAATTCTTTGTTATCTAAGGCTTTTGAATAAGGAATTTTGAATGAAATTTAAATAACAAATAAATGAACCTATATAATAAAAATAATTTTTAAATCTAAAGAACAAACAATAAATAATTAAATTTTGTTAGTAATTAAATCACCTCACAATCACTAAGCTACCCAAATTTATTACTCAATTAGCTATGCATATCTCGAGTTTTTCTAAAGCATCAATCAATCTTTCTCAAGTATCAATTAATTTAAAATCACAATTATCAATCAAGATAATAAAGACCCAATTCTCATTGCAATCCAAACATCTAGATAGAAAAATCATGAATTATGAAGCACAACCCAATGGAAATTTAATCAACTCAATTTATCTCTAACTTTGAGTTAAGTTAAACTTGTGTTTATAAGTCTATTAGAATTACCATCTCTCAATGTGTAATCACAATTAAAATCATGTTATTGGTGGCCAAACAATAACAAGCATTAAGATTAATAAACACAATATGAAAAAACTAATGAATTTATTAAATTGGAAGCTTATATCATGTTTGGATCATCAATTCCTAATAAATAAAAATTTAGCTTAACATATTGTCAATAATGTCCAAGAAATAATAAGAAGAGCCCAAAATAAAAATATAAGAAAGAGAAGAAGAAAGAGATAATTATAATTAATATTTAATCTTCAATTTCTTGTTCCTTCGATTACAACTTATCTTGGTTATAGTGCTCTTGTTCCGCCTCTTAAAGTAACAAATATTTATGTTCGTTGAAATTTTCTAGTTGTTGTGGAGTATTGGAAGCTCTCTCCTTAATCTATGGTGTTGATGTAATTTGACTATCCAATAATGTCTATGTTGCTATCTGAGTTTTGAGTATATTATACTCTTTGGCACCTTGTACATGGTTTAAACTCTAGATGTTTAGACTCGAATGCTTGCACTCTTTAATGCTCGAACTTGCATGCTTGGACTCTTTGATACTCAGACTTGGATGCCCGGACTCTTTGATGCTCGAATTTGGATGCCCAGACTCTTGATGCTTGGACTTGGATGCCCGAAATCCTTGATGTTCAGATTTGGATGCCCGGACTCCCTGATGTCCAAAACTTAGATGCCCATACTCCTTGATGCTCGGACTTGGATGCTTGGAATCCTTGATGCTCAGACTTAGATGCCTGAAAACCTTGATGCTCGAACTTGGATGCTCGAAATCCTTGATGCTATGACTTGGATGCACAGAATCCTTAATGCTCGGACTTGGATGCCCGGACTCTTGATGCTTGGACTTGGATGCCCGGAATCCTTAATTGCTCAGACTTGGATGCCCAGAATCCTTAATGATTAGAATTGGATGCCCAGAATCCTTGATGCTTAAACTTGGATGCCTAGACTCCTTTGATGCTCGGACTTGGATGCCCAAAATTCTTGAAGTTCAGATTTGGATGCCCAGACTCCCTGATGCTCGGACTTGGATGCCCAGACTCCTTGATGCTCAGACTTGGATGCCCGAACTCCCTGATGTCCAAGACTTGGATTCTCGGAATACTTGATGCTTGGACTTGGATGCCCGAAATCCTTGATGCTCGAACTTGGATGCCTGGAATTCTTGATGCTCGGACTTGGATGCCCAGAATCCTTGATGCTCAGACTTGGATGCCGGAATCCTTGATGCTTAGACTTGGATGCTTGGACTCTTGATGCTCAGACTTGGATGCCCAGACTCATTGATGCTCAAATTTGGATGCCTGGACTCTTGATGCTCAAATGGGAGTGCCTAGACTCCTTGATGCTTGGACTTGGATGCTCGAAATCCTTGATGCTTAGACTTTGGATGCCCGGAATCCTTAATGCTTGGACTTGGATGCCCAGACTCCTTTGATTCTTGGACTTGGATGCTCGGAATCCTTGATGCTCAGATTTGGATGCCCGGACTCCCTGATGCTCAGACTTGGATGCCCGGACTCTTGATGCTTGGACATGGATGCTCGGAATCCTTGATGCTCGGACTTGGACACACCATCATAGAATCTTAATTTTGTAAAACCTTATGCAGCGTTTTATCGTTACCCCTTCTTTTATTGCTCCTTCCACTGTTGTAACCTTATGATGTAGAGTGGATTTTGTAGTAATGATAGGAAAGAATAATCTCAACAATTTTAATCTGAATTTATTATTGATGACTAAATTGGAAATTTTCACGATCAAAAGTTTGATTTGGCTGCTTTCCTTCAGTGATTAAGCTAGATTCCAAACAAGTAAAGATAATTCGGAATTGAATTTGATCTTTTTCCCACAGACGGCGCCACTTGATAACTTCAAATTGGTATTTTTCTTGTGGAACCTATATCGACGTGGAGAATGGGTAAAGGGGTGAGGTTTCCCCTATAAACACTTTAAAGCTTAAGTCAGTAATGGTATGAAGAAAAATATAATAAAGCAAATAAACATAATAGAGTAGAGAATAAATAATAAAGGAGTAAAGGATGATTGCTTGTGATGATGAGGTGATGGAATGATGTCTTGATGGTGTTGTATGATGAGAACATCAATGACAAGAGATGTCATAAGATGTATTTATAGGAGATGATACTGCTCAAACCTCTTAGGAATATGATTCCTTAGTCTTGTGGGATTACTTTATTTAGGAGAGAAGGAGACTTCCTTTGTAAAGTAGTATTCCTAATTGAAATAGATTTCTTTATTAAGCTTTCTTCTTATTTAAGTAATTCTCCTCTTTGGGGGAATATATCCCTTATTATAATAGGATACTAATATGAGTTATCAATTATTATTATATACACACACATATATACATATAATAACCAAAACGACACATTTTTATCTAAAACCATGTCGTTTTGATTTGTAGATAATAAATATAATTTTAATTAATAATATAAATTTATCTATTACATAAATTCATGAATTTCCATTTTGGACCGTACTATACCAATCCATTTCAATATAATTTAATCTTTGTATTGAATCGTTTTGAAAAATGAGATGATATTAGTATGTAGATTTTTAAATTAGTAACTAGTACTGAAGATTTTGTTTTTAAAATCTCCAAAATATGGTATGATTCCATATATTTTAAATTTCTAAATTTTACCAACCTATGCTCACCTCTATTTTTGAATAGTTGTTTTATTGCAATTATATTCAAATTATTACGAATATATTGCAATATTAACTTTGATATATTTAAAATTGTAAAAAAACAAGTCAAGTTAAATAAACTGACTGAATTGTACCAAACCAGTTCGATCCAATTTTGACCTTTATTCAATTTAGTCTAATTTTTTTAAATATTTAGTTCAGTTTAACTTTTAGTTTTATATATTTTTCAATTGAATCGAAATGACCATTTTTTTATTTTGACATTGATTAAAATAATGTTATTTCTCTTTACCTTGTCAACACTATTTTTTGACATGTCAATAAATCATATTCACAATTATACATGTCAGTTAAAAGTTAAATTAAATTGAAAGAAATCAAAAAATTACCTGTCAAAATTAGTAAAACTTAAAAGGTACAATTATTTAAAAAACTAGCCTATAATATTGGAAAAATGGAACATTTTCCCATTACAAAAATAATTATGAAGTGTAGAAATAGCATAAAGGTATGGCCAATATTTTATTGTACTTTGTTTTTTATCCTCTAAGAGAAATACTTAAACACAATTTCTATGAATTTAAGAAGAAAGGGAAGCAAATATAAAATTATAGACGTACTTATATTTTCATGTCTTTTCCAATTAATGTCTTTTCCAATTAAATCACAAGAAAATATCGTGAAGCAAGAGTTTGTATCAAACAAACAATTAAAATTCTTTAAAATTTAACTACAGTTTATAAAATCTTCGAAAAAAACAGCAAATTTTTTTTTTTTTTAATTTTTGATGGAAAGTTATTATTTATTACTAACATTGTCCATTAATGTTTATTAAACTTGAAAATGAGATTCTCATTAGAGGCCCAACAAAAATGACAAAATTTGTACAAAATTTCTTCACTTCTCAAATGAACGTAATTTTTTTTAAAATTTAAATTTCTATATTTTTTACTATCTAAACCCGGAAGTTATGATTGACATTAAGGAATAAAAATTTGTGAGAGTCTGAAACCCATAATAAGACTTAAAATCAAAACTCAATAAAACATAAATATAAATATTACTCAGAATTAAAAACTTTCAAAACCAAAAGGAAATCTTCACATTTATAACATAATAAAATATTTTACAATATTCAAAAAACAACCACTAATAATAATAATTAGAGAATACAACTGTCACGATCCAAAACATGGGCCATGACCGGCGCTAGGGAATGGGAATTCTTTCGAATCCGGAACCCGCAGCAAGCCTAAAAATAAAATAAACATACAATAATAATAATAATAATACAATTAAATATAATACTGTGCAGTGGAATAAAATCATGAATATAAAAATAATAATCCACCACCAGGGAATTTAAATCAAATTCTCCTCTCATATATATATAAATCTTTTAATACAAAAGTAGTTCAAATATAATAAAACATCTTCCTAACAATTTAATGACTACTGCAGTGTCTAGATAAAATAAAACTCAAGACTCAGATAAGCAGTTTACATAAAGAAGCCGGGGTGGAAGAAATCCGGCGTACAGGCCTGCTATTGAGGTCTGAAGATGATGACTCTCCTAAAAAATTAGTCAACGAAGGGGAGTCAGACCTCACTGAGTGAATTACTATAATATATATACATGCATACTAAATGACAATGCATACAGTCAACAGTATATATATCTAATATGTATATATACAGGCAAGTACATATAGATGCAGTAAAATCATTTTATATATTTTATTGAAAATCATCTTTTATGAAGGATCAAATAGAACCCTAGAATATCGCAATCTCAAAACAGTGTTAGACAACACTCTAGCCATACAGGCTCACTTATTCCAAATATATTCACTTAATCCATTTAGACAGTAGACTAACCCCGAGACACTAAGTCAACCGAGCTCCAGCAGTCTGACTGTCAGTGTGATTGGTCCTGAGACACTTGGTAAACCGAGCTCCAGCAATCACACCCAAATCACATCTCACAGATCAGAGAAATCAATTCCAATCAAAATCCTCAAACTCGTTAGTAATATAACGTAAATGCTATAAGCATACCGGTACGTACTCGGTCCTAGTGCTGCCCACTAGGTAGCACGTTCTATTGATATCCTTCATTAAAATATAAAGCATACATTCACAAAAATAAATGACGCATGAATTTAAATAAAATAACAATATAAACCATATATATACTGGAAATATACCAAAAGTAAACCAGGTATATTTCGAGTATATATACGTCAAACAAGTCTAATATAATAGCAAAGTAAGCTAGAAATATATTCAAAAACATTTAAAACATAAATGGTTAATAAAGCATGCATATAATTTAATATATACCAAAAATAAACAAAAAATAAACCAAAAGTAAACTAAAAATAAACTTAAATACTAATCAAATTATTTATGCATATATAATTAAAATAAAACATACATTTCTAAATCATGCACCCTAAAGCATATATATATAGAATAGTAACTCACACTTAGTGCGCTCCTCGAGATGGGTCCGACGGGCCTGGTCCACTAGGCCTCGGTCTCGGCGCAACTAAACAAACAATAACGACAGGAATCAGAACAAACCTAACAGAAAATCCTAGAAACTCGATCTAGAATATTAAACACAGAAACAGAAGTAGGGTTCGACCGGACATCACGTTTTACGAGAATTCTATCAAAAATTCGGCAGAACCTCCCCTGTAAAAGGGACATCTCTCTACTCAAAGAGTAGAGCCGACCCTACAAAGAAACACATTTTGAAAAACAGGCACAACAACTCATCCACAACCCCTCGGTCGGACTCCAAACTACAATCTACCGACCGGGGTCCACAATTCACAGAAAAATTCTGAAAATACCAAAAATACCCTTATACCATAGAAATTCATTTTATAAGTATAAATTACATAATTAATCTTAAAACACAGTAAAAACCGATAAAAACTCATTTTATTTAGTAAAATCGTATATTATATATATAATTGAAAATAATTCACGAAAAATGGTTTTAATTAGTTAAAAATACTAAATAATTTGTAGAAATCATTTTTATACCTTAAATAACTATTAAAACCAATTAAATTATATTTTTAGTCAATTTAGGGTAAAAGTACCAAAATACCCCTATATATATAAATATACTAAAATTCATTCAAAAATTCACCAAAAATAATATAATTATCCAAAATTAATTTTCTCAACATATTTATCAATAATATCAATAATTAAACTCAATTAACCAATTAATTTCAATTAAAAACACAATTAACCTAATTTTCCAAAAATTCCATAAACTAATTAAATTCAAAATAAATACATAGAAATTCATAAAAATTCCAAATAAATTCCTATAATTCATTTCAACACCTATATTTACCATAAAACACAATTTCATAATTTATTTAATTAATTTCCGAAAATTTGAAAATAATAATAAAATATTCAAAAATACCCAAAAATCAAAATAATTCCCAAAAATTCTAAAAAAATTCACACATGTAGATTAAGCTAAGGGAAACAACATTTGTGAAGGAATTTATCATGAATCAACAAGAAAAATTCAAAAAAAAATCATCAAAAACCTAATTCGGCCAAAATCAAAAAAATCAAAAAACAAGGAATTCATGGCAATTTGAGCTCAAACCAAAGCTAGAATCAAGATTACCATTGCTAGAGGAGTCCAAAGACATTGGAAATGTGAATTTTGGTGGCCGGAGGAGGAAGAAACGTTGAAGCTTGGTGGTTCGGCCAAAAATGGTAGAAAACGAGCAAGCCGTTGCCGGAGAAGACGGTTGGGATGGTGAGGCAGCGGAGGAGAACGACGACACGCAGGGGAAGACAAACTGACAGTCGGTGATCGGATGGTGAGGGTGAGAGGGAGTGAGTTGTCGGGGAAGAAGAAGAATCCGAAGGGAAAAGAAAAAGAAAGAAAGAAAAAGAAAAAGAAAAAGAAAAAGAATATAAAAATATATGTATATATATTATAATATGGTATATTAATAAAATACTTGGAAAAATCACACACCACACATTTAATATTTTAATAATTTATATACTACATGAAAATAATTAAATAACAATAAACCAAATAAATAAATAATAAAATATTACGGTAATAAATTAAACCCTAATTAAATAAAGATATACACACATAGGCTTTATTTAGTATTTTAAAAATATGTATGAGTTCATGCAATTATGGAAATTCATTTAAAATAATTAAATATGAATAGTTTACGTATCAATTTCCCCGAAAATGCAAGCCCCAGGAAAATTTTACGTAAAGTACTTAAAATAATATAAAATAATTAAAAATCAATTCTAATTGAACAACAACTCGTGAAATATCAATATTATATATAAAAATTATTAACACTGTATATCCTGATGTAGTGTAAAAATGTTTTAAAACATGGGATATTACAGTCTTCCCCCCTTATAAGAATTCGTCCCCGAATTCCAGAAAACAGGATCAAGAAGGAAAGAGATATGTGTAAGAAGCTCGCATCTCAACTTCAGTCTCCCACGTATGCTCCTCAACTCTGTCGCTACGCCACATAACCTTGACCATCGGAATCTGCTTCGAACGCAACTGTCGAACTTGATAATCAACGATCGCCACAGGTTCTTCCACAAACGTCAGATCTTCACTCACTTCTACACTGTCGGGCTGCAACACGTGTGAAGGGTCTGAGATATACTTCCTCAGCATCGAGATATGAAATACTGGATGCACCTGTGACATACTCGGAGGCAAATACAACCGATATGCAACAGTGCCAACTCTCTCCAAAATCTCAAACGGTCCAATATATCTCGGTGCTAACTTACTCTTCCTACCAAATCTCATCACACCCTTCACCGAAGATACCTTCAGAAAAATAAAATCTCTAACCTGAAACTCCACATCTCTATGCCTAGGATTCACATAGCTCTTCTGTTTGCTAACTGCGGTCTCTAATCTTTGCTTAATCACGGCGACTTTCTCTGCAGCATCCTGAACCATCTCAGGTCCAGTCAAAGCTCTCTCACCAATCTCATCCCAACTCATAGGGGATCTACACTTCCTTCCATATAATGCCTCATATGGTGCCATACCAATACTGCTATGGTAGCTGTTATTATATGCAAACTCAACGAGTAGCAAATGATCATCCTAGCTACCTCCTAAATCCAAGACACACTTCCTCAACATATCTTCCAGTGTTTGGATCGTCCTCTCAGACTGACCATCTGTTTGAGGATGAAAAGCAGTACTGAAGTCTAACCTAGTGCCCATCGCTTCCTGTAACTTCTGCCAAAAATGAGAAGTAAACACTGAACCTCTATCTGACACAATGGACACAGGTACTCCATGAAGGCACATAATATGCTTCACGTACAGCTTCGCCAATCTAGCTACAGAATAAGTGGCTTTCACAGGTAAGAAATGTGTAGACTTCGTCAACCTATCTACAATCACCCAGATGGAATTGTATCCATCCTTAGAACGAGGTAAACCGACCACAAAATCCATAGCTATCATTTCCCACTTCGACTCGGGAATAGGAAGAGGCTGAAGCTTCCCAGAAGGCTTCTGATGTTCAGTTTTCACTTGCTGACACATCAGACACTTAACAACATAATCATCGACATCCTTCTTCAATCCATCCCACCAGTATAAGTCTCTAATACTGTGGTACATCTTAGTAACACCCGGATGTACACTATAGGCTGTAGAATGTGCTTCCTCTAGGATCTCTTCTCTCAAATCATCTATATCAGGAACACACAATCTACCACTGATCCACAACACACCATCATCATCGAGTGTGAAATCAGTGAACTTCCCTGCTCTGACATTCTCTGCAAGCTCTTATGGAATAGGATCTCGGCTCTGAGCTGCTTTAATCCTATCCCTCAGTACAGATCGCACCTTAAACTGAGCTAGCAGTCCACCTGACCTATTGATCTTCATCATCAGACCTTGATCCACCAACAGATGCAATTCCTGGATCAATGGTCTCCTCTCAACATTGATGTGAGTAAGACTGCCTGAGAACTTTCTACTCAAGGCATCTGCTACCACATTAGCTTTACCCGGATGATATAGAATCTCACAGTCATAATCCTTCAACAATTCCAACCATCTCCTCTGCCTTAAATTCAAATCTCTCTGTTGGAAAATGTACTTAAGGCTCTTGTGATCAGTAAATATCTCACAAGTCACCCTGTATAGATAATGTCTCCAAATCTTCAAAGCAAAGATCACTGCAGCCATTTCAAGGTCATGTGTGGGATAGTTCTGCTCATGCTTCTTCAACTGCCTCGAAGCATAGGCTATCACCCTTCCATTCTGCATCAACACACAACCAAGGCCAACTCTAGAGGCATCACAATAAACTGTGAACTTATCCACATTATTAGGCAAAGCTAACACTGGCGTTGTAGTCAATTTCTCCTTCAACAACTACAAGCTATTCTCACAAGCTTCTGACCACTTGAATCTAACATTCTTCTGAGTCAAGCGAGTCATAGGGGCTGCAATTCTAGAAAAATCTTGCACAAACCGCCTATAATACCCAGCTAAACCCAAAAAACTCCAAATCTCAGTAATAGAAGTCGGTCTAGGCCACTCAGACACTGCTTCAATCTTCTGTGGATCAACCTGGATACCTTCTTTAGACACCACGTGTCCAAGAAAAGAAACACTCTCCATCCAGAAATCACACTTCGAGAACTTAGCCTAAAGCTGGTGATCTCTCAATGTCTGCAGTACAATCCTTAAGTGATATACATGCTCCTCCATACTCCTAGAATAAACCAGTATATCATCGATGAAGACTACCATAAATTGATCCATATACGGTCTGAATACCCTGTTCATCAGGACCATAAAAGCTGCTGGTGCATTAGTCAAACCAAAAGACATCACCAGAAACTCATAATGGCCATATCGAGTGCGGAATGCTGTTTTAAGAATATCAAACTCACCAATCCGCAACTGATGATAACCCAACCTCAGATCAATCTTAGAAAAGAACTGTGCACCCTGTAGCTGATCAAACAAGTCATCTATCCTCGGGAGAGGATACTTGTTCTTCACCGTCACCTTGTTCAGCTCTCTGTAGTCAATGCACAGTCTCAAGGTACCATCCTTCTTCTTCACAAACAGGACTGGTGCACCCCAAGGAGAAACACTCAGTCTGATGAAACCTTTATCCAATAACTCTTGCAACTGCTCCTTCAACTCTCTCAACTCTGCAGGAGCTATTATATAGGGTGGCATAGATATAGGAGTAGTTCCTGGAACCACATCTATACATAACTCAATCTCTCTGTGAGGTGGTAAACCTGGCAACTCCTCGGGAAAAACATTAGGAAGCTCACAGGAAATAGGAACATCTGTGAGTGACAACTTCTCCACTAAAGTATCCCTGACCAATGCCAAATATCCCTGATAACTTTTCCTTAATAACTTCCTAGCCGTAATAGCAAAAATAAGATTCTGAGGTGCTGGACTCCTATCACCCATAAACTTAAAATCTTTTTCATCAGGAATTCTGAAAGTCACCTTTTTATTCCTACAATCTACCATGACATAGTACTGAGATAACCAATCCATTCCCAAAATGACATCAAACTCCATCACATCCAACAAAATCAAATCAGTGGGTAATTCTCTATCTCCCACGAGAACTGGACAACCAGAAAGAACAATATCGGTGTCCAAGGAATCGCTCTGAGGAGTGGCAATAGATAAAGGAAAAGCCATCCTCGAAGCTTGCCAACAAGACTTGGAAGTAAAAATGGGAGAAACAAATGAATGCGTAGCACCCGGATCAAACAAAACCCATACATCCAGGTAACAGACAGAAACAATACCTGCCACGACCGCATTAGATGGCTGAGCATCCTGTTGAGTGAGATGGAAAACTCTAGCCTGTCCTCGACCTCCCTGCTGGCTGGTAGAAGCCTAGCCAACACCTCTGGCACCTCCTCTAGTACCTCTACCATGACTCTACTGTGGAACAAACTGAGTGGAACTCTGATGCTGGGCTAGAGGCAACTAAAATGGCACGGGTGCAGCACTAGCAATCGACTGCTGTGGAAATCATGGAATCTGCGGCTGCTGATACCCAGAATAAGGACATGATCTGGCATAATGTCCTATTTGCCCGCATTTGAAGCATGTCAGTGGTGTTAGATAACACGGTTCCTGATGGACTCTACCGTAGGTCTGGCATACACTGGCAGCTGATCCATAACTACGACCACTACTACTGCTCGAAGCACCTGACCCAAATCTGAATGATCTATGCTGACCTCCACGACCATGTCTGCTGCTTCGATGCACTCGCTGCTGCTGTCTCTAACTCTGCTGAGTCGGACCTCGCTGCTGACTACTCAAACCAACATGAAAACTCGAATACAGAGTAGCCTACAATCCACTCGATTGAACTCCTAGCTGGTAATAATCAGGCATCACTCCCTGCCTAACTAGCCTCAGCTCAATCTCCTTGGCCAACTCAATCACAGACTCCAGAGTAAGGCCTACTGTAGGTATACCAACAAAAGCTGAACCCAAACCAGTAACGTAGGTGGTGACCGCCAAATAATAATCTCGCATCAGATCCTCTGCATATCTACCCAGACAGAGAAACTCTCGGGTGTACTCCTCTACTGATCGATCACCATGAGAAATGCTGGTCAGTCGAAGACGATAGCTCATACGGAGAGGCTCTGGACAAAATCTCCTCATAAACCGCTCTCGAAACTGAGCCTAGGTCATCGTCATCATGTAAGGTTAGATCATTTGAATGAACCAATCTAGGGCTGGTCCCTCAACAGACAACTCAATGATCATGATCCGTTGGTACTCGGTATGAGCAGTCCAAGTCCAAATCTTAATAGCATGTAAAAAATCTAATGGATCGAAAGTCCTATCGAAAGCAATCCTTCCAACTCGGGCATAGAACAAAGCTGCCTTAGGGTCAGACATACCCTGCTGATAGGCAGGCTGAACAACTAGAGGTACAGGAACATCAAACTCAAGCTCAACAGGCTCCTCATCTTGTAACTCTCTCTGCCTACGGTGACCTGCCGCTCCTCGAGGTCTACCTCTGCCACGACCTCTAAGTCTAACTGGCTGCTCAGGAGGTAAAACCTCATCCTGAAAAGACTCATCATCCTCGGCCTCAATGATCGGTGGAGCGACACGCGCTCGCCTCCTCATTCTGAAAAGATAAACGGAAAGATTCAGAAAAAACAGACAATGGAGGAATAACGCAGAAAACTAAAATAAGGAATACTTATCAAGACATACTCGAACCTAATTCACTGTAGTAGTTACCAAAAAAAAACACAACTTTAAAACTAGGGCCATAACTCACATAACTAAGCCCTGACACAGAACTCCGCTCTAATATAACTTTGTCACGACCCAAAATAGGGGCTATGACCGGCGCTAGGGAACGGGAATTCTTTCGAATCTGGAACCCGTAACAAGCCTAAAAATAAAATAAACATACAATAATAATAATAATAATAATAATAATAATAATAATAATAATACAATTAAATGTAATATTGTGCAGCGGAATAAAATCATGAATATAAAAATAATAATCCACCATCAGGGAATTTAAATCAAATTCTCCTCTCATATATATATAAATCTTTTAATACAAAAGCAGTTCAAATATAATACAACATCTTTCTAACAATTTAATGACTACTGCAGTGTCTAGATAAAATAAAACTCAAGACTTAGATAAGCAGTTTACATAAAGAAGCCAGGGCGGAAGAAATTCGGCGTATAGGCCTGCTACTGAGGTCTGAAGATGATGACTCTCCTGAAAAATTAGTCAACGGAGGGGAGTCAGACCTCCCTGAGTGAATTACTATAATATATATACATGCATACTAAATGACAATGCATACAGTCAATAGTATATATATCTAATATGTATATATACAGGCAAGTACACACAGATGCAGTAAAATCATTTTATATATTTTATTGAAAATCATCTTTTATGACGGATCAAATAGAACCCTAGAATATCACAACCTCAAAATAGTGTTAGACAACACTCTAGCCATACAGGCTCACTTATTCCAAATATATTCACTTAATCCATGTAGACAGTAGACTAGCCTAGAGACACTAAGTCAACCGAGCTCCAGCAGTCTGACTGTCAGTGTGATTGGCCTCGAGACACTTAGTCAACCGAGCTCCAGCAATCACACCCAAATCATATCTCACACATCAGATAAATCAATTCCAATCAAAATCCTTAAACTCGTTAGTAACATAGCCTAAATGCTATAAGCGTACCGATACGTACTCGGTCCTAGTGCTGCCCACTAGGTAGCACGTTCTGTTGGTATCCTTCATTAAAATATAAAGCATACATTCACAAAAATAAATGATGCATGAATTTAAATAAAATAACAATATAAACCATATATATACTGGAAATATACCAAAAGTAAGCCAGGTATATTTCGAGTATATATACGTCAAACAAGTCTAATATAATAGCAAAGTAAGCTAGAAATATATTCAAAAACATTTAAAACATAAATGGTTCATAAAGCATGCATATAATTTAATATATACCAAAAATAAACCAAAAATAAACCAAAAGTAAACTAAAAATAAAATTAAATACTAATCAAATTATTTATGCATATATAATTAAAATAAAACATACATTTCTAAATCATGCACCCTAAAGCATATATATATAGAATAGTAACTCACACTTAGTGCGCTCCTCGAGATGGGTCCAACGGGCCTGGTCCACTAGGCCTCGATCTCGGTGCAACTAAACAAACAATAACGACAAGAATCATAACAAACCTAACAAAAAATCCTAGAAACTCGATCTAGAATATTAAACATAAAAACAAAAGTAGGGTTCGACCGGACATCACGTTTTACAAGAATTCCACCAAAAATTCAACAGAACCTCCCCTGTAAAATGGACATCTCTCTACTCAAAGAGTAGAGCCGACCTTGTAAAGAAACACACTTCGAAAAATAGGCACAACAACTCATCCACAACCCCTCGGTCGGACTCCAAACTACAGTCTACCGATCGGGGTCCACAATTCATAGAAAAATTCTGAAAATACCAAATATACCCTTATATCATAGAAATTCATTTTATAAGTAGAAATTACATAATTAATCTTAAAACACAGTAAAAACCGATAAAAACTCATTTTATTTAGTAAAATCGTATATTATATATATAATTGAAAATAATTCACGAAAAATAGTTTTAATTAGTTAAAAATACTAAATAATTTTTAGAAATCATTTTTATACCTTAAATAACTATTAAAACCAATTAAATTACATTTTTAGTCAATTTAGGGTAAAATTCCCAAAATACCCCTATATATATAAATATACTAAAATTCATTCAAAAATTCACCAAAAATAATATAATTATCCAAAATTAATTTTCTCAAAATATTTATCAATAATATCAATAATTAAACTCAATTAACCAATTAATTTCAATTAAAAACACAATTAACCTAATTTTCCAAAAATTCCATAAACTAATTAAATTCAAAATAAATACATAGAAATTCATAAAAATTCCAAATAAATTCCTATAATTCATTTCAATGCCTATATTTACCATAAAACACAATTTCATAATTTATTTAATTAATTTCCGAAAATTTGAAAATAATAATAAAATATTCAAAAATACCAAAAAATCAAAATAATTCCCAAAAATTCTACAAAAATTCACACATGTAGATTAAGCTAAGGGAAACAACATTTTTGAATGAATTTATCATGAATCAACAAGAAAAATTCAAAAAAAAAATCAAAAACCTAATTCGGCCAAAATGAAAAAAATCGAAAAACAAGGAATTCAAGGCAATTTGAGCTCAAGCCAAAGCTAGAATCAAGATTACCGTTGCTAGAGGAGTCCAAAGACACTGGAAACGCGAAGTTTGGTGGCCGGAGGAGGAAGAAACGTTGAAGCTTGGTGGTTCGGCCAAAAATGGTAGAAAACGAGCAAGCCGTTGCCGGAGAAGACGGCTGGGACGGCGAGGCAGCGGAGGAGAACGGCAACACGCAGGGGAAGGTACACTGACGGTCGGTGATTGGACAGCGAGGGTGAGAGGGAGTGAGTTGTCGGGGAAGAAGAAGAATCCGAAGGGAAAAGAAAAGAAAAAGAAAGAAAGAAAAAGAAAAAGAAAAAGAAAAAGAAAAATAATATAAAAATATATGTATATATATTATAATATGGTATATTAATAAAATACTTGGAAAAATCACACACCACACATTTAATATTTTAATAATTTATATACTACATGAAAATAATTAAATAATAATAAACCAAATAAATAAATAATAAAATATTACGGTAATAAATTAAACCCTAATTAAATATACACACATAGGCTTTATTTAGTATTTTAAAAATATGTATGAGTTCATGCAATTATGGAAATTCATTTAAAATAATTAAATATAAATAGTTTACGTATCAATTTCCCCGAAAATGCAAGTCCCGGGAAAATTTTACGTAAAGTACTTAAAATAATATAAAATAATTAAAAATCAATTCTAATTAAGCAACAACTCGTGAAATATCAATATTATATATAAAAATTATTAACACTGCATATCCCAATGTAGTGTAAAAATATTTTAAAACATGGGATATTACAACAATAGTATGAAATACTACTGCATGATCTAGCAATAAAAAGAAAGGGTAATTCAAAATTTACATAGATCAACTGAAGAGAAAAGGATATAGCGTAGAGAACTACTATGGGAGGTCTAATGGAAAAAATTCTAAAAAAATATTTGAAGAATTAGATTTCACTGAATGAATCATTATTATATATATGCATGCAATCTAAAGTGGTACAGACATTCAAGTATCAATATAATAATATTTATATACTTATATTTATTTTAATTTATACATGCATTTCATTTAGATACTCAAAATCACATTTTTGATAAACAAATAAATGCAATAATATTTAGGTGAAGGACTAGAGTAGAACCCTAAAATTTTCTGCAATCTCGATCACTAAACCTCACTAGCCAAGAAGCTTACTAAATTCCAAAAATATTTATTTTATTAATTTTTCATAGTAGACTAGCACTAAGACACTAAGTCAATCAAGCTTCTTTAATCTCATTGCTGGCATGATTGGCTCCGAGAGACTAGATCAACCGAGCTTCCACAATCACACTACTCTCTTATCACAAATCTCAATAATCAATTAATCATATCTCAAATCAATAAATTTATGGCCTAACATCAACGTACTGCTGCACAACAGCTTTAGTGTAACCTACTAGGTGACACGTTCTACAACTATCCTCCAAAATAACATTTTATAAATAAAATAACAAAATCATATATTAAATATGAACAACATCCTATTTTATACAAATAAATATTTAATTTAATATATGTGCAAATATAGCATAATGAAATTCATATTTATTAAAAAGTGTGGATGCCAAAATATTTCTACATGCAATGCATATATATAATAATAATTCACAGTTTGAGTGTGCTCCTCTATTTCGGTTCTGCTGGCCCGGTCCGAAAGACCTAGCTCATGGTGCAATTAAGGAAAAAAATAATATTAGAATTAAATTTCTAATTTTTATACATTTAGAATTTCTAAAAAACAACTCAATCTATGATACGAATCGATTAAAACTCAAAACTTAAGACCGATCCGATGTCACGTTTTACGAGAAATTTATCAAAAATCTGGTAGGGTCTCCTTTGTAAAACGAACATGCTTCTACAAAAGTAGAGTCGATCCTGCACACAAACACACTTCAAAATATTCACAAAGTTCAACTTCTCAGGCTGGGCCCTCGAACTGCAACTATTGACCAATCGAAAACCAACACAATCCACAATAGTAAAATAATATAAATTCCAATAATTCACAAAAATCATAAAAATTCATTTAAATATCACAAATCAATTTATTTACATAATAAAAATATAAAAGATATTTATTTCCAAAATAAATAATAAATTTCTAGTTTGTAATTAAATTATATTAATAAAATCCATTCCTCTAATTTTGCAATTAAATAGCACTAATTACAATTAATGATTTAAATTGCTAAAATATATAATAAAAATGACAAAAATTTATTTAAACTTAAAAATAATAAATAAAATCATTATTCATATATTTTTTTCAAAAATTACTAATAATTAGCTAAAAATAGGAAATAAATTATAAAAATATTTTAATGCTATTTATTACTTAAATTTTGTCAAAAACATAATAATTAATAACAATTTCAACTAAAATATAAAAATTACTAATTTTTTCAAAAATTCATTTTTCACATAAACATTCAAAAATTCATAATAAAAATTTATATATACAATTTCAATAAACTTCCTTTACAAAACTTGCTCAAAATAATTAGTAAAATTTATTAAAAATATAACCTTTCCGAGTTCGAAACAGTGCTAGAATAGTAACTATGAGTCTGGAATAGTGTCATTTCAAAAATAATTTTTAAAATTAAATCTAAATACATATTTGGAAAGCTCATAACCTATACAACACTAATCTAAGATCAATTTAACATAAATCAACTGAATTTAAGTTAATTTCACAAAATACCCAAAATTGGCCTAAACACAATTTCACAATTTTGAGAGACTTATCGAAGTTGAAAACCAAAATTGATTGAGGGTTTAAGAAGCCCATAGGATGAACTTCCATTTAAGACCAGCATCAGCTCTTCTTGTCATCGAAAATGTCTCTAATGAGCTCTTGAGTCAACCAACAACCGAGAAGAAAAGAGAAAAGGGAAGAGATGGTGAAGTGCCAGGGAGGAGAAGGAGCTGCTGGTTAATGGCGGCAATGTCCGCTGAGCAGGTGGTGGTGTTGTAGGGCATGGGGAAGAGAAGAGAAAAG
Organism: Mallotus nudiflorus; assembly: GCA_947683625.1. Taxonomy (NCBI): domain Eukaryota; kingdom Viridiplantae; phylum Streptophyta; class Magnoliopsida; order Malpighiales; family Euphorbiaceae; genus Mallotus; species Mallotus nudiflorus. The sequence continues at coordinate 678,061 of CANTUR010001483.1, read as the reverse complement.
AATAGGAAGAAAGGAAGAAGGAGAGAAGGAAAGAGGGTGGAGAAAAAAATGCTTATATAATAATAATAATAATAATAATAATAATAATAATAATAATAATAATAATAATAATAATAATAATAATGTCACGACCCGAACCTGAGGGCACGTGACCGGTACTAGGGAAAGGGAAGGCATAAGGTCCCCGAAACCTATAGTAAGCCTAAAAGAAAAGAAAAATAAAACCTTACAATTTTAAAACTTCATTTTAAAATAGAACACATTATCAAATTGATTTTTCTAAAATTAAAACATAATTGAATACATAAATAAAATATTTCCAGCGTCACATATTATAAATCAAACTTAAATCATTGTACATAAATGTGGTGCATATAAATAAAATACACAAATATACTTAAGTCATACAATTCATAGTACAGTTACTACTGCAGCTTCCTAGAATATTACAATAGTACAGCTTACAATGACCTATATAAAATGGCCGGTGATGAAGAAATCCAGCATGGAGGCAGTCTGAGGTTGAACTCCCAAGCTCCTAAAAAAAAATAAATTGAGGGGAATCAGATCTCACTGAGTAAATCAATAATAAGAGTTGTACAGTTTGAAAAGTCTTTTGAAAACCATAAAGTTATAGTGAAAATAATTTATAATATATAGATATAGGTTTTGAAAAATCTCAATAGAACCCTAAACCCAAAGTTCTAATCAGCCAATCGAGCCCACTTACTCCAGCTAGATTGCCGGTCCTCGAGAGCAAAGGCATCAACTGAGACACTAAGTCGCAGTCGTTCACTTAATCTAAATATATGGCACTGGCGGTCCCCGAGAGCTAGGGCATCAACCGAGGCACCCATCCCAGTCCATTATTAACCTTACAATCACTGGCGGTCCCCGAGAGCATAGGCTTCCACTGAGGCACCCGTCCTAGTTTAACATTCACCAGTCATAAATAATTTGGATCCACCTCTCAATCTCTACCGTGTGCACACGGTCATGGTGAAGCCCACCAGGTAACCCGTTCTACCAAAATTTCTCAAAATCAAATTTTAAATAAATAAAATGTGTTTTAAACCTTAAATGGCAGCATTAAATTAAATAAATCATATAATATTAACATAAAAATATGATTGCATGCATCTTTAAATAAAACACATGCACATATCATATTATCGACTTACAAGATGAACGAGAAGGCTGACAACCGTGCGTCTGCCTCGATCTCACGGCTTCTGCTCCGATATGCTCTAGAAAAGAAATTAACAGATCGATTTTAAAACATGATTATGAAATTGAAATCGAAAATCAACAAAATAGTGAAATTCTAGGCTGACTCAAGGAAGACCGGATAAGACTCGATAGACAGGAAAAAGCCTAATTAACGGTAGAAATTTATTATGAATATCACATTTCACAAGAAAATCTATCAAAATTTCGGCAGAGTCTCCTCTGTAAAACGAACATCTCTCAACCATAGGTAGAGCCATTCCTGCATAGAAAACGCACTTTTAATAACCGCAGACATTCACACTCGAGTCGGGTTTCTAGAACTACACTTAGCCCCGACCGAGACCGTAATCCAACAAAACATCATAAAATTAAATTATCTATTTCCCCCAAACATACACATCATATATATGATTATCCATAGTCAGAAAATCATCTCTCAATATAAATTTTAAAAAAAAATTTCCCAAACCAACATATATATATATATATATATATGCCAACACTCACAATTAATATTACTTAATGAAAATTACCTATTAATACATATATAAAAATATATCTCTAAACCTCTTAAATGTTAATAAAGCTAATTAATATATATTTTAATTATAATTAGTGTAAAATTATATATTTATCCAAATAATAGGAAAATACACATAATATTCAAAATAATACCTAATATACTATTAAAAGCTGATTTTTGAGAAATTAATGTTAATTAGTCTAAATTTGTAGATAATTTGTAAAAATCCTTTTAAATTCCTTGATTGTCCTTAAAACCAACTAAAATTTATTATTTAACTATATTTAACAAAAATTACGTTTCTACCCTTATGATATACAAACTTATATAATAATTATTAATATTAAAAAAAATCCTTGGAAAATTATACAAACATAAAAAAAATCATTTTCTCTATATTAAACATCTTAATATAATTAAAACATATAAATGACTACTAATTTCTTCTAAAAATATAATTTAACCTAATTATTCACATTTGACATTAACTAAAAATATTTATAAAAAATAGTATAAAAATCACAGAAACCATAATTGAAGTTCTAAAATTAATAACATTTAGTAATAATATCAATTATCAAATTTCATAATTTTTTACAATAAATTTCGAAATTAATAAAAAATATTAATTAAATACCCAAAATTTACAAAATTTACAATTAACACCATAATCTCTAAAATCTTAAATAAAAGTCAATACACTAAAATAATTAACATTAACTAACCTAATTACTAATTGAACTCAAATAACAACCAATTAAACCAACTAAATATCAATTAATTTTAACAAAATTTTTTGCATAAATACAATAATCCACCAAAATTTCCATAATGATCAAAATTGTCCTTAACTAACAATAAACCACCACAACAACCTAAGATCTACCAAAGCCATTCAAGAACCGAGAGGGAAAAAAAAGAAAGAAATGAGGGGCTGCTACTTACTATCAAACAGAACGAATCGGAGGAAGGAGAAGAGGACCTGTTGCCACCGAAAAATGGGGAAGATAGAGGCAGCTCGATGCAGCAAGGAGGTGGCACAGACAGAGGAGGATCGAAGCTGGGTAGGACGGGAGGTGCAAGGTTGTTGCGCAAGGAGGAGAAGGCGTTGTCTCGTGAGGAAGAAGAAAGGCAGCAGCAGCAGCAGCAACCTAGAAGCTTCAGTTCACGGCGGAGATGGAGTTCTCAGGCAGTGGAGAAAGCGGCACAGTGAAGGGAAGAGGTGGCGTGGATGGCAGGCGGGGAGAAATGGTGTGGGTGATGGTTTTCGATGAAGGGCTTATATATATATATATATATATATATATATATATATATATATATATATATATATATATATATATATATATAATTTCTTTTGGCATGACATACATATTATATAATATATGTATACACACATCCTTATATATATATACCATCACACTTATATTCATATATAATAATAGAATTTAAAAAAATAAAAAAATAACAAAGTCTTAATAATAATTTTTAACATGAATACCTATAAATTAATAGCTAGATAATTAAAATTGTGTAATCAAAATGTAAATTTATTTATCACTAACAAAAAATCCGGTAATTTCTTAGTTAAATGAAAATGTAGGGTATTACAAATAATAATAATAATAATAATAATAATAATAATAATAATAATAATAATAATAATAATAATAATAATAATAATAATAATAATAATAATAATAACTTTTAAATTAAAAGTTAATATTCTAATATTTTAAAAATATAAACATCCCTAAATTAAGTGTATGCTAACAATTAATCAATAATTTATATAAATAATAATAGTAATAATATTAAGTAATATTCAATACAAAAAATTCAAATATAATTTCTCTAATAGTCATTTATCATAATTTAATAAAATAATTATTAACACTACAAATCATAGAAATTTAATTTTATAATTTTTAAAAATTCAAGTTATAGCAGTCTTCCTCACTTATGAAAATTTGTCCTTAAATTTAAAATAAAAAGAACTGAGTACAAGAATTCATCAAGAAAAAGGTAAGGGTAAGTCTCCTACATCTCAGCCTCGGTCTCCAATGTGTGCTCCTCCACAAGACTTTAACCATCAGAATTTATTTCAAACGCAACTAGCAAACTTGATAGTCAATGATAGCCACTAGTTCTTCCTTATACATCATATTTTCATTCATTTACACACTTTGAGGCTGTAACATGTGCAAAGGGTCTGAAATATACTCCCTAAGCATTGAGACATGAAGCACTTGATGCACCTAGGACAAATTAAGAGGCAAAGACAACCAATATAAAACTATGCCAATTCTCTCCAGAATTTCAAAAGGTCCTATGTATTTCGGTGTTGACTTTCCCTTCTTGCCAAATCTCATAACGCCCTTTATAGGTGACACCTTAAAAAATACATAGTCTTTGACTTGGAGACTTGAAATTCCACATCCTTGCACTTTGGATCTACATAACTCTTATGTCTGTTAGCTCTTGTTTCCAATTTACTTTTTATCAAAGTGACTTGGATGCATCCTGGATAATTTATAATTCGGTCAATTATCTTTCCCAGACTTCATTCCAATATAAAGGAGATCTATATTTCCTTCCATACAAAGCTTTATATGGTGCCATCCCAATACTGCTATGGTAGCTGTTATTATAATCAAATTCTACTAATGGCAGATGATCATCCCAACTACCTCCAAGATCCATCACATACATCCTTAATATATCTTCAACTATTTGGATCGTTCTCTCAAACTTACCATTTGTCAGGGGATGAAAAGCAGTACTAAAATTAAGCCTAATACCCATCACTTCTTGCAACTTCTATTAAAATTGAGAGATAAACATCGAACCTCTATCAGAAATAATGGAAACAGGCACACCATGAAGACATATAATATTCTTGATATACTGCCTAGCCAACTTAGCCACTAAAAAATAGCTTTAACTACCATAAAATAAGCTAACTTGGTCAACCTATCCACTATCACTCAGATGGAATCGTATCCATCATTAGAATGAGTCAATCCCATCAAAAAATCAATAATGACTCTCTCCTATTTTCACTCAGGAATTGGAAGAGTTTGAAGCTTCCTAAAAGGCTTATGATGATTTATTTTCACTTGCTGATAAGGCAAGCACTTAGAAACAAATTCAGTTACATCCTTCTTTATTCCATCCCACCAGTAAAGGTCTTTAATATTGTGGTACATCTTAGTAAAACTAGGATGTACACCGTAGGCTGCAAAATGAACTTCTTCTAATATCTCCTCTCTCAAATGATCCATATCAAGAACACATAATCTTCCATTGATGCAAGTGACACCTTCATCATCAAAGTTGAAATAAGTGAATTTCCCTTCACGAATCTTTTCCACAATCTCTACCAAAATAGGATCTTAGCTCCGAGCTGCTTTGATCCTATCCCTCAATATTGATCTAACTCTAAACTGGGCTAACAATCCTCCTAACCTAGTTATTTTCATTGTTAACCTTTATTCCACTAACTTGTGCATCTATTAGATCAACGGTCTCCTCTCCATACTGATGTGAGCAAGACTACCTGAGGACTTCCTATTCAAGGCATCTGCTACCACATTAGCCTTGCCTAGATGGTATAAAATATCATAGTTATAATCCTTTAGAATTTCCAACCATTTTCTTTGCCTCAGGTTCAAATCTCTTTATTGAAAAATGTACTTTAGGTTATTGTGATCAGTGAAAATCTCATAAGTCACCCCGTACAGATAATGTCTCCAAATCTTGAGAGCAAAGATCACTACAACCATCTCTAGGTCATGAGTAGGATAGTTCTACTCATGCTTCTTCAACAGCTTGGAAGCATAAGCCACTACCCTTCCATTATGCATTAATACACAATCTAGGCCAACTCTAGAAGCATCATAATACATAGTAAACTTATATACTCCATTAGGAAAGGTTAACACTAGAGCTAAAGTCAACTTCTTCTTCAACAGTTAGAAACTATTCTTACATGCATCTGACTATATAAACTTCACATTCTTTTGAGTCAGGTGGGTTATAAGTGTTGCAATTCTTGAGAAATCCTACACAAATCTCTTATAGTACCTAACCAAGCCTAGGAAACTCTGAATCTCAATAACTATGGTCGGTTTAGGCCACTTAGACACTACTTCAATCTTTTATGGATTAAACTAAATGCCATCCTTAGACACTACATGCCCAAGGAATGTAACACTCTTTAACTAGAAATCACAGTTTAATAATTTAACATAAAATTGATATTCTCTTAGTGTTTGTAGTAATGTCCTTAAGTGATATATGTGCTCTTCCATACTCTTTGAATACACTAGTATATCATTAATGAAAACCACTATAAACTAATTCACAAAGGTTTGAACACCCTATTCATTATATTTATAAAAGCAGCTGGTGCATTAGTTAACCTGAAGGATATTACCAAAAACTCATAGTGGCCATATCTAGTACGGAATGCTATTTTAGGAACATCAGTTTTATTGATCCATAATTGATGATAACCCAACCTCAAGTTAATCATACAAAAGAACTATGCACCTTGAAGTTGATTAAACAAATCATCTATCCTTGAAAGAGGATACTTGTTCTTAGTAGTCACCTTATTCAATTCTATATAATCAATGCAAAGTTTAAAAGTACTATCCTTATTCTTCACAAAAAGGATTGGTACACCCTAAGGAGAAACACTAGGTCTAACAAAACCCTTGTCCAACAACTCTTGCAACTGCTCTTTTAACTCTTTCAACTCTGTAGGAGCTATCCTATAAGGTGGCATAAAGATAGGAGTTGTGTCTTGAACCATATCTATATAGAATTCTATCTCCCTTTGAGGTGGTAAACTTAACAACTCATCAGGAAAAGCATCTGGGAACTCATATGCTATAAGAACATCTAAGATAGATGTTGGCTTTGATGAAATATCCCTGACAAATGCCAAGTATCTCTGACACCCTTTTTTTAGCATCTTCCTAGCTGTGATGGCGGAGATAAGATTATAAGGTGCATAACTCTTGTCACTTACAAACATAAATTCTTTATCATTTAAAATTCTAAAAATCACTTATTTACTTCGACAATCAATTGTGGTATAGTGTTGTGACAACTAATTCATTCCAAGGATCATATTAAAATCCATAACATCTATTAACACCAAATCTACAGGTAATTCTCTGCCTTCTACTAACACTGGAAACTTAGGGAAAATAACATTGGTGTCTAATGAATCACTTAGAGGCATAGTAATTGATAAATGAATTGCCATCATCGAGGCTTGCCAACTCAATTTTAAAGCAAAAACAAGGACATAAACGAATGGGTAGCACCCGAATCAATCAAAACTGTAGCATCAGTGAAACATACTGGGAGTATACCTGCTACCATTACATTGGATGCTTGAGCATCTTACTACATGAGAGTGAAGACTCTAGCCTATCCTTTGCTTCCTTGCTAGTTGGTGGAAGCCTGACCAAAGTCTCTTGCACTATCTTTGCCTCCTCTACCTTGCCCCCACTGAGCCACAAAATGTGAAGTACTAGGATATTGAGCTAGCGATAGCTGATAAAGAGTTGAACCTACACTAGTAATAAAATGTTATGGAAACTACCGCTGATAACTAGTATAAGCACATAATGGCAAAGTGTCCCATTTATCTATATCTAAAATATGCTCCTAGAGCCATGTAGCATGGTCCCTGATGGACTCTTATGCACATTTGACAAGCACTGCCTGCTGACCCCATACTGCCATAATTGGAACTCTGGTCGTTGCTATAATTAGTAGCGCCTGAACCACATATAATAGGTCTGCATGGTCCACCATAGCCATGTCTACTACTCTTATTAACTATATGTTGAGGTCTTTGGCCCTGTTGAATGGATCCTTTCTACTAACTGTTAGAGCTAATTTGAAATGTAGTGTATTGGGTGCTCTAAGATCCTCCTACCTCGACACCTCCCAGCTAATAATAATTAGGCATAACTCCCTGCCTGACCAAACTGAGCTCTATCTCCTTGGCAAACTCTATCACAGACTCAATAGTCATACCTGTAATAGGCATTCCAACGAACACAAAACCCAATTCGGTGACATATGTAGTAATTGTGAAGTATTGATCTCTCATCAAGTCCTTTGCATACTGACCTAGTTTGAGGAACTCTTTGGTGTACTCCTCTACTAACCGGTTGCCTCCGGTAATGTTGGTCAGTTGGAGTTTGTAGATCATCCGCATAGGCTCTAGGCAGAAACATCTCAAAACTAAGCGCATGTCATAGTAGTCATATAAGGCTAGACGACTTGAACAAACCAATCTAGGGCTAGCCCTTTAATAGACAACTCAACAATCATAATCCTCAAATACTCAATGTGAACAATATGAGTCCTCTTCTCTATTATATGCAAGAATTCTAGAGGATATGAAGTTCCATCAAATGCTATCTTATTGAATCTAATGTAGAACAAGACTACCTTTGGTGAGACATACCTTGTTGATACATAGGTTGCATCTATAGGACAGTTGGAGGTATCGACACTGCACCTTATTAAACTCCTTGTGCAAAAATATCACCCTTAAAATCCTAATTTGTAGGTTCCTCATCCTACACCTCTCTTTATCTACAGTGAGTTGTCGCTCCTCTAGGTCTACCTCTATCTCTACCCATTCGCCTAATCGGTGGCTCAGGAGGTAGAATCTCATCCTAAAAGGACCCCACATCTTTGGCATCATCAACCTATGGAGCAGTTCGTGCTCTCCTCCTCATTTTGAAAGAATAAACACAAATGCAATTCAGATAAAATAGATAGCCTATCAGTTATATGGAATTCTAAAGTAAGGAAGACTTTCAAAAACATAATCAAACCTAATTTGTTGCAGTAGTTTTGAAGAAAACTCAACTCTACGAACCTAGGTTCAATTATACTACACCTAGACTTTGATACCAACTTTGTCACAATACAAACCTGGGAGTCATGATCGATGCTAGGGAATGAGAATTCATGAAAATTCAGAACCTGTAACAAGTCGTAAAATAAAAAAATCAATAAAACATAAATATAAATATTACTCAGAATTTAAAAATTTTTAAATCAAAAGGAAATCTCCATATATATAACATAATAAAATATTTTACAATATTCAAAATACAACCACCAATAAATAACAATGAGAGCATACAACAATATGAAATACTACTGCAGCATCCAGTAATATAAACAAAGTGTAATTTAAAATTTATACATATTAGCCGGAGAGGAAAGGGTGTGGCGAAGAGAACTACTATAAGAGGTCCGATGGGAAGAATCCTGAAAAAAAAAATTTAAGTGGGGTAAGACCTCACTGAATGAATCATTATTATATATATGCATGCAATCTAAGGATACAAACATTCAAGCTTCAGTATAATAATATTTATATATTTTAATTTATTTTAATTTATACATGCATTTCATACACATGTTCGAAATCACATTTTCAATAAACAAATAAATGTAATAATATTTAAGTAGAGGACTAGAGCAGAACCCTAAAATTTTTCGCAGTCTCGATCATTAAACCTCACTAGTCAACAAGCTCACTAAATTCTAAAAATATTTTTTTTCTCAATTTTTAACAGTAGATTGGCCCTAAAACACTAAGTCAACCAAGCTCCTACAATCTCATTACTGGCATGATTGGCCCCGAGACACTACGTCAACCAACCTTCTGCAATCACACTACCCTCTTACCACAAATCTCAATAATCAATTAATCATATGTCAAATCAATAAATTTATGACCTAGCATCTAACATATTGTGCAATAGACCTACTGTAATCCACTAAGTGGCACGTTCTACAACTATCCTTTAAATGACATTTTACGAATAAAAGTATGTATTAAATATGAACAATATCCAATTTTATACAAATAAATATTCAATTTAATATATATGCAAACATATCATAATGAAATTCATATTTATTAAAATGTGTGGATGCCAAAATATTTCTACATGCAATGCATACATATAATAATAACTCATAGTTCGAGTGTGCTCTTCTATTCCGATTCAGCTGGCCCGGTTCGGTAGGCCTAGCTCGCGGTGCAACGAAGGAAAATTATAATAATAATAATAATAATAGAATTAAAATCCTAATTTGTATACATCTAGAATTTCTAACGAACAACTTGATCTAGGACACGATTTGACTAAAACTTAAAACTTAGGACCAACCCGATGTCACGTTTTTTGAGAAATCTACTGAAAATTCAATAGAGTCTCCTTTATAAAACGGACATTTCTTTACTAAAGTAGATTCGATCCTGCATATAAACACACTTTAAAATATCTACAAAGTTCAACTTCTTGAGTTGGGCTCTTGAACTACAATTATTGACCAACCAAGAATCAACACAATCCATAATAATAAAATAATATAAATTCCAATAATTTATAAAAATCATAAAAATTCATTTAAATATCACAAATCAATTTATTTACATAATAAAAGTACAAAAGATATTTATTTCCAAAATAAGTAAGAAATTTCTAGTTTGTAATTAAATTATATTAATAAAATCCATTCCTCTAATTTTTCAATTAAATAGCACTAATTACAATTAATGATTTAAATTGCTAAAATATATAATAAAAATAACCAAAAACTTATTTACACTAAAAAATAATAAATAAAATCATTATTCATATATTTTTTCAGAAATTACTAATAATTAGCTAAAAATAGGAAATAAATTATAAAAATTATTTTAATGCTATTTATTACTCAAGTTATATCAAGAAAATAATAACTAATAATAATTTCAACTAAAATATAAAAATTACTAATTTATACTAAGTTTTCCAAAAAATCATTTTTTCACATAAACATTCAAAAATTTATAATAAAAAAATTATACATATAATTTCAATAAACTTCCTTCACAAAACTTACTCAAAATAATTAGTAGAATTTATTAAAAATATAATCTTCCCAAGCTCAAAACAGTGTCGGAGCCGTAACTCCTAGCCTGGAATAGTGCCCTTTCGAAAATAATTTCCAAAATTAAATCTTAACACATATTTGAAAAGCTTATAACCTCTAAAACACTAATCTAAGATCAATTTAACATAAATCAAACAAATTTAACTCAATTTCGCAACATACCCAAAATTAGCCTAAACACAATGTCATAGAATTAAGAGATTTACCAGAGTTGAAAACCAAAATTGATTAAGAGATTAAAAAGCCCAGAGGATGAGCTTCCATTTGAGATTGGTGTCAACTCATGTTGTTGCCAAGAACGTCTTTGGTGAGCTCTTGAGTCAACCATCAACTCAGAAGAAAGGAGGAAAGGAAGAGATGGTGACACTCCAAGGAGGGGAAGGAGGTGCTAGTTAATGGCAACGGCGTTAGGTGATGATCGGTGGTGGCAAGGTGGCTGAGTAGGTGGTGGCGGGTGGTAGTGCTGTCGGGCGTGAGGAAGAGAAGAGAAAAGAAAAGGAAGAAAGGAAGGAGGGAAGGAAAGAGGGAGAAGAAAAAACAATGCTTATATATATATATATATATATATATATATTATAAAAATTGAATAATGTAGTCATTCACTAATAAAAATTAAATTGATTTAATTAAAATGTGGTTCTAATTTAATTGAAAATATATTTTCTAGGTTAACTTTTACTTTATCTCTAATAAAAATTTAAATTATTAAAATTTAATTCTAATTTAGTTGAAATTATATTTTCTATTTTAATTATATTAATTTATATTCTAGCTCTAATAAAAACTAAATAAATTAAAAGTTTAGTTATAATTTTATTATAAATATATTTTATTTTACTTAGATTTGTTTCTATTTTATATTATTCAAATAAAAAATTTAATAAGATTATAATAATTATGATTCTGTTAATTTATAATATTGGATTTCTATAAAAATAAAATAATAATTCTATTATTTTTAAAAATATAATTAAATTAATTAAAGCTTTTATTTTTCTAATATCTAACTGCCACCATAATTTTTTAAGAAGTATACAGTGCAAGAAATTTTTTTGAGAGTAACATTTATGTTATATAAATAAAATAATAATTTTATTACCTTCAAATATATAGTTAAAGTTTACTAACTAAAGGAACTAAAATTAAATTAATTATATTTTTGTTATCTATTATTGAAATTATCAAAAAAGTATTGTATAGAATTATTTTTAAAGCTAAAAAAGGTTAAAATTTAAAAATATAAAAAATATTTTATAGTTGTTTAAATAGGAAACTTATTTAAATTATAACGAATAAGAAGTCTATTCAATTTATAAAATTGGATAGCCATATAAATAAAATAGTGATTATATTATTTTTAGAATTTTTTATTTAAAATTTAAGAAGAAAGTTATTAAATTTAAATTGACTAAATTTTATTTATCTATTAAGTAATTATAATCATAAATTTTTCTAAAAGCTAGTTTATAAAATTCTTGTTATATAAATACAATAAGTTTTTTTTTATGATTTTCAGATATTCTATTAAATTTTAATAATAAATTAATTTAAATTAATTAATGTTCATTATCTAATTATTAATTAAAATGATATTTTTTAAAAAAGGTGGATAGAATGTTTTCAGATAAAAAATATTATCATTAAAACATGTTGAAAAATCCAAATATGTTGCTCAATTAAAAGTGGATTTTTTTAAACGGAAATAAATTAATAGAAACAGACACTATATAGTAAGGATGTACAAGATTTTTATTGAACCGTACTAAAAACCACACCAAATGCTTTAGTTTGCTTATTTTAAATTTTAATTTTCATTTAAAGAATTGAATTTAACTGAAATTTGGTTTTGTTATTCAAAAAATTTGGTTATCCGAAATAATCAAACAAACCAAAATTTTATTTTTTTTTAATTTTTAAAAACAGTATAATAATTTAATATAAAAATAATTAATATTTTTTTTATTTTTTTTTTATTAGGTTGGTTCGATTTTCATTATAAAAAGTTTAAATTTTTTATTTAATTTAGTTTAGTTCAGTTAAAAAATAGCCCAAAACCGATCAAACTGACTGAATGCATACTCCTACTTGACAGATTATTTTTTTAAGAGAGAAGTTTTAATATTTTTATATGTTATTTTAAAAAATAAAATTTATTATTAGATATAAGATTTTAAATAAAAAATTATTAATTTTTTAAAATAATATTAATATTAAAATTATTTAAAAAGTAAATGTATAATTGTTAAAGTAGAAATTTATAAAGATTGTAATAAATTATAATTATATCAATATTGTAATATTGGATTGTTGTGAGATAAACATTACTTTTTTTTTTTTTAAATTATTAAACTTTTATGAGCAAAATTAAAGTTGAATGTATTGAAATATTTTCATAATAATTAACTAAACATGTAATTTAAAGGTGAAAAGATGAAATATTGTTTTTAGAATAGAAAAATTTACCTAGGTTATAACCTTGAATTAACATGATACCTTTTCATACGAATATAATAAAAAATATATTTTGAAACATTTTATTTTCTATTTTAAAATTTTTAAAAGTTGTACTTTCAAATATTAGTAGTTGTACTTTCAAATATTAGTAATCATGTAAAAATATTTAATTTAAAATTAAATTTTATTTTATATAAAACGAGTCCAATGATAATAATAAAAAAAAAAATCAAGTGTGAAATAGTGGTGTATACTAGTTCCAATACTAGTCATTAGTATATATAAATGCATAAAGGAAGATGACAAACAAAAATACTAAAAAAATTGTTACTTATTATTATATAAAATTAAATAATTTATTCATAAAATTATATTATATTAATTAAATAGAATTTTAATTCAATTAAAAGTATGCTTACTTCTCTAACTATAGTTAGATGAAAGATATATATGTGAATTTTAATTAATTTAATTTTAATTCTTTTATTACTAAACTTTAATTTAGTAAAAGTTTTAAAAATAATGGAAGTGTTATATTCTGGCGATCTAATGTTACAAAGTTAATAACTTATAATTTATTATAATTATAATAAAATTTCTATTTGAACAATATTATACCACCATCTTTCAGTATTTTTAACATTAATATTTTTTTTATATTGAAAATAATTTTATATCAATTTACCATGTTACCAATCATTTTCTTACCAACAATTTTCTATTTGTATGATTGTATATCAAATGCAAGTGCCATTTTTTGGTCAGAGAAGCCCTATCAATTTTTTAGTACTAACGACTTCCAAGAATTTGTAAGGTACAATTAATTTCATTACGTAAGGTGGGATCAATTATCCATTCAAAAGAGCCAACACACTTTAGTTGGGATGTTTAATTCCTCCCCCATGTATGTTTGGCATACTAGAGGTTGGAGGTTTTAATCCCCTCCCCCTCCAACCCATATATATATGTAAAAGTTGTTAAAAAAAAGTATCCACTCAAAAGTATGCCAAAAAAAAATTATCCATTCAAAAGTATGCCAAAAAAAAAAAAATTTCATTCAAAAGTTTGCAACAACTTGGCTAAAAAAAAAAAAAAAAGGTTTGCAGCTAGATTCAGTATGATGAGTTCTGACCTAAATAGCTAAATGAGTGAACTAAATGGCCAATTGACTTTTAATGACATTTATTAGAAGCCAAAAACAGAGTTTTTGTGAATTTTCTTGTTACATCGGAATTTAAACGGGGAGGGGATAGACCCACCTATGCTCACCAAAAGCTTGGTCAACAGATCAAGACTTTGAGGGCGAGTTCTTTTGACTTTGACTTTACAAACTTCCGCTTAATTTGTACTAAATGGTGATAAAAAAAAAGTGCATCCAAGAATACACTTAAATTTTTTTTAAAAAAAATTTAAAAATATTAACACAGTTATTTTTTTAAATTTTTTTTAAAAATATTAACATAGTTTATGTTTAAAAAACTTATTCTTTGACTACCATCACTACAACAAAGATTTTATTTTTTAGTCAAACCATCATAACAACTAAAGCAAAAGCAAAGATGTGCATAAACTTTATGGGTATCTCTAACCCTCAAAATACTATTTATGAGTGATCTCTATGTTAGATCCTTAATCCAACTTTGAACTTATACGTAAATAATTATATATTGTAGGTTGTCATATTATAAGAATCCATTTTAAAGTTATTATTTGGATTTAAATAATTTGGACCTTAATGTATTTAAAGGGTGAAGGACCTTTAATATATAAAGATTAATGACAAGTTGAAATACAAATACCAATAGATAACAAGAAAGTTAACTATATATAGGTGGTCATGGTCCACAGGTCATATGTATTGAATTTCTGTTCTTTCTATATCTCATCATTAGAGAGAAACATAAAGAAAAAACCTAAAGACATTCTCTTAAAAAAATGCACTGACTTAGAAGGCTAGCTGCACAACTTTAAGGGATTAACTATGGATTCAAGTATGCTTCCGCTATTATATTATTATTTTTATTGATTTAACATGAGATTGAGTTCTAAGATTTTAATCCAATTTGAAGATTTTTCCCAACAAGTGATATCAAGGCCATTCATATTGAATTATTAGGAATATTTGATGTTTATTTGATAAATTTATTTTTAGGTATATATAATTTTATTGAATTATATATTAAATATGGTGTAATAAAATTATGTAAAAGGTTTATATATATATATATATATATATATATATCTGTTTGGTTTACGGGTTCATATGGGCACAGTTTCAGCTTTGTTATTCTTTTGATTTTTCGGTAATCATGTAAGCTATACATATATATAGAAATATACATTGTTGATGGCCCAACTATGGTACTGTACCATGACAATGAATAAATAAGTGCTTAAACCTATTTATGATACAACTTTGGTTCTGTTTTATTGGAAATTGTTTATATATATGTTACATTTGTGATGTGTGCGAAATTCGTTACACTTTGAAATTTTGGTTCCATTGATTTTCACTTTCTTTTGTCATGTACCCATATATGTTTGTGGATTCAGGTTTTAGAAACAAATTTTTCTCCGTTTTGAACCATTCTATGGTTTTGAGCACGTTAGTCGCATTGTATGCATGCACATATGGGTACAACTTTCGAAAGTGCATGTTTATGGTCATTGGTTACTGTTGTATATATTCATGCATGATACCTCTTATATGTATTCTTATTTAATCAAAAGGTTTTTATTTTCCGAATAGGATTACCCGGTTAGGGAAGGTAACAAAATCCGTTCATGAAAATAACTCTATTCTGAAGAGAATTTCTAAGCAGAGAAGAAATACTCTCCTATTAGGATTAGGATTCCTATCCTATAAGGAATCTTACTTCTTTCAGATTTAAGCATCACTATAAATAGGACTTTATACCTCTCATTATAGATCATCTAATTCTCGTATATTTTAATTGTTCCTTGCTCTCTATACAGACTTTTTTTTCTGTTATCTGACTTAAGTATCAGAGTGTTTGTGGAGACTCTCCCTACCTCTCACCTTACCCTCTGTTCATTGATTGCAGGATCTTAAACTCAAAAGTTTTGGAAACAAGTTATCAATGCATATGCGTATAATTTTTGTTCTTTTTTTAATCGGTGAATATTTGGTTAAATATGTACTAGCTTATTAATAATATACATATTGCAATTTTTGCAAAATCAGTAAGTATTTACTAATGCTAGTACATGAAGCAATTTTTCTTTTTTTCGTTTGCGGACATATGCTTTGTATGTTTATAAAGAAAATAGAATGCAGTTTTTGGTCTTTCCTGTATATGTATATATTTATATATACATGTTTTTAGTTTATTTGATTAAAAAAAAAAATTGCAGTAATGTAATTAAGGAATTTTTTTTGGTCCAATTCATGCAATTAAGGAATTTTGGATACAATTTTAAATTCAAATATTGGTGTCGTTATATATATTTTAAGATAAATTAATTAAGATAATATCTTGTGAAAGTGAGCTCTCTTATTGAAATTTATTTATTTTAAAATATAAAAGGTTGTGTGTAAATAACTTATGTGAGTATTGATCGACCTAAAGGAAGGTAAGTTTTTAACAGAATTGCATGTGCATTTGTGGGAATAAACATGTGATGATTATTCGATTTTACATGTAAATAATAAATTGGCCCAAAGAAAGATTTGTTATTTGACATGTTCTTATTGTCAGTGTTTGATTACTACGCCAAGATACCACTTATGAGTTAATATTATTGTCCAAAGAAAAAATATTAATGGAGTGCCCGATATTTTGAGATAAGATTTACCATTATTTGAATTTATTATTGATTTTATTTGGAACTTATGTGAGCTTGTTTTGATTAGTTGTTGTTCTTTGTTCAGCTATGAATACTGTTGATAATATTACTGTTAGCATCCACCCTATTCCTATGCTAAATGGCACTAACTTTAAGTCATGGCAAGAGAACCTTTTGATAGTTCTCAGATTTATGGATCTCGACCTTGCATTAAGGGTTGATTCTCCTTCACCTCCTATGGATAAAGTACCTCTGATGAAAAGAGGGATATGGAAAGGTGGGAGAAATCAAATCGCATGTGTATGATGATCATGAAGAGGGCCATTCCAAAAGCATTTAAGGGCACAATGTCAAAAAGATAACTACAACTAAAGAGTTCTTTGCAGATATTGAAAAAAAGGTTTATAAAGAATGAAAAGGCTAAAATTGGCACACTCTTAACAAATCTAATTTCAATGAGGTATAAGGGTAAAGGTAATATTAGAGAGTACATCACGGACATGTCTCATTTTGCTTTTATGTTTAAAGCATTTAAGTTAGAATTCTCTAAGGACTTGCCAGTGCATTTGGTTTTAATATCTCTTCCAACACCGTTTAGCCAATTTAAGGTGATCTACAATTGTCAAAAAGAGACTTAGTCTCTAAATGAGCTCATCTCATATTGTGTCTAAAAAGAGGAAAGGTTGAAGCAAGATAAGATAGAAAGTGCTCACTTAACCTCTACCTCTAAAAGTAAAGACAAATGAAAGAAAAGGATAAAGGATAAAGGACAAATGAAAGAAAAGATACAACACTTTAAAAAAAACAACAAAAGAAACCTAATGAATAGGAAGATAATAGTTGTTTCTTCTGTGGAGCTGAAGGGCATATAAAAAAGCATTGCACCAACTATCACGTATGGCATGCTAAAAAAGGGTTGCCTGAGTTGCCAAAAACCAAGCGATGCTGAAAGATACATCTATGTAAGCAATGTTAAGAATGTTAAAGTTAAGGCAATAAGGAAAATTTAGATTATTGTTAAAGATTGGAATTTATTTGATCTTAATAAGACATTTATTGTATTTTTTAAGACAAAATTTGATTTCTATTTTCATTTTGGACGAATTTGGTTATTTTTGTCTATTAGAGAATGGAAATTTTAGTTTTTTTTAATATTCAAATTTTGTTTATTCTGATTCTTTATTAGGTTATGATAATCTTTATTTGCTTAATAAAAATGCCTTATTTATTGAATCCATGCTATTAAGTACACAAGGTGTAAAAAGAAAAATAATTAATGAAAACTCAATTGTATTATGGCATAAAAGATAAAGTCATATCTCTCCAAGTGGAGAATAAAGAGACTTGTGTCAAATGCAATACGGTAGATATAACCGTTCAAGTGAATAATGCCCATAACCATTTGCTAAATTCATAGAGGAATGCGGTATCATCCCATAACACACTATGTCAAGTTCACCCATTATGAATGGTGCTACTAAAAAATGAAACATGACACTTAAAGACATAATGAGGAGTATGATTTCTCATTCCACCTTGCCAAAATCACTTTGGGGAGAAGCACTTAAGACTGCAACATATATCCTTTACAGAGTTCCAACAAAAGCAACTGCCAAAACCCCTTGTAAAATTTGGACTAGAAAAAAGCCTAGTTTGAAGCACCTAAATGTTTGGGGATGTCCAATAGAGGTAAAGCCTTATAGGCATAATGAAAAGAAATTGGACTTAAGGAAGGTTAATTGTTATTTTATTGGACACTTTGAAAAATCCAAGTGGTATAAGTTTTATGATCCCACAACTAAGTTAATTTTGGAGTCGAGAAATGCTCAGTTCTTTAACTATGTTGAGTTTGTGGGGGGAGTTAAAGTTAGAGACTTTGTCTTTAAAGAGGAATATATTGATATTCCTATAGGTGATATTGGCATTAATCATGATTCTATTCCTAACTTTGTTCAAGACATAGCACACTAAGATAATGTTGGATTACCTCCTATTCAAGAAATTATTCCAGAAGAACAAACTCTACCACCTCAAAAACCTATGCCATTAAGGAGATCCACTGGAGAAATAAGAAGTGTAATAGCATATGACTATGTTGTATTTCTTTAAGAACAAGAGGCTGACATTGGAAGTGATGGCAATGATCCAATCAATTTCTGTTAAGCCATGGAAAGTTTTAATTCTCAAAATAGATTAATGCCATGAATGAGGAGACAAAGTCCATGAAAGACAATGATATATGGGATCTTTTCCCATTGCCATAAGGTGTGAAACCCATTGGTTGCAAATGGATATTTAAAAAAAAAAGGATTCGGAAGGTAATGTAGAGAGGTGTAAGACATGTCTTGTTGTAAAAGGCTTTACACAGAAAGAAGACATTAATTATAAAGAGCCTTTCTCTCTAATTTCTTTGAAAGACTCTTTTAGGATTATAATGACATTAATGGCATATTTTGATCTTGAGTTATATCATATGGATACAAAGACAATGTTTCTCAATGGAAACAATTTATATAGTGCAACTAGAAAACTTTTTATTTGGAGACCCAAAGAATATGGTTTGAAAAATTAAGAAATCCATCTATGGACTCAAACAAGCATCTCAACAATGGTATTTCAAGTTTCATCAAGTCATCATCTCATTTGGTTTTGAGGTGAATTTGGTTGATGATTATATGTACTATAGATTTTATGGGAGCAAGTATATTTTTCTAGTTTTATATGTCAATGAAATTTTTCTTGCTAGTAATGATATAGGCTTATTACATGAAATCAAGAACTTTCTAGCTAAAAAATCTAAGATAAAATATCTTAGTGATGTCTCTTTTATGTTAGGCATCTAGATACATTGAGATGTTCCTGGATTATTATAAAAGGGCTATATCAAAAAGATTCTCAAGAGATATGGCATGTAGGATTGTAAACCAGGTGATACCCCTATGGCTAAAGGAGACAAGTTGAGTCTCAAACAGTGCCCTAAAAATGATTTTGAGGAAAAGGAAATTCAAAAGATTCTGTATGCATCATCAGTAAAGAGTCTAATGTATGCTCAATTTTGTTCGCATTTAGATATTGATGTAACACCCATTTCCTTTTGACACCTTCTCTACATATTATCTTAGTATAATAACACATCAAAGACACCAATAGGGAGGAATGTTACCTCAAAATAAACTTCAATGGTATGATCAATTTGATATCGCTTAAAAATAACTATTTAGTAATGTACAGTTTAACAAGCCTAATTATTCAATAACAGTTTAAAATAGTTACATAAGATGGCAAGAGAGATATTATCTTCAAATACATATCATAATATTGTCCAAACTACTCAAATACCAAACTTACAAAGCTCTATTTTTCTCCACAATATACTTAGTACTAAACCAAACTTATTCATGTACTTCCAAAGCTCGTACACCAATACCTATATTCACCTCCACTAAATTGCCAACACCTAATTTGAAGTCTTGACTTTACATCCATGCTCAAGCCTTTAATAGCCACTCTATAAAAATTATGTTAGGAGAGGGGTGAGTACTTTTAAGGAATTACTCAATAAGTGAACTAAAATGGAAAGTAACGAATGGCATAGGAAAATGATAATGAAACAGATCATGGATACATATATATACTCACAGTTCACTTTTAGTTTTTATTGTAAACAAATAATATCAATTTTCTCAAAAGTATTTTGCAGCAAGTCATTTATATAAAATAGTCCACAATATTATAACATCTAAATCTCAAGTGATCTCAATAATAGTAATCATCATAAAATAACTTACTTCAATATAAGGACACAACTTCATGAAATAATTCATCATAAGAACATTACCAAAGTAAACTATAAACACATAACAATAACATTAGATATAGTATGGACTTGTATTATACCGAAAGCAATATAATAATGTTAATGTCCATACAATGTCTTAAGTGTGATAAGCACTTAATATCTCACTACCATTAATTTCTGTCGATTGCTAAACCATAGACAAAATATGTATTCGATCCCAAGCAACGACTATAAATATATTCTAGGCATGAACTTACATCTATAAGATAAAATGTGCATCTGGCTCCAAGCATCAACTATACACACTTCAAAATACGTATCTGACCCAGGCAATGACTATACATATTATCTAGGCATGTCTTACATCTTTAAGGTAAAATGTGCACCTGGCTCCAGATAATGACTATACGTATTTACCAGCTCTGCCATGTCTCAAACATGGTCTTATTGCCACTAACATACGGTGCTTATTCATTGCTCTTATTGCTCAAAACACAATCATCATTTTCTTATTAATAAATACTATATAATTCGTTTGTATACAAAATATACTTCTCACATATACCAAAAATATACTTAAAATCAACCTTTTGTATACTAAATATATTACCATAAGGTATACTTTAAATGATTCCTTAAAATAAAATATTTCAACCACTTTCATATCTAAACACGTATACCTTTGAAGCATAAGTATACACTTTGAATACTTAATAAATGCCTTATGTATACCTTTGCGGTAAGGGTATAAAGATTTTACATTTCATTTCACGAAATATTCTACTTAATATGCATGCATGTCTATAGTTGCATGTACACTATCCACTTAAACTTTATACCTATTAGAGACCCATAATTATTATTAAATTTTAGTGTGGTCACATTTTGATATGATCAACATTGATCCATTAATATGCATGTGAGATTCCATAGCCTAACCCCATCATTTGCTCAATCAAAACTCAATTGAACAAGATAAAATGACTCTACCAAGGCAGATTTATAGGGCTAAATTTGAAAAATTCCTGAGAATTGTAATAAAGAATTTGAAAGCTCAAATTTTATAAATTATTAGACCTATGTGTATAGTATATACCATAAAAATTTCACCTCAACTTAATAACCACAAAGAAATTTATAGAGGTCAAATCACAATCAGCTTAATTACTCTCACAGATTGAACATTAAACAGTATAGCTTCATTAGACCATAAACAAGCTAAATCAACTCTATCTTAAAACTAAAAATTTATAGATAACATTTCCAAGTTTCTATATAATTAACATCTACCTTATTTGGAGTTTTATAGCTAAAGTTATTATCTTTTGAATGTCACTGCTCCTACTCAATAGACTATCAGCTTGATAGAATTCACATAGAGCAATAACAAATTCATAAAAAAATTATATGGTTTATATTCTTAAATAAAATTCTCTAGATTTAAATATGTGTATATCTAGAGTGGTTTTCAATTAGCTTTACACCAATTGGATGTGTACAGTAGGAGTAACATTAACACTAATTGAGCATGGTCAAACTAACTATAGATTATGCACACTTGAATGTGTGGTGCTAAAGACCATTAAAATGGAAAAATTATGTTTTTCTTATTTCTAAAAAATTGGCAGGAGAGACTTTCAGGTTTCTATAGACATAAATTTCATCTCATTTTGATTACATAACTTTAAATTTGGCTTATACACTTTTACTGTTTATGGGTGCATTGAATTTCTAAAACTTCACTGGTACATCTTTTTGTTCCTAGATGAATTCTGAACAAGTATAAACCAAGACTTACATATCCTTCACACAAGTTATACTAAAAAATTAACTTCAACAAGTATTTTTGGAACATTAAATTTCATAATTTTTTTCAAGAATTAAAATTCAACTAAACAAAAAGTTCCAAGGAAATAAACTTTAGGAAACGAGTGGAAATTAGATTTTCACTTACCAACAAATAGATGTTCAATTAAATAAAAAGAATCTAAAGACAAGAGAATGATAATTCCACTTACCTTACTAGAACTCCTTTACCTCTTTTTCTTAATTTCTTCTTCTTCTTCTTTTTTCTTTGTTAAGAGAAGAACTCCAAGTAAAGCTATTCCTCTCCTATAAGATAAGTCTTACATCTTAAAAAGATAGTTATGGCCTTAAGCCACCATAAACATGACACATATACTTTTTTTAATCCTTTAATTAAAATAATTAATTTAATTTTTTTAGCTTGGTCTCCAAGTTATTATTATTATCATCATCATCATCATTAAAACCTTTTCTAAATCTCAATTTCACTCAAACTTCATTGCCTTCCTTTTCTTTGACCATCTCTGTCTAATTTCTTCAAATCTATTCATACCAAGAAATTTAATTCCCAATTCTTCCTTATCTTGTATCTTAATATCTCTATAATTATAATCATACTTACTTGTAATGATCTTAAGGGTACGAATGTTACATTTCTTCCCTCCTAAAAGAAATTTCATCCTTGAAATTTAGAGTGCTAATATTAATCATATCTTATATATTTTTAACTATTCTTACTTTATTCTTCCTTTGTAATAGATTCATTCTTAAGATAATAAATGTCCATTAACATATTCAAGCTTAAGCCTAATTTAAATGCTATTTCTTCATATAATTAAATCATACATGTATAAACATTTAGTGCATTCATTGTCTCTTGTCTTGTCATAGCAAACACCATCTATTATCTTATCACAGCAAACACTCTAGCTTGTTGGACATTAATAAATGCATTAGCTCACTGACCTATGGGTCCACTTTGATAGGAACCCTACATTTCCACTTACTTCATTTTGCACCACTATAACTCTATTAGGGTTTGGAGGTCTACTTCCTTTTATTATACATTAAGCACTTGATTTTTGCACTGGTTGCTCCACCAATACCTTAGTAAGACAATTATGACCACAGTGCCCTATCCCACTACATTGATAACATTGTACTCTTGTGCGTCTACTGCAATATCCTATATGGTTACTTTGACACTCATTACATCAAGGTGTAACTTTTTTTGTATGTATTCTTTCAACTCCCATTTGCCTTAGTAATGCTATCAATTGCTTTACCGATGATTGACTCTCTTGAGGTTTGTCATTTCCTCTACTTCTATTATTTCCTTCCAAACCATATGTAAATTTCATCTTTTAATCTCCTTCTAAGCATGCTTACTTGATCCCAATTGTTGCTTGGACTTTGATCGAGCTACTTCTTCTAATTCCTTATCTAACCTCTCTTGCTCCATGGCTTTCTTAACCTAGCCTCTAAAAGTATTTCCAACATACAAATTCAATTTTCCTTTTAAAGACATGTAAAACATCATGAAACTTTTCACTCTTTGCCTCCTTAGTTGAGTAAATGTTCTTTGCATACTTGTATAAATTCTTAAATTTGTCAATATATTCTCTTATAGTCATCATTTCTTACTTTAGAGCGATAAATAATGCTAATTTCTCTTTCCTATAATTCTTAGTCAAATATTGTCATGATCCGAACCTAGAGGTATGTGACTATTACTAGGGAATGGAAAATGCAAAAATGCAATTGAAACCTATAGTAAGCCTTGAAATTTTTCGCAAATAAATCACAATCACTTAACAATAATCCCATGGATAAATCATTAATATCAAATATATAAGTTAATACTCCATTACAACGATATTTCAACACAACACAAATCCATAATAATAATAATACAATTTTCATAATAAACTATTGTGGTATCTATAATTCGAGTACATAATGTTCAAATCAAATGGACATACATAATGCATCCGATGAAGAAGAAACCCGATGCAAACGACCAGTGCTAGACTGACTGTGATGTCCTAAAAAATAAATTGAGGGGGAATCAAATCTCATAGAGTGAATCAATTTTATAAAATGCATGCTGGTTTAAAAACATTTGTTAAAACCCTTTTTGAAAATAAAAATAAGATAAAATAGAATAAATATAAATATAAATATTAAAAATCATTTCTTTAATATAAAACTCTAGTACAAAATCATATAAATTTATTATTTTAGCGGAAAATATTGTAGAACGCTTAAACCATCAAACTCTAATAGCCAGTTGGCTCACTTATTCCAATTGACTATCGATCCCAAAGAGCAAGCTCGACCAAGGTCCAACCATAGTCGGTCTCTTATTTTAAATGATCACTAGTGACCAAAGAGTATGCCCGACCAAGGTCCAACCAGCATCATACCTTTACCTAGAGAGCAAGCTCAATAATAACCACACATTTGCCTAGAGAACAAAGTTCAACCAGGGCTCTCATTTTCACAAATCTTGCCCAAAGAGCAAAGCTCAACTAGAGCTCACAAATTAATCAATGGCCATATAAACAATTATTATTGGTGCACATGCAGTCCTAGTGACACTTACCATGTAGCATGTTCTACCATTATTTTCAAATCATTTAAATTGTAATAAATAAAATAAAATAAAATAAACAAATAAAGCGGAATAAAACAAATTCCATAAAACATTCTTCAATTACTATTCATGATAAATAAAGAAATAATCATGCATGTAGCAATATAATTTAATTCATAATTAATTCATATAATCATTTCATTATTATTTAAATCGTATGAAAATATAATTAAAACCATCACAACACACATTCTATAAAATCATCTCATAGGTTGAGCATGTTGGGTGACGTGTTCTCTGTTACCTAAATGCTAAAGCAATAGTCTCAGAGTTTTCTAAAATAAATAATATTTATTTAAAATATGCTTATATAAATAAATTCATAAAATTCTCAAAATTTAATAAAATTATGAGATGATGAGGTTGACTCAATTTAAGGCATGATACTATACAGACTTGAAATTAACAATTACCAATGTCACATTTTATGAGAAATCTACTGAAAATGTAGCAGTCTCCTACATAAAAACAACACTTTTAATAGTCTCACAACTCAACAACTTGAGTTGGGCCCCATACTATACTTATACCCAACCGAGAACCACAATTCACAACACATAATAAATATATATATAATTTCTCTCAAATCACTAATAATTAATAAAAGTATTAAAGAAATCATTTTCCAAATAAATAATAAAATTCTAGTTAATATTTTAATAATAAAATATGTTAATGGAATAAAATTCCATTTTACAATTAAATTAGCATAAATTGTAAATAATTATCAAAATCACTCAACTGCATTATAAAAATAATAAAATACTCATTTCAGCTCAAAAGATAATAAATAAATTTATTATTCGTTTAATTTCCCAAAATTACTACTAATTAACTCATAATTAAAAATTAATTATAAAAATTATTTTTATACTTTTATTATTTAAAAATCTGTCTAAAACAGAATAATTAATAATAAATTCAACTAAAATTAAATAATTCACCCATTCGTAATAATTTTCCAAAAATACATAATAGTACATAAACTTTAAAAATTCATATCTTAAATTCTATACATAATTTTAAAAAATTTAATCTACATAAATTATAGGATTTAATAAAAATATAAAAATTATCCGAGCTCGGAACAGTGCAATGAACAGTACCCGAGGCTTGAAAAATTCAAAATTTCTAGAAATTAAAACAAATTACACAAATAGATAGATCACAACTTCAATTTCATTCTATCTAAAGACAACTAAACATGAATCGACCTAATTAAAGCTCAATTTGATAAAATAAACAAAATGACCTAGGTTCGAATTACTCAAAATTGAGGGCTTACCTGAGTTGGAATTCAAAATTAATGGAGGGATTTTGAAGCCCAAAGAATAAGGAGCATTTGGAGATCAGCGATCTAGCAACAACCAACTGACAAAGAGAGAGAGAGAGAGAGAGAGAGAGAGAGAGAGACAACAATCAGCGGTGGAAGGGAGAGGGAAAGGATGGCGACAACTAGCGAGGCTGAGGTGGTGGTGATCGACATTAGCAGTGATGGTGATAGGTGGTGGCAGTATGGGGAAGAAGGGGAGAAGAAGAGAAGAAGAAAAGGAAAAAAGAAAGGGGAAGGGGAAAAAGAAAAGAAAAACACTCTACTACTGTATTGTAAACGAATAATATCAACTTTCTCAAAAGTATTTTGTAGCAAGTCATTTATATAAAATAGTCTGTAATATTATAACATCAAAATCTCAAGTGATCTTAATAGCATTAATCATTATAAATTAAATTACTTTAATATAAGGACATAAGTTCACGAAATAATTCATTATAAGAGCATTACCAAAGTAAACTACACACACATAACAATAATATCATATATAGTGTGGACCCGCACCATACCGAAAGCAATATAATAACGTCAGTATACATATGACATCTTAAGTGTGATAAGCACTTAAGCCAAATAAATGTATATAACTTACTTTCGTCAATTTCCCTCAGTTGCCAAACTATAGACTAAATATGTATCTGGCCCTAGGCAACGACTATACATATATTCTAGGTATGGTCTTACATTTACAAGATAAAATGTGCATCCGGCCCCAAGCATCAACTATATACACTTTAAAATATGTATTTAGCCCCAACAATGGCTACATATATTTTCTTGGCATGTCTTATATCTTTAAGGTAAAATGTATACTCAGCCCCATGCAATGGATATACACATTTACTAGCACTGTCATGTCCCAAACATAGTCTTACTACTACTAATATACAATGGTTATTCATTACTCTTATTGCTTAAAACAAAATCATCCTTTGCTTATTGATAATAACTTGAAAGAGTCCTAGAGGGGGGGTGATTAACACTATTGAAAAATAATAAGAAATTAAAGAGTTTTGAACAAGAATTAAATGGAAAGTTAAGGAAGAATGAGGAACATAAAAATTTAAAGAGTTCAGATTCTTGATAATCCTACGTCTCTACCTAATTTATCTTCAAGTTAGGATTTTGAATCACCACAATCTATTTCCCTAAATTGATTTTTACAACTTGAGTTTTAAGCTAAACTCAAACCTTAAAACTTGAGTTTTTAAGGATCACTCAAAAACCAATTTACAAGTGTTTTTAAAGCTCATATTAAAATCAAATTCCCAAGTGTTTTAATGGTTAAACACTTAAAGCAATTCCTTTGGAATAGAATCTCACTTTCCATTTTCTTAACCCTAGAAAAAAGAAGAATAAGAATTTTTATTCTAATACTCACAAACTCTCACAAGAGTATACAACAATAAAATGAATTTTAAAAGAGTTTAGAGAGCTTAATTGAATGTTTGAGAGTATATGAATGATAAAAAAATTTCTTAACCTTAAAATAATCTTCAATGGTTATATTTATACTTGAGTAATTTAATTATAGTTGTTGGAAGCAATAATTTCATTCCTAACATAATTAAAGTCCATTTGAATAAAATTTAGACTTTTGTGCTATAATTTGTCAAGTCTCAGTTGGGATATCATTAGTCCTGGTCGGGACAAGCATTGAATAGTCATTGTATTTGAATTTTTACATTGGTCTAGGTAGGGATATCATTATCTTGGGCATTGTTCCAATCAGGACATTGGATCGATATTAGTTCTGCCAAAAATTAAAGTTTTATAGAAATTAGTCTACCTTGGTCCAAATCGGGACTACCCTAGTCCTGGTTGAGACTATGATAGGATTTGCACTTTTTGTGAAATTTAGTCCTTATGTTGAGTCCGATCGAGATAGTACTTTATGATGCATTTTTGAGACTAAAGATGATTGAATCAGCCTTAACATTCTTCATAAAAGTTGTAGATAATTTTTATCTTTCTGTATCACTTTGAATCATCTCAATTAAACCTTTGTAGCTCAAGATATTGCTGAAATACTAAGAGCTGCTTAACCTAAAATGATAGCCATTTATGTTGACTTCGACTCAAAATTACATACCCAAATAAACTTGGATTTTGATAAGTAACCTCAATTTAGAAAGCTTAAGATATCTACTTCAAAAGTGATGAAGATCATTTTCTCATTATAGAGCTCTAAGGATGTTAAAAAGCCTCCTTGAATCTCAGAGATCGAATTAGCCCAACAACATACTTATCAATCTAGCAGCTCGTGAGCAGATCACTGTAAATCTAAAAATTTATATTTTTGGTATTTAATTTCCTACACACTTAGTTGAAATCATTAGAATCAAAATTGTTTGTCTTAAGTCCAAAATTAGGAGTTTGATCATGTAAATGGTCAGCAATCTCCCCCTTGTTGGCTTTGACAACCAATTTGAAAGGATAATTAACAATGTGCATGTGTGTCAAAAATAAATAACATGTATAAGCATGTTAAATTAAAATAGCTCCCCTTCTCAAAATAAATAGATGCAATAAATTGCTCCCCCTTAATATATGCATGAAATCAATATCATGTACCAAAGCATGGAATAATTAACAGAGCATATATAAGGATTTAAAGAAATTGAACTTTCTTTTTTTAAAAAAATATTAAATAATTATAAAGGAAATGGTTTTAAGAAATGATACCAATTTGAAAGATAGTCATAAAAATTTTCTCCTTTATATGAAAATATATTTCTTTATTTCTCCTATTTGTAGATATGATAAGAAATATAAATTTGATTTAAATTTATTCTCCAAGATAAAAATATAAAATATATCATGAGAGAATTATGGCCTAACATAGCAAATGTGATGCATTATAATAAAAATGTTTGGCAATATGAAGGAAATGATTTCAAACATATATTCATATAACGTATCACAAAAATAGTACATAGTATAACCTCATATGATCATATAAAATTTAGTTAGCTAATCATACATGATCATGTGATACTTAACAAATTACAAACACAAACACTAAGCACAATTTTGTCACATACATTCTTCTCCCCTTTTGTCAGAGTCAAAAAGAAAAGAGAGAAATATAAAAGGAAATGAATCTAAAGGGACAAAAAAAAATCTAGAGGGAATAAAAGATCAAGGATCAAAACAATGACAATAAAGATACATAAAATCTTTATAAAATTGATGTCATACATAAACAAAGTAAGCAAAACAAAGCGTTTTATCACATATGATATATGAAAAAACTAGACATACTTACATTGTTATTATGCATGCATAAACAAAATTATGTAAAATAAGTTCAAACAATTTCTCCCCCTATGTCAAATTAAAAAAATAGAATAAGATTTGGATTAAAAAAAAATTGATATTAAAGACACACTATCACATAGTTTTATCACTAACATAAACACATCTTTCTAAAAAAGAATTTCTCTCCTCCTTAAAAGAAATTAATAAAATACTCATGCAATTATTTCTTCCCCTTTGTCAAAAGTAAAGATAGACCAAATCTTAAAAAAATATCCATGCCTTTTCAAAGATAAAAAAAATTCCTTAAAAGAATTTATACATAAATTAATTAAACTTGAATTTTACATGTATAAACATAATTAAAAAAAATTCATGCATAAACACAATAAATAAAAAATTCAACAAACTCAAATATTTCTCCCCTATGTCAAAATGCAAAAAATCATTAAAAAAAATTGCATTGAAAATGATAGAGTTATAATAATATTAAGATATCAATTGTAAACAAGACATAAAACTAACAACTCATAATTTATATTCAGAAAATAAGCTGAACATAAATTGACATAAAATAATCATAAAATAAACTGTCAACTCAAAGCTTAGATACGAAAAATATATTAAAAATAAAACACACAAAAATATAAAGAAAATAATTAGTCTTGTTGAAGAGGAGGAAATAGGGAATAATTTTGCAAAAATAAATAAATAACTAATTGAATTTAACTTAATAATTAATTATTAAATAGCAAAAAAAATTTAAAAAGATTGTTAAGATCAAAATCAAAATTAATAACCAAAACAATTAATAAGAACAATATGATTTTACATAAAAATAGTTCAACCATCAATCAATATAGCATAAAATCAAGACACACTAGAACAATCAAACATACCCAGCTCATGCTTAATAAACTTCATTCTTTCCTCGCAAAGAGACTTGGTAAAAATGTCAACTAATTGATGATTAGTATCAACAAATTCAAGAAAAATACCACAATTTTGAACATGAACAAGCAAGAAATGACGTCTAACATCTATATGTTTAGTTCTATAGTACAAAATGAGATTCTTGCTAAGATTTATAGCACTTGTATTATCACATTCAATAGGAATGTGATTAATATCAATGTCATAGTCTAAAAGTTATTGTTTTTGCCATAAAACTTGTGTGCAATAACAATTAGCCGCCACATATTCTACTTCAATGATGGTCAAGGAAATCGAAACTTATTTCTTGCTAAACCAAGAAACATAGCAATTACCTAAATTTTGACAAGTTTCAGAAGTGCTTTTTCTATCTAGTAAACTACCGGCAAAGTCCACATCAGAATAACTAATCAAGTCAAAGGAATAACTCCTAGGATACCAAAGTTATAAATGCATTATACCATAAAGAAATTTAACATTCTTCTGATAGCATTCAAATGAGATTCTCTAGGACTTGATTGAAATCTAGCAAATAAGCAAATAGCAAATATAATATTGGGTCTACTAGCAATTAAATAAAGAAAGGATCCGATTATACCTCTAAATCATTTTTTATCAATAGGTTTGCCATTCTCATCCTTGCTAAGCTTGGATATGGTGTTCATTAGATTTTTTCTTATCTTAGCTCCATCCATGCCAAACTTTTTGAGAATGTCTCTTGCTTATTAGTTTGATTGATGAAAATCCCATCTTTACATTGTTTAATTTGAAATCTAATAAAGAACTTGAGTTCTCCTATCATACTCATCTTAAATTATCCTTGCATTAATTTGGAGAATTCCTCAAATATGAAATGGTTAGTAGCATTGAAAATAATATCATCAACATATATTTGAACAATTAGTAAATCATGCTTGGATTTCTTTATGAAAAGAGTTGTGTCAACTTTTCTTTTAGAGAACCCTTTCTCTAGTAAGAAATTTTTTAATCTTTCATACCAAGCTCTTGGAGCTTGTTTCAATCCATATAATGCTTTTGAAATTTTAAAAACATGATTTAGAGAATCAAAATTTTCAAAACTTGGAGGTTGCTCAATATATACCTCCTTTTTAATTAAACCATTTAAAAATTACTTTTAACATCAATTTAATAAATTTTAAAATCCATATATAATACAAATGCAAGTAGCATTCTAATAGCTTCTAACCTTACAATGGGGGCAAAGGTTTCATCATAATCAATGCCTTCCTCTTGATTATAACCTTTAGCTCCTAGTCTAGCTTTGTTCATAGTTATGACACCTTGTTCATTCATCTTATTTCTAAATACCCATTTAGGACCTATAATAGGATGATATCTAGGTCTGTGAACTAAGGTCCAAGCCTCGTTTCTCTTAAATTGATTTAACTCTTCTTGTATAGCAAGGATCACTTAATGCATCATCAATATTTTTTGGCTTAATTTAAGAAATGAAGGCTAAATTAACAATAGAATTTAATTAAGATCTAGTAGTTACCCCTTTTGTAATGTCACCTATGATGAGATATTAAGGATGAGTTTTCTTGAATTGCCAATCCTTTGGAAGTTCATCCTTTAAGGTAGATTAAGATGTCTCTTCATTATCCTCTTTGCTTGGACCTTCAAGTTCCAAAGGCTTACTAGTATTTTCTTCTAGAGTTTCCACAATCTCATTATCACCTATAAGATCATCAACACTATAAGCATCATTTCTAGGATTAAGTGAGTTTGATTCATCGAATACAATATGCATTAACTCTTTAACTACTAGAGTTCTCTTATTAAAAACTCTATATACTTTACTAGAAATAGAATAGCCTGGGAAAATTCCTTCATTTCCTTTAGAGTCAAATTTTCTAAGATTATCCTTAGTGTTTAATATAAAGCACTTGCATTAAAATACTCTTAGATATGAGATTTTGGGTTTTTTTATTGTTCTATAGCTTATAAGAAGTTCTATTTAAAATTGTTCTTTTGAGAACTCTATTTGGAATATAATAAGATGTGTTAACGACTTCTGCCCAAAAGAATAGAGGTAAATTATACTCATGAAGCATTCTTTTAGCCATTTCCACAAGAGTTCTATTTTTCCTTTCGACTACCCCATTTTGTTGAGGAGTTTTAGGAGAACAAAAAGTATATGAAATATTATTTTCATTATAATAGTTTTTAAAAAATTCATTTGGAAATTCGGTTCCATGATCACTTCTAATAGAAGAAATACAAAAAACTTTTTCTTTTTGAAAATTTTTAAAAGATTTAAATGCATCATTCTTATGAGCAATAACACATACCCAAGTAAATTTAGAGTAATCATCAATCAATATATATGCATAGTGCATTCTACCAAGACTAGCAACTCTAGTTAGTCTAAATAAATCCATATATATAAGTTCAAGTTGTCTAGAAGTAGTCACTATATTTTTTAGCTTAAATGAGGACTTGAATTGGTTTCCCTTTTGACAAGCGTCACAAAGTTTATCTTTAGTGAATTCAAGCTTAGGTAAACCAATCACAAGTTCATGTTTACAAAGATCATTTAAAAGCTTAAAATTTGCATGTCCTAACCTTTTATGCCATGTCCATATGTCATGGGAAATAGACATTAAGCATTTGATATCTTCATTATCAATCTTGTTCAAATTAATAACATAAATATTGTCTATTCTTTCACCACTAAAAAATATTGTATTCATTAAGACTACTAACAAAGCAATTTTTAAGATAGAAAGTCACTTTATCTCCCATGTCACAAAATTGATTTATACTAAGTAAATTATGTTTGAGACTATTAACAAGCAATAAATAATGTATAGATAAGGATTGAGGATTATTTATTTCTCTAATGCCTACTATCTTTCCTTTAGCATTATCTACGAATGTGACATGTCTTCTATCCTTTGCATTAATTTTGTTGAATTGCTCCTTGTCTCCCATCATATGCCTTGAACATCCACTATCAAGATACCACTTGCTTTTTATTCTTATGGATTTCAAGCATGCCTACACAAAATAATTGAAGTGTCCATAGGAAGTAAATTCATGTGTAGTCTTTTATAAAAGCACACATTGTTGGTATGTCCTTTGATCATGCAACATGAATATATAAAATTTTCAAATTTGTTTCTTCTAGGATGATATGCTTTCCTAGTGTGTGAAACATGCCTTTCATGTTATGTTAGTGTGTGCTTCCTATAAATCTTTTGAGTTATAGTTTAAGACATGCATTGGCAATGACAATGTATATTTTGATAGGTTTGTGCAACATGTTAAGTCCATTGTGTTGTGTAGCATGCCTAATACGATTGTGTCTAGTGTACATATAAGCATGCTTGGGTTGAGGTGCTCTAGTTTGAGCCTTACCTCTTTGTGTCAATGGAGGTTAAGTCTTATGAGACTTTCCTTTGTCATTTAACACATGAGACTTTTTAGCTTTGAAAGTTTCAATCTAATTTGGTTTAGAGGTAGAAGGAGTGGAGTTATATGAGGCTTTAACGAAATTATTATATGATAATAATGATGATGAAGGCATTCCATTTTTACATCCAATTTTATGGGTATCTCCATGAAATTTTTGAGAATCAAGAAGACTATCTAAAGGTTCTTTTCCTCTTGAATTTAGCAATGGAATTCATTAATTCTAAGACCTCTTTAGAAAGCTTATGATTTTTATCACTTGCTTTCTTGAGTTGTGATTTTTTTCACTTGCTTTCTTGAGTTGATCTTCTAAGGAATTAGAAAATTTTTCATTACTAACAAGTTTTTCATTTAATTCAACAAGTTTAGCAAAATCATTTTTTAAACTTTCAAATTCTTTGGTCAAGCTAGCTAACTCATGCTTATAATGTTTCTTCTTAGATAATAAGCTTTTACATTTAAGCAAGAGTTTGCTTACAATAGAGCTCTTAATATTATCATCATCATATTCATCATAAGCATAATATTCATCACAATAAGAGTTAGAAGTAGATAATACCTCTTTTTTATCTTTAAGAGCCATGAAGTAAAGATTGACCACTTCTTATTGTTTTTCTTCCTCTTCAGATTCAGAGGAGTCATTCTAAGTAGCTTTGAAAGCCTTCTTCCTATCCTTTACTTCTTTATTCTTGAATTTGAGTTTGGGAAACTCACTTTAAATGTGTCCTGGTTTCTTGTATTCATAGTAAGTAACTTCTTTGGTTTTCTTCTTACCATCTCCTTTGAACTTCTTGTTGAAGTCCTTTGTTCTTAAGAAATTTTTCTTTCTCAAAAACTTCTTAAAGTTCCTAACGAGCATGACAATATCATCATCTTCATCACTAGAATCTTCAACATTTTCATCTTCACTTTCTTCTTGTGAGACCTTCAATGCTATACTCTTTTTCTTTTCTTCATTCTCTTCTTGCTTTTCTCCTCTTTGTTTGATTGTAAGCTCATATGTTAAGAGCATCCCAATAAGCACATCAGTTGAGAAAGTATAGAGGTACTAAGCTTCCTCAATTGAAGTAACATGAGATTCTCAATCCTTCTTAGGTATGATTATTAGAATCTTATTGTTTACCTCTTTCTTAGAGAAATGTTTTCCAAGTTCCTTAAGGGTTGTAAGGAGAGCATTAAGACAATTTTACATCTTTATAATTGATTCTTGAGGCTTCATTTTGAAGAGTTCATATTCATACATATGAAGTTGAATCTTTTTACTTTTTATTTATACGTTGCCTTTATAATGGTTCTCGAAGGTCTTCCATATTTCCTTGGTCGAATGTAATGTTGAAGCTTGTCTCCTTCTTCTCTTATTATGCAGGAGAGTAGACTAATAATGACTTTCTTATTTTTGTAGTTTTCTTCCTTTTGATCATTGCTCCAATCATTTCTTGAAAAAGTAGTTTGTACACCATAAATGATAGTTTTTGGTGGTTTCCAACCTTTAAGAATAACTTCCCAAAGTATAATGGAATTAAAATCTAAACATTGTTCCATTTTGAACTTCTAATGAGGATAATCACTACCATCAAAGAATGGTCTAAGTGAAGACATATTTTAAGATTCACTCCCAATGATATTATATTCTAAGAATTAAGTTCCTAGAATCCAAGCTTTGATACCAATTAAAAGAGTCCCAGAGGGGGGTGAATAGGATTATCGAATAATAATAAAAAATTAAAAAGATTTGAATAAGAATTAAAAGGAAAGTTAAAGAGGAAGAATGATGAACATAAGAATTTAAGGAGTTTGGATTCTCAATAGTTCTATGTTTCTACTTAACTTATCCCCAAGTAAGGATTTTGAATCACCATAATCTATTTCCCTAGATTGATTTTTATAACTTGAGTTTTAGGCTCAACTCAAACCTTACAAGTTGAGTTTTCAAGGATCACTCAAAAACCAATTTACAAGTGTTTTCAAGGCTCACACTAAAATTGAATTTTCAAGTGTTTTAATGGCTAAACACTTAAACCAATTCCTTTAGAATAAAATCTCACTTCCAATTTTCTAAACCCTAGAAAATAGAAGAGTAAGAATTTTTATTCTAACACTCAAAAACTCTCATAAGAGTATACAATAATAAAATAAATTTTAAAAGAGTTTAGAGAGCTTAATTGAATGCTTGAGAGGTTATAATCTTCATAGGTTATATTCATACTTGAGTAATTCAATTATAGCTATTGGAAGCAATAATTTTGTTCCTAACATAATCAAAGTCCATTTGAATTTTTACATTGGTCTCGGTCAGGATATTAATGTCCCAATCAGGACATTGGATCATGATTAGTTCTACCAAAAATTGAAGTGTTGCAAAAATTGGTCTGCCTTAGTCCCAGTTAGGACTATGATAGGATTTGCACGTTTTGTGCAATTTAGTCCCTGTGTTGAGTCTGATCAAGATAGTGCATTGTGATGTCTTTCAGAGATTGAAGAAAATTGAATCAGCCTTAAAATTCTTCACAAAAGTTATAGATAATTGTCTTAACTTTCCATATTATTTTTAATTACCTTAATTGAACCTCTACAGCTCAAGATATTGCTAAAATAATAAGAGTTGCGCAACTTAAAATGAAAAGCTGCATATGCTAACTTTGACTCAAGATTTTCATACCTAAATGAGCTTGGCTTTTTATAAGGAAGCTAAATTCAAAAATCTTAAGATGTCTACTTCAAAAGTATGAAGATCATTTTCTCAAGCTCTAAGGATGTCAAAAAGCCTCCTTGAATCTTAAAGATTGAATTAGCCTAAAAGTATGCTTATCAATCCAGGTCATAAGGCAGCTCATAAGCATATCACTGTATATCCAAAAATGTATATTTTGGTATATGATTTCCTATACATTAGTTGAAAACATCATAATCAAAATTATGTGTCAATGTCCAAAAGTAAGAATTTGACCATACAAATGGTCAAACAATACTATATACACCTTTTATATACAAAATATACTTCTCACACATACCAAAAATATACTTAAAATCAACATTTTGTATACCAAATATATTACCATAAGGTATACTCTAAATGATTCCTTAAAATAAAATATTTTTACCACTTTCATATCTAAAAACATATACCTTTTGAGTGCAAGTATACACTTTGAATACTTAATTAATGCCATAGGTATTCCTTTGGGTAAGGTTATATAGATTTTACTTTTCATTTCATAAAATATTCTACTTAATATACATGTATGTCCATAGTTGCATATACGTTGTCCACTTGAACTTCACACCTATTAGAGACCTACAATTATCCTTAAATTTTAGTGTAGTCACATTTGGATATGATCACCATTGATCCATTAACATGCATTTAAGATTCCATAGCCTAACCCTACCATTTGCTCAATTAAAATTCAATTGAACCATATATAATGACTCTACCAAAGTGTATTTGTAAGGTAACTTTGAAAAATTCCTGAGAATTGTAGGGAAGGATTCAGAAGCTTAAATTTTATAAATTATTGGATATATGTTTCTAGTAAATACCATAAAAATTTTATCTTAACTTGATAACCACAAAGAAATTTATAGAGGTCAAATCACAGTCAGCTTAATTACTCTGACAAATTGAGCATTAACTTCATTTGACCATCATACAGGCTAAATTAGCTCTATCTCAAGACTAAAAATTTATAGATAACATTTTCAAGTTTATATAGAATCAATATCTACCTCATTTAGAGTTTTATAGCTAAAGTTATTATCTTTTGAAGTTAATTACTCTTACTTAGTAGATTGTCAGCTTGACAAAATTAACAGGGTGCAATAAAAAATTCTATGATTTATTTTCTTAAACAAAATTCTACAGATTTAAATATGTATATATCTAGATTGGTTTTCAATTAGCTTTACACCAATTGAATGTGTACATAAGGAGTAACGTCAATACTAATTAAGCATGGTTAAGCTATCTAAAGATTGTGTGCACTAAAATTTGTGGCTCTAAAAGATCATTAAAATGGTAGAATTACGTTTATCTTATTTCTAATAAATTTGTAGGAGACACCTTCAGGTTTCTATAGACATAAATTTCATCTCATTTTTATTACATAGCTTTAAATATGGCTTACACCCTCTTACTGTTCATAGGCACACTGAATTTCTAAAACTTCACTGGTAGATCTTCTTGTTCTTAGATGAATTCTCAACAAGTATAAACTAAGACTTACATAATCTTCACACAAATCATACTTAAATAATTAACTTTAACAAGTATTTTTGGAACATTAGTTTCAGAAATTTTTTTTAGGAATTAAAGCTTAACTAAATAAAGAGTTCCAAGGAAATAAACTTTAGGAAATAAATATAAACTTGATTTTCACTTACTAACAAATAGATGTTCAATTAGATAAAAAGAATCCAAAGAAAAGAGAAGGAGAATTCCACTCACCTTATTAGTGCTCCTTCACCTCTTTCTCTAAATGAAGTTATTCTTCTCACATAAGATAAGTCTTACATCTTAAAAGGATAGTTATGGCCTTAAGCCACCATAAACATGACATGTGTACTTTTTTTAATCCTTTAATTAAAATAATTAATTTAATTATTTTTTAGCTTCATCCCTAAGTTATTGTTGTTATTGTTATTATTATTATCATAATTATCATCATCATCAAAACCTTTTCTAAATCTCAATTTCACTCCTCAAACTTCATTGCCTTCCTTTTCTTTAACCATCTCTTTATAATTTCTTCAAATTTATTCATACTAAGAAATTTAATTCCCAATGCTTCCTTATCTTATATCTTAATATCTCTATAATTATAATCATACTTAACTATAATGTTGTTGAGGGCATAGGTGTTATAATTGGGCTATTGAATATTATGAAGAT
Organism: Mallotus nudiflorus; assembly: GCA_947683625.1. Lineage (NCBI taxonomy): Eukaryota > Viridiplantae > Streptophyta > Magnoliopsida > Malpighiales > Euphorbiaceae > Mallotus > Mallotus nudiflorus. The sequence goes on along the minus strand of CANTUR010001483.1, from coordinate 638,945 downwards.
ATTTAAGCAATCCAGGAGTAAAACATTAAAAGCAGTCAAATAGGTCTTACAATACCTATAAAGAATAAAGAATTACATGCTCACATATCAGATATCATATCAGCTTGAGATCATTAGGTATACTGACTCTGATTTTGTTAGATACTGAAACAGTATGAAATCTACATCGGGCTATATCTATTTGCTGGCTAGAAGAGTTCTTTATAGCCTCTTTTATCATTGCAGCGTAATTCATAAAATGTTATAAGGTATCCAATCATGGAATATGGTTGCAAAATTTTGTCACGAGATTGCGCATAGTGGATGGTATTGAAAGGCCACTAAAGTTATTTATGTGACAATAAGTTGGTAGTTTTATATTCCAATAACAACAAGAACTCAACAAAGTCAAAGCATACAGACATCAAGTTCCTAGTTGTTAAAGAAAGAGTTCAGAGTAGACAGTTGTCTATAGAGCACGTTGGTATAAACTCCATGATTGCGGATCCATTTACTAAGGGAGTACCACCCAGAGTGTTTTATGAGCATACTGCTCATATGGGTGTCATGTCATTTAAGGATATTATTTTTAGTAGGAGTTTGTTATTTTGGATGTTCTTGATAAATACATTTTTCAATTATTTTAGTTTAAAGATTTTGGTTATCTCATTTATTTTCTATAGAAATAAAGTTTTTAGTTTATTCATACTCTAATTTTAGTTTGGTTTAATCTTACTAAAGTTTAAGGTGGACCAATTGGAATAGGCGTGTTAAGATCACATTACATTAAATTTCCATGCTACATATCCACATCATGATACATGTCATTCAATTATATTGACATACATGACCATTGATAAGTGGAGTTATGATAAATGTAATAAAGGCTACTTTAATCCTATATTGGTATGATTAATGGACCAAATTGGTTATATATACATTTCGATCATACGATTATTTTTGTAGTATATAATTATAAGGTTACACATATAACCCAAGTGGGAGATTGTTGGATCCTTAATCCAACATTGGGCTTATCTGCAAATGATTATATAGTGCAGATTGTCATAATAGGAGAGCCCATTTAAAAGTGATCATTTGGATTTGGATAATTTGAGTCTTAATGTATTTAAAGGGTGTGGGGCCTTTAATGTGTAGAGACTAATGGGTAATTTCTATTTCAATGATGAGCTAAAATAGAAATACAAATAGATAAAATGAAAGTTATCTATATTATGTGATCATGGTCCCTAGATCATACGTATTGAATTTATGTTCTTTTTAAATCCCATCATTAGAGAGAAACATAGAGAGAAAACCTAAAAACATTCTCTTAGAAAATGTACTGACTTGGAAGGCCAGTTGCACAACTTTAAGGGATTAACTATGGATTCAGGTATGCTTCCTCTTTTACTATTATGTTATGATTTTTATTGATTTAATATGAGATTGACTTTTAGAGTTTTAATCCAATTTGGGGATTTTTCCCAACACTCTAACCTAGAAAAGACTACTTATTCCACATAGTCGTAAGAGTTTTTAAAATACTATAATTCCACTAATGCTTGAAAAGTGATGTAATTTTGAACTTGATGATTTGTATTCATCTTCTCAACCTTTAAAAATTCAAAATTTGGTTTTTGAAAAAAATGTAATGTAATTAAATTAGATGCCAACAATTAGTTATAACATAAAAAAAAGGACAACTTTTTTTTTTTTTTTTACAAAACATATATACAATGTGAATCAGGGACAAATTAGTTGCTTGTTATATTCATATAAGGCCAAATAAGCTAATGGTTTAAAAGCTTTGACACTAGCATTTGTTAAATCAATTGGCCGTATTTTATATGTGCACAAGCAATTAGGAATGTATCTATATCAAATTCCTATACTAAAACAACAAAATTAATTATAAATAAGAATATAAGTAAAAAATTAGAAAAGTAATTAGCGATACTACCCTACTTAAAAAAAATAGCGATATTATCACTAACACATTTTGTTATTCAATCTTTGTGGAGTATGATTATTTTTTAACTATAAAATATCATTTGATATTTTTATAATTGGATTCAGGTAAAGACCATATAGTCTATTATTAGTAATCAAAGCTATTGAATAGAGCGGATGAATCAAGAGTTTCAATTTAAAACAACTTAATATTATTATTGATAGTATTTCTTATGCCTTAATTTTCAATCAATTTTTTAAAACAACTTATCTATCTCTAATTGAGTATGCCTTCCAACTAAATAAATATATATATAGAGAGAGAGGAAACGACAGTCCTATAAAAATTTCATCGAGCCATTATCGACTTATCATAAAATCACTATTGAATATATATATATATATATATATATATATATATATATATATATATATATATATATATATATATATATATATATATATAGAGAAAGAAAGAGAGAGAGAGAGAGTTCTGTAAAAATTTCATCGAGCCATTGTTGACATATCATAAAATCAGTATTGAAGAATTGAACAAATACAAGCAACAAGTCGCAATTAGTGGTGTATGTGTCTCTTTACTTTTTCATGCTCTACATACATACATATACGTGTCACTTCACCTTTCTCATGGCTTTCTTATGCATTTTCAAGGGTATGTCTCTTGTTTAGTTTCTCGAACAATTCTGAAGTGGATTTCCAAGCGAAGAAATTATTGCATCTTCTTGAAAAGTATACAAGGGGTTTCCTCTTGGTTTTCTTCTTTATGCTTTTATAGAGGAGTTTCTTTTTGAAAATTCTGCTACATAAATTTCTTCTTGAAAAATATATATAGAGGAAAATCTTCTTGAAAAATATTCAAGGGGATTTCCTCTTAGCTTTCTAGCTGAGAAGTGTTTGCGTCTTTTTTCAGTTATGGAAAAGCTTCTTCTTCAAAATATAAAGTAAGATTTTCTCTTGGCTTTCTGTCAAAGAAGTCTTTGCATCTTCTTTCATTTTTGGAGAAGTTTTTCTTAAAAGAAATACAATGGGATTTCCTATTAGCTTTCTGTCGAAAAAGTCTTTGCTAATGGCTTATAAGCTTTGGTAGTAGCATTTGTTAACTCGATTGGCCATATTCTAGATGTTCACAAGCAATTAGAAATATATATGTATAGACACACTTTAGCATGAAAAGTAAAGAGACACGTACACCATAATTATAATCAATTCTACAATTTTTTTTAAAGAAATAAAAAAAAAATTTAAAAAATTAAATTTGTAAATGAATTCTACAACATGTTTATTTAAACCAAACACATATCATTTGTAATTGTAAATGAGTTCCATAAACTTTTGTAGAATTCATTTATACTAAATACATTTTTAGTTAAAATATTTTATACATTTTTTGTACTAAAGACTTTCAAGAATTTATGAGCTGCAATTAATTTCATAACATAAGAGGTGCAATCAATTATCTAATTATTCAAAAGTTTGAAGCAGCTGCACTCAGTTTAACGTAGTATAGTCGATGAGTCTTCACCTAAATGGCTAAATAATTGACCTAAATGGCCAAATGACTTCTTAACATACTTGGAACTTCTTGTGAGTTGACTTTGCACTAAATAATGATAAAAAAATATATATATATGCACCCAAGAACAAACTTATAATGTTTTTAAAAATTTTTAAAAACATTAACACAAAATTTATATTAAAAAAAAATTTCTGTGTCTACCACCAATACAACAAAGATTTTATTTTTTAGTCAAACTATCATAACAACTAGAGAAGCAGCATGGATCTGCAGAAACTTCATGGTTGATCTTCAACCCCCAAAAGACCATTCATGAGTGGTCTTCAACCTACAAAAGTCTAGCTCTTCCGCATAGTCGTAGGAGTTTTTGAAATACTGGAATTCCACTAATGCTTGAAAAGTATTAATTTGTTCGTTTTCCATAGCCTTGAAAGTGATGTAGTTTTGATCCTGCTGATCCGCCAAAGTAGTCACCTTCTCAAGCTTCAAAAATTCAAATTTTGATTTTTGAAAAAAGTGTAATGTAATTAAATTAAATGCTAACAAAGAGCTAAAACATAAGAAAAATAAAAAAAATTGTAGTTTTTTTTTTTTTTTTTTTTTACAAAACACATACATAGCGAATCAAGTTGCTTGTTATATTCATGTATGGCCAAATAAGCTAGTGGCTTATAAGCTTTGATAGCAGCATTTGTTTACTGGATTGGCCGCATTACATGCACAAGCAATTAGGAATATATATATATATACACATGATAGATAAAATTATGAAGAAATCTTTACTTAATAAAAATTAATTTAAATTAATTAAATATAATTTTAATAATATGTTTTATATTTTAATTAGTTTAACTTTATTTTATTTATAATGAAAATTAAATTAACTATATAATTCGAATTTGATTGAAAGTATGTTGTATATTTTATTTATTTTTTATTTTTTATTTTTAACAAAAATTAAATTAATTTAAAATTTTATTTAAATCAAATTAGATAATATAATTGTGTAAGTGTTACTAAATTAAATTTAATAAATGAATAATTAAAATTAAAATTAGTAAATTTTGTAAAACAATTAATTATGAAAATATAGATATGAAAAGAGTGTTGTATAATTATTTAAATAAAAAATTATAAAAAGTGTAATAAATTATTATATTATAACTCTATAAAATTTATAAAATTAGATTATTATATAAAAAATAAAAATTGTAGTAAAGTGTTATATTATAATGGAACTCTATCACGTTTGAAAAATCGTCAATTAAAAAAACAAAATATTTGGATCCTAAAGAAGAAAGTATTGATGCAGGACCTCGTATATCAGAATGAATCAATTGTAGGGGTCTTGTACTGCAATGATTTGTTAAACCTAATGGCACACGATGAAGTTTTCCCAAACAGCAGACTTCACATTTATTAACTATTTTATTTTGAACAAGGTAATTTAAAATCATGAATCAAATGACGAACTGCTGGGTAATTCGGATGTCCAAAGCGTGCATGTCATTCTTCCAAGCTAGCAAGGTACACAGTAGCATTCATGATTTTGGGAGACGACAACATGCCTTTTAATTTGTATAAACCCACCTCACTTGTTCCCCGAAGTAGTGTCTCCTTGGTCTCCTCATCCTTAATAAGACAATGGTTAGTGTGAAACTCAAAGAAACGATTATTATCTCGACATAGTTTAGGAATAGATAATAATGGCTTAGTAATAGGAGGAACATGCAAAACATTTTGTAAAGAGAGGGTTTGTTTAGAAGAAAGCATGTACCAGTGTTAGAGATAGGGAGCCCATCATCATTACCAACAAGTGTAAACAATCCTTACCTTTGTACTCATGAGAGATGCTCAACGAAGCCAAGTCCGGAGTTACATTGGAACCATTCAGGTGTAGGCGCCACTAAAGGAAGAGGAAGCAATCCGCTGTGGTCATTCAGTTTGGTGAGATTAGCATGATACCGAGCTGGTGACTCAAATAATTCCTTCGTTCTGAAAAATAATTCGTTAGCCTAATAGGTTTAGTTAGATCGCGGTCGAGGTGTGAGATTTGTATCAAAACGATGGAGGCAAAAGCCGAGTGATTTGATAAACCACAAATTTGGCAAGAAATGGATTGATAACTGCATCTGCCTCCAAGCTGTCTAATGCATGCTGATGAGGATCGAAAATTCGGCATTCTAGGAGAGAAGGAATAGCGATGGGCCAAGTTTGCCGAAGGTAATTGAGGCTGTTGAGATTTCAACAGCAAATCATAAGCTACTAATTGCCCTTATAGCTCATTGAAAGTGATGCTGTCGGTACGTTGTTGAAGCGCTCCGATAATTCCATTGTATTCATCTCCCAATTTTGCAAAAAATAATAGCATTGAATTCCGATGTAAAGATTGCTTGTCCGGCTAATACAAGAGAGTCGGCGATTGCCTTAGCTTGATAAAGATATTGAGACACTGGTTTGTCATCCTTGGACAGATTGTATAACTCAATGTGGAGCTGTGTGCGTTGAGCGTGACTGACCACTCCATATGCGGAGGCCAGAGCTGTCCAAACTTCTGAAGTTGAGTTTAGACCTATGAGTTGTGGGTAGATTTCTTCTGTAATTGACGAGAGCAACCAGGAAAAGAGGAGTTGGTCCTTAGCAAACCAAGTGGTGGAAGCAGGATTAAGAACAGACTGATTGATAGTGGGATTGATAATTTCTTTTGGTGGGGAAACTTCAGTGCCATTGGCAATACCATGAAGGTTACAAAAGTTAAAGAAGGGAGTAAACTGTAATCGCCAGGGAATATAATTTTTCGAAGTCAATTTGATCGAAAAATTTGTTGAATATTGGTTGATGGTGTGTTTAAGGAAGGTGCTGAACCAAAAGAGGGTGTAGTAATGGTGTTTGAAGCTGTCAGGGAAGAAGAAGAAGTAGAAGATGAGGATGAAGAAGAGTTAAAAGACGTCACAATGCAAACCCCGCTCTGATACCAAGTCAGAGATACAAATATACGGAGAATGATAATCAATGCATTAGACTTGTCAGCGTTTAAATGCAGATACAATCAAAGAGTAACAACCCGATTGGAATAAGAATACAACTACAGCTAGATTACTATTGTTATAACAGTAAAATACACAAGTGGTAATTAGATGACTAACATTTCTTTTCTAGGAAGATAATGATGGAAAGTATATATTGCATATGTCACTTTAAATATGATTTATATATCAGTTTAATAATTTATAATTATTTAATAATTTATAATCTTTTGCTCCAATAAACATGATGTCTATTTCAGTTTAAAGAAAGTGTCAACATTTTTCGACCCTGCAAATATAGGCTCCAAATCTTTTGGTTCACCAAATCCTGCAGCTGCACCTGTAGCTAGTACATGTGATATTATCTGCATTATGAGACATATAGAACAAAATCAACTATATGTGGACACTATTGTAATGCAAGTCCAAGTTCAAGTCCTTCAGTTTTAATGATTTGAAGGTAGCTACATGAACTCCGAGACTAAAATTAATGCTCTTCTAGTTAAGAACTCAGAAAAATTGGCAAATTAAATAGCAAAAATTGTGTTCGCGGCATTAAAAATTATGAATTCAATCAATAATCATGAAAGAAATTTTATATTCATATGTTTGGATAAATCATCATTAGGAATTTTTAATTCATTCTACTTCAACTTGAGAATATAAAACAAAATAAATGATTTAAGCAAGAATTATAATTATTTTTTTTTTAAGGTTATAAACATTTAATTACATACCTTGTCACCATAGAAGTCAAACACAAGATTTCCATCACCATTCATCATTCTATTCCTTGTGGCAACGTTGTATAATGTGAAAGTTATTTGCACCTCATCCAGGATGGTCTGGTGAGGTGCTTATTTCCTGTTCGAACCTCCTCTCACCCCCGAAAGGATTAATACTCTTGAAAATTCATATATCTCTAGGCCCTTTGAATTTGCAGTTTTACCAATTGATGAATATAGTGATCCATTTAAATTTAGATAAATTTACCTCCTCCTTTTGCTAATATATTAACAAACTGACTATTAACATATTGATTATTATAATTCTTAAAAAAAAAAAAAAAAGAAGTTATTTGCAGAATTGTATATGCAAAATCCAATCACAATCGTTACCAACATAAAGCTGTAATTTATTTTGCATGATCTCTGCAAATTAGACAATATAACAAGACCCTTTTGCACAATTCACCATACCAATAAATTCCTGAAAAGAAATAAGCTTGGAACAATTTTAGGGTTATCTGTAGGCATAAACGTCCTTGAATCGGACTTTAACCACAGTATGACTAGCTTCTAAGGTGGCAGTGTTAGGAGATAATCATACCTCATAAAACAGAAATAATCAAATTCTATATTAAAAAAAAAAGTATCTTTACAAAAGAAGATTAAAAAATATCTATTAAAAAAAAATAAATAGATCAAAGATGTATATTTATTGAATATAAAAAAGTGAAATATCAAATAGAATAAAATAATAAGAGACCACCATTGATTTAAGTAAATAATCAGTGGTGATCAATGGAAGTTTTTTTATTGTATAAAAATTACAAAAAGAAAAAAGAAGAGAAAAGAGACAATTAGGGGTTGTTTATTTGTGAAAAACAATAGGTGTTTTACAGAAATATTTTCTGTGGAAGATGCAAAATAGAGTTTTATGTTCAAATACTACAATTTTCTAAATATTTCCAATTCTTATTTTCAAAATTTTTAATAGAATTTGGAAACCCAATTTATATTGTTTTCTAACTGGAAAACATGAAAATTTATATAATTTAACAACAGTTTTATTCCAAACAAATCACTTTTACTATTTTTTAGTTTTTTTTTTCAAATTGTTGCAACGTCTCTTTTTATATAAGTTTGAATATATATACATCATTTAACCAGTTTTAGTAACAATTGAATTGTTAACTATCATCTATTTTTTAGCTATGGATTTTATATTTAATTTTTTAAAATTTTTTTAAAATAAAATAATAATAATAATAATTGTATATACAAAAATAACATTAGAATCCTTAACTATTACCTATTTTTTAGCAATTGATTTTATATACAAAATATTTTTTTTCAAATGTTAGGATTCCTAACTATTACCTATTTTTTAGCAATGGATTATATATACAAACTTTTTTTTAACATTAGAATCATAATTTTTTTTTATAATCTAAAGAAACATAAAAAATTTATTTTTAAATATAATATAGAATTATATTAAGAACCAAGCATTGTACTAACATATGTAAAAAAAATATTATATTATAACAATTAATATAATTTTTAAAATTAGAAAATAGTTTTCTAAATTTAATAAATTGAAGTAGTGGAAACTTTAAAAAAAATTGAATTCGTTAATTCTAAAAATACTGAAAACAATAAACCAAAACTTTGTTGATTCAAAGAATACTAGAGGAATTGGAAGAATTACATATGTAATTTATTTTTAATTAATCAAAACTGTCTCCAAACAACTTAAATAGACAAATAAATAGTGTTTAGGGAAAAAACCCTAAAATCAAAAAAAAGAAAAGACTAAAAACTCCAAAAAAAGGAACATAAACTTTAATGTTAAATTTAAGAGCCTAAACAAAGGAAGTTGAGTCTGAAGATGGGTTGCTACAGACAAAGTTATAACATTTGTTATAGCTCTCTGAGTCAGTTTCGATTTAATATATTATGGGTCTCATAGGTCAATCAGTGTTATCACGACCGTCCATTTGAAACCCAAATGCGTATACCCACTTTATCAAATCCATCCATAAATTTCAATGCTACCTCATTCACATCACAAATGAACACAATGTCTTAAGTTTTCTATAGTTATTTTTTGTAAAAAGAATAAAAAATCAATTTTCTAAAAAAATCAATTTTAAAAAACAAAAAATTATTTTCTACAAGTAAACAGAGCCTTAGAGTTTCCCTTTCTTTTAAACAAACTTATTTAGTAGTGGAGCTATATAAATTTTGTCAGGAAATTGGGTTTGAGGCACGTACATCTTTTCTCTGTGTTTTCCTGATATGATCTGTTCATTTAGCAAAAGCATAACCAAGCCGACCTTTCTAAGTTACTTGTTAACTTCACTAACCGTGTCGTCGTCCAAACAGCTATCAAATTATGTGTATTTATATGTCGTTGTCCAAACAGCTACCGCCATAGAATAGATAAATAGATAATATCTTTATATGTTGTTTCATTTTTATTGTGTGTATTTATATTTTTATCCATCTTTAATTAATTAATGCAATTTTTTAGTGGTTAGTAGACACAATATTATATCTAATTATGTAAATTTTATATCCAAATTACTTGTTATTATATAGTTCCTTGTACAAAAAGAAAGAATTGTTTGTGTGGACAAAAGAATCAAAGTGGACCTTGTTGGTGATAATTAATAATAATTTGTTATCAGTTCTTCATTTGTTTATCCAATTAAACTTAATGTCCACTCATTAAATCCCACAAATTCTTAAAAAAAATTTAAATAGATCCTTTAATCTTAACTTAAATACAGTATTTTGAAAAGGGATAATAGTTTCATTTATCTTCAACTTTGCTTCAATTTTATGTTGAATCCATCCTTTCACTTATATCAATTTATCACATCAACTTTTAAAATCCTTTCAATTATATCCAATCTTCTAATAAGGATGTAAGTGTAATTAAAAAATTACTATAATATCCTTTTAAAATTCAGTTACCCAATTAAACCTTTTTTCATTAAAAAAAAAAAAACAATAGAAAGACCCAATTAATGAGTTTATTTAAAAATGTACTAATTATAGTTATGATGATCTCAAATGTATTAGGCCTTCATATATGATATCACTATCTTGCATCATATTTTTATATAAGATAACGGTAGAAGTCTAGAAGATATGATACTTTAATATAAGAAAAGGAATTGACAAAATGCATGTAAAATAAGGTTAACCAATTATACAGGAAAGCTAGCTTTTGTTCCAAAAACACAGCGAAGTTTCCTAATTCTCCAGAGTCGGTTTAAGTTTAACCAGCCAGAGCTCTCTATATATATGTCTCACTAGTTGAAGAGGCTCACTAATCACTCTTCACATAAACTCCATCTGTCATTTTTTTTTTCAGAATTACAAGGGCTCCTATTTGAGAAGAATTTTTCATTCTTGGTGCTATTACTTTGGTAATAGTCCGTTTTCTCTTTTTTTTTTTTCTTAAATTATCTTAGAACTTTTTCTTTAGATATCTTAATTTACATATGCATATCCAAGTGCTATGAATTATTTTTTTTATTTTTAAATCTTACCTTTGACTTTGGCCCAATTTTATTTTTTCTTTTGTGCAATTCAAAAAATCAAACATGATTTGGATTTATGCAGGAAATTGAATATATTCAACTTTGTTCATCAAACAAACATGAGATTAAATAAGATCAATCACTTTAGTCATCAGCACACACTCACATTAAAGGATCCTCAAGAATCCTATCAATGTGATGGGTGCAAAGAGATCGGATATGGCTATTGCTACGAGTGCGAGCATGAAGGTTGCAACTTCTCATTGCATGACGAATGCGCAAATGCTTCACAATCGGGCTATCATCCATTTTTGAAGAATTGCAGCCTAAAGCTGCACTCAAAAGCTCCACAACATGGCGAAAGATATTGCGATGCGTGCGGAAAAGATATATTAGGGTTTGTATATCAATGCACTCATAAGCATCCTCACGATTTGCATCCGTGTTGCTTGAAACTTAAACGTTCCTTGTCAATGGATGGTGTTACGATACAATTGAAGGACAAATTGCCATCAAAATGCTTGAAATGTGGAAGCAAAGAGGTTGCAAATGGGGTAAGGGGTTGGTGCTATGTTTCGTCATCCGGCAACTATTGTTATCATGTAGCTTGTATGAAAGAAATGATTTTGGAGAACTGGAGAAGGCAACAAGAGACTGGAGAGCCAGCAAGTAGCCTAGCATTGCAATGTTTGAATCATAGTCAAGAGATGGCAAGGCAAAGTGATAGCTCAAGCAAGGCTAGAAAGCTATGGAAAATGGCAAAAACTGTTATTATGCTCTTTATTTCTGCCATATTTGGAGATCCAACGTCTTTGATTATTGCTCTTGCACAACATTTAATCTCTGATTAATTGTTTGTAACATAGGTTTTAGGTTAATGATAAATTATTTGTTTGTTTAAATCTTACCTTTGTATATATTGGCCAAATATGTACTTGGTTTCCTTTCTTTTTGTATATATTGTGTGCTTTTTGAGAAGTTTTGAAGTTGTGTACACATCTTTTGTACAAAACTATAACATAGAGTTGTAATAAAAGCATTTGGCAATTTTTATAATTTCTTCTTTATTTGATATTTAGTGCTATTTTTAATGCTTTTCTTGTGTGTATGTATATATCAAAAATAAATTATTTTTGAATTCTAAAAGAAAAAAAGAAAACATGGTTGAACATGGGAAAGAGAGAGTGTATGAATTCGACAACACAATTTTAAAAATATTAATTAAAATTCTTTGAAATCTGACTACAGTATATGTAAATTAGTTTTCCATTTATTTTTATTTTTATATATATTGATTGACTGAATGATCGTGCATCTAGAGTAATTTTTTAACAAAATTTTTAAAGAGAGCAAAATTTTATTTTTAATTATTATCTACTCTAAAAATATTTTATCTAACTGTTAAATTTATAACACTTAATATATGTATTATTTTTTTTAGTTAAATATAAAATATTTAAACTATATATCATATTAAAAAAATCTTTTAATTTTTATTAATTAATATTTTTCTTCAGGATTTTTTTTAAAAAAATTATTAAAACCCTAATCGAAATAATAAAATTTCATTAATATCAATGTACGATAAGTAAGTAAAATTAATTTGAAAATTTCTCGTCAGAAAAAATTGAAAAATTCTCCGCTTCTCATACTTGCTGGGGTGCATTTAAATTCTAATTTTCAAAGTTTAAATTTCTAAGGTTTTTCCATGTTTCTTCTCTATGTTTTCCAAATAATTTCTCTACAATTTCCCATCTTGTAATTATACAGCTCTAAGTTTTTATATATATATATATATTTTTTTTGTAGACATATAAATTTTTTAAAATCCATTAACAAATTTTGGATTTACCTCAATTGGGCTAGTAAAATTATTTGATAATTAATTTTAAATTAATTAATTAATCAAATAAAGTCCAATAATATTTAATATGTCAATTGCCAAATAAAAAGATACAAAGAATATATTATTCTCTATATACGGAAAAATATAAAAATATATAGAGAATATACATATATATATATATATATAAGGCAAGAATCAAAGCAAATATATTCTTGCCTAAAATACAAAAAGAATATATTATTTTCTAATTAAGTAGAAAATATATATTGTTTCCATACAAATAAATATACCATAAATGCAGCTCCTCAAATTCTCTATAAATAGGAGTGCTTATGGTTCATTTGGAAGAGAAAATCAAGTCTCAAGTCGCTGGAATTCTACAATCAAAGCATCAAGTATAGCTCTTCAGAATTCTCTCCAAGCGTCAAGACAACTCTAATCAAATCATCAAGGCTTCTACATCTACAAATTAAAAGGTGTTCAAGTCTTCAAATCTCCAAGTACAAGTCTTCAAATATCCAAGCACAAGTCTTTAAACGGTGTTCATCGCTCTTTGGAAATTTGACCCATCTTCTTAATCAAAATCGAAGGAGAAATCTTCTATGAATTCAAGATCAAGCTTTTTAAGCCCTTGAACTGCAATTAAAGGAGGAAAGAATCAAAAGATCCAATTTCTATAGTTGTAGAAAACCATTATTAGAGATTGTACCCGATTCTTTATTTTAATAAAATTCAAAATTGATATTTTTTACTATTTTTCTTGTTTCTTAATTTTAGGTCAAAAAATTTGTGTTACTAAATTTTTGGCATGTCTAGTGGGACATCTCCACCTTTCATATCTTACCTTTAAAGTTTCATAAACTTCAACAATCAAGATCCATGGCTTTAAACAACAAAAATTGTGGTCATCAATCCAAGGCCCCTACCTACTTCACTGTGCAAGGCACTACTAATGCTAGCCTAAAAGCCATCATCAAAGAAAAATTAATCAAGGATATTTATATGTGCACTCTTCCTTTGCTTTAAAGTGTGTTCATCTCTCTACCATTAATTGAAAAAGTGGTGACTCTAGCTCAATCTCTATAGGAAATGAAGGAGAGTCTTTATTCATCCATGAACAAGGATGTTAGTCATAGTGACAATATGTTAATCTCTCTAAATATTTCTTTTGATGTCATGAGTGTCATGATAATAAACACTACCTCTTTAGAGGAGAAATTTGCCAAGATGAGCAAGATCTTAGAAGCCCTCACCAACTTAATCAAAGAAAAAATGAGCAAATTGCCTCTTTGATGAAGAAAGTTAATGGCTTAATTGAAAAGAGAGTTATGGTCACTGATGATTCATAATAAAAGAATAAAGAAGTCATGCAAGTTCTTATTACTACTATTGGTTCCACTTCTGGTGTAGCATCAAAGCCTACCTAAGTGCTTACCAATGGATGTATAACTACAAATCAATTGAAGGACCTTATTAAGGAAGCTATCAAGGTCAAGTGCAAAGTGTTAGTCAACTTTCATATATGTATGCCAAGCCATATTCTCAAAACAATGATCTGATGAAAATGCTTGCTAATTATCAACCTTTAAAGTTTTAATAGTTTGATATTAAAGGCAATCCAAAGCAGTATATGGCTCACTTTATAGAAATTTGCAATAATATTGGTACCTATGGTGATTTGATGGTCAAGCAATTTGTTCGATCCTTAAAGGGAAATGCTTTTGACTAGTACATAGACTTAGAACTAGGCACTACTGATGGATGGGAGTAATTAGAATGTGAGTTCCTTAATCACTTTTACAATACCCATCAGATTATTAGCATGATAGAGCTTACAAATTCATGCCAATAGGTTGAAGAACCTATCATTGACTACATTTATAGATGGAGTAATATGAGTCTTAAATGTAAGGATCATCTGTTTGAAACCTCTGCTCTAGACGTGTGCATTTAATGCATGCATTGGAGGTTATGCTACATTCTTCAAAGTATCAAGCCTAAAACCTTTGAAGAGTTAGCTACTTGAGCACATGACATGAAGTTGAGCATTTCTACTGCTAGAGGTCAACAGTTGCCTATGGAAGACCCAAAGTAAGGAAAAGAAAAGCAAGATGATCGCAAAGGGGGTAAACCATCTGTAAAAGTAAAAACCAAACAGGCCATGGTTGTGAGTACTATACCTTTTAAAATTTCTAGCAAGTCTTAAAAGAAGTAAGAGGTAAAGACTGTCATTACTTAAGGCTAAGGTACAAAGAAAAGTACTCTAAAAGAAAAGTAAGAAAAAGAGTACCCTTTTCCTGATGCTAGTGTTTCTCAAATGCTAGATGACTTACTTGAAGCCAATCTCATTTAACTACCTAAAATGAAGTGCCCTAAAGAAGTTAATCAGTTGAATGATCTAAATTATTGTAAGTACCATCGGTTGGTTAGTCATCTTATTCAAAAATATTTTGTTATGAAGGACAAAATTATGCAGTTGCATGAAAAGGAAGAAGTTATTTTTGACAAAGAAGTTGCCACCTTTAATATAACTTTAATTATTTTTCATCATTCCACAACTATAAAGTTTAGAAGTTTCAAGCCTATTGATGTTTCAGCACACCTTGTTGACAGCCAGATTTTTCCTCAATCCATGCAAGTTACTGTGCAAAAAGTCTCACATTCTATTAGGGGCATCAACTATCAAGATGTGGGAACCAAAGATTGTTTTGATGAAGGATGGACTCTTGTCACTCGAAAGAGGGGAAGAAAGAGGAAAAAGCCCACACCAAAACCCACGCCCATTAGAACCAAAGTCATAGAAGGGCCTATTAGAAAACTGGTTGCTCTAAAAATAACAAAGAAAAGGGTTCCTTTGCACAAGATAAAGGATGAGATCATGAAAAAATCAAGAACAGTTGTGACCCTTAATGAATTTTTTGCCAAAAGAATTCTTAGACCACAATGATGATGTCATTACTTACTACTACCTCAATGAAGATTCAAATGACTATAAGGATGTAGAGGAAGAAAAACTCGAGTGCAAGAAGTTTACTTATAGTCAATGTATAGAAAAAATATATTTCACTAATAAGGATTTAATTTTTGGGACAAAACGTTATAACCGCCCACTTTTTAGCTAAGGCTATGTCAACAAATAAAAGATCAATAGAATTCTTATAAATGATGGATCTACTGTGAACATCTTACCCCTCAAGACCTTAAAGGACTTAGGTATACCTATGGATGAGCTTATAAAAAGTCATTTGATAATTCAGGGGTTTAACTAAGGAGGGTGAAGAACTCTAGGCAAAATCAGTTGCTTATAGGCGAATTTAAGTCAAATGCTTTTATTTCAAGTGATTGATGCTAGGACCACCTATAAAATGCTACTTGGAAGGCCGTGGATACATGAGTATGGTGTTGTTTTATATACATTTCACCAATGCTTCAAGTATTGCCAAAGCGGATAAGTGAAAAGGGTAGATGTTGACTCTAAACCCTTTTCCTTAATAGAGTCATATTTAACTAATGCAAAGTTTTATGTTGATTCCATAGCATGTGGAAAGAAATAATGTGACTTGAAGGAAGCCACTATACATGAAAAGACTATAAAAAATGAGGTTTCTATAAGTAAGGCCCCTCAACTTATTGGTTTATCTCTTGGAACACTAAAAAAAGGAGTGACACTAAGTTCAAATACAAAAGAGTAAGAGATTTTCAAGAGTTTGGAAAATTTGAACTTACCAATTACATGTCTCACATCTTCAAATGTCCACAAACCTCCAATGTAAGAATTCACAAATGTCATCTCAAAGCCCTGTAGTAGAACATGGTGATTTGACAATAAAAAGAACTAATAGTTTTGATCCAAATGCAAACTATTATCTAAAGATGGCTATGGTCAAGAAAACACATCCAAGTTAATAGGAGAGATAATGGTAAATTCTGAATCAAGCAAACAAAGTGCTAAGAAGTCTTGATTGGTATAGAAAGAGAAGAATTAACTTATGCTATCTAAATATGGTCTGGGGTATAATTCAACTAACCCACTACATTTAAAGATTCATAAAGTGACTTCACAACACCTAAATTTTAAAGAAATTGAAGAGGAGCATAGGCATGGAGCTCCTAATGATAAAACTTCAATTTTTGATCACCTTGGTAACCTTGGCAATCATATCTTATTATTAATTGAATTGGTAGTCAAAGATTTACAGATGTACAAGTTCCTAGGACCTTTGTTCATGCAAGGATCGAAGCATCAATCTAAAAAAGGAAGAAGTTTAAGGTAAAGAAAGAGCATGCTATCGATATTGATTCCAAAGACATATGCAGTAAGTTTCCTTCTAGAATGAGGAGGTGCGCCAAATGGATGGTGTCTACTGGCTAAGAATTAAAAGGTAGACAATAAATAATAGTTATTAATGGTCAAGAACCATACCCAACTAATGAGGTTGATGAAAAGATGAATGTAGCAATCAATCATATCACTATATAAGATTCTTGAAAAGGTACTACACTTGAAGCTTGGAAACACTCCAAGCCCTCATGAGCTAAAACTATGAATGGTAAAAAGCTTGCTAAGTTGAAAACCTTTCATAAGGCAGCTTAGGTAAAGTTTAGAGCATAAAAAAAATAATAATAAAGCTCTCTAAGTTGAAAACCTTTCATAAGGCAGCGTAGGTAAAAGTTAGAGCAACAAAAAATATATCCCTTCGAAACTATGTTTGACTTGATCTTTAGCAAGAAAGTATGTAGGCATCTTGGATTCATACTAAGTTCAGTCACATAAAAAAAAGGGAGCATTGCTTGTAATCCCTTCTGAACTATATTTGACTTGATATTTCATCAGAAAGTACGTACGCAACTTGGATTCATTCTAAGTCCAATCACATAAAAAAAATCAATCAGTCAAGGTTGAAATTTCATCTTGATGGAGCCATTAATAAAGCAATATGCATTCTTAAGATAAACATAAAAAATAAATAAGCTTATGTTTTCTCATTGAATGACAAAAAAGCTATTACATAAAGATGAAAGAGATAACATGAAAAAAAAAGGCAAAAGAAAATAATATAAGGTTCCCACTTTAGGTTCTTTAACTCATCAAAACCAATCTTAAGTAAATTTTAAAGCCTTTGCAGCTTATTCTCTTCAGCAACACTATGCACAGGAGTATTCTCAATAATAAGAATCTCATCTCGATTCTCGAAACACTATATTGGCTCTCTTGAATAGCCTTCTTAGTCACTTCCAAAGAAGACTCAAGTTCCTTCTTCTTTGCATTCAAATTTTTAACTTCCTCTTCAACTTTAATGAGTTTAACTTATAAAGAAGATTGATTGCTAATGGCCTCACTTTTAAGTGCGAGTGAAGCATTTAGTTATCCTTTGAACCTGTTAAGTTCCTTGGTTTGAACACTTGCTAAAATCCTTGAGTGAAGTTTAGATTCCTCCTCATTCACCTTCTTAATATTTTGAAGGAGACCTTCTAAATGTGCCTTTGGAATTGAATTGTCAATATTTTGGAAATCCTTTAGCATATCAAGAAACTTATAAACATATTCAGCCATTGAAGGAATTTCAAATAAAGATGTACGAGTGAACCTTTATTGCAAATGCTTCCATGAATGCATTGCAACTTGGCAATGAAAATGAAGGAACATGTCATTGGCATAAAGTTTAGTAACATAAAATGGATCATAATGATAAGATGCTTTTGATGATTGCCTTGAATTATTCAACTTTGGTTGTATAGCATTATTAATATGTGCTTTAGAGATATATTCCATAGACTCTACCAAATGATCTCATCCAAACGTAGTTGATACTATTTGAAAGGCTTCAGCAGTATCCTTTGTATCTTTAACCTCCATATCAAAGTCAGGGAATGTATGCTTCAAATAAAAATAATAATAAGCAAAATATTCAAGAAAAGAAAAGGAAGAAAAAGAAAATTAAAAAAAGGACTACCAACTCATCACATGGGATAATAAAGGAACTAATAGCTACCTAAAAATGTTTTGGGTCTCCAGGAATCCATAACTTGGGTCTTTTGGATCAATTCCAATGAAGATTATAATCTTCTTGCTCATTACTTAAATAATTTAACAAGCATGCAACAACTTGTGCCAAAATTAGCTCGTTGACATTATTGTTAGATGTAGAAATTATGATTTACAAATTTGATGAAAAATCTCTCTTAGCTTGATCTTCACAAGTAGTTTTAACTTTTTGTTCCTTGGAAGTGCTCTTTCTTGTTATCTTCTTAGGTGCTTGAAAAGATAATCCATCAATAGGCTTTACAGTAATAACTTTAGAAGATTTTTCATCACCCTTATTAATCTTTAACTAGATGATCATTCCTTGGTATTTTGGAGGAGTTTGAAATCATCTTTGCTTCCACTAATCCCAGTAGCCTTTAGTGGCAAAAGTTATACCATTATGTAAAATGGGTAGCTTGACTTTTGTTAAAGTAGAATGCTTGGTACATGATTGTTATAGTTGCATCACATACTACAAAGTCAAATCATCAAAGTGTTGTTATAAATCACCAGGAATATCTTAACAAAAGTCAAATTGTCTACTAAATATGTAAGGACTATATGGCTCGTATATGTAAACATTGTTGCAACGTGCAACCAAGAAGCTTGAGCGAAGGCTAATAAAGTACTCCCTATGATTGGTAGTCAAGTTATTATTATCAATCAACATGGGTATATTATCAATAGCCAAACAAGCATCAATTTGTCTTGGCAAGCTACTAAAAAGGTCATGAGCTATAGAATCTTTAAAAATTTTTGCCATCTGCTCACTAATATAATTAGCCAACATATGCGATCTCTAACAATTTAGAGTAAAATTTTTCTTGAATCTTTCAGTAAGCCATCCATAAACATAATGAGTAGGAAAGGAAGACACACAAGTGCTAAAGTCAGTAGAAGTCAAAATTTGGTAATTATTTGCCAAAACTGGAACTACTAAACAAAAGCGTTGACTAGTCACCATCAAGCTTGCAACCCTGAAGGTACTTGGATGAATCAGACCAACATCCCTACTTAGAAGTACAAACTTACATAACTAACAAGAAAAAAAAACTGCTAAGTAGGTTTCTTCTCGAGCATCAGCCTCTATATAAAGTGTAAAGAAAGGCATGTTCCATTCTTTTGGATGAAGTGAAGTTTTATTAATGACAGTAGAAGGATTATAAGTGTCCTTTAGATGTGTAGTGCTCTTTTTGTTATCTCTTCTTGGAGATCCCATTTATCATGAAGGCCCACAAAACCAGAAGTTCACCTAATCAGCAATGGTCATTTCATAGCGGTGTTCATTCCTTTTGCAGTTTTGATGAAAAATAAGGAATAAGTACTATTGTCTGCCATGATCGAGCCCATTTAATTCTTTAGCTAATGGAATGACTTCATCATAGAAAGAACTGCAAGTAGGCAAATCACCTAACACTTTTAAATCCCACAAAGAGATGGATTCTTCTCCATTAGCAGTGTAAAGAGTGTTTATGGATGGATCCCAATGCTCACAAAAGCCACACATGAGATTCAACTTGCAATCATAAGTGAAGAGAGAAGCATAAACAACATCAGTAAGCCTTGTAACAGTCAATATGCCCTTATTGCTTGCTAATATATCTTCAACATATTCCTAGTAGCATTCGGTGTATGTAGCTTCACCCAAAATTGAAGAAAATGATGCCCATGAAGATTCACCATTACTGATATGGTATTTCAATAGTCGAAGAGCGTAAGATGAAGGTTTAGCAATATGAAGTGCATATTGTAGCAACATGACCCTTGAAGAAGTGATGGTGTCAAGTTTGGAGTCGTAGATGCCTCATGATGTTTCTAAACTCCAAGATGACAAGTGTTGAAGTCCATTAGAAGAAGACCATGAAGGAGCGAAATTGCCAATAGTAGGAGTGACCGCAAGTGTAGTGCCATCCTCCATCTTCGAAGCTTTGTCATCCAAAATAAGAAGCTTTATTAATATTGAAGAAGCAATATCTTGGAAAATGACTATGTTGAGGTGTAGAATTTGTGAGTCACCCTTCGAAGAAAGTGCAGTCATAAGAAAAATCCTTCAAAAAAATTTGTAATTCAAGCTAGAAATTTGCTCTTCAAACTAAAAAAAAGGAAAAAAAAAAAAAGAGAGAGGTTCTAATTTAGCAAAAAGAAAAAAGAGGTCAATAGCAAATTCTAAAAAATAAAAAGAAGGATCAAGCAAAGATTTAAAAAAAGAAACAAAAAACCAATAATGAAGTTGAGGCTGAGTCTTGGAAAATAGTAGAGTTGTGGTGCAAGAAATACTTGGAAGAGGAGTTGAAGTATACACAACAAAACTTCATCTTGATAGAGATTATTACTCTATTCATCATACGATGATCAAAATTTTGCTTTAACTCACTTTGGAAGAACACACCAAGTTAACAGAAATAAAAGAGGGTGAAAAGATTGCATGGACTTCATGCGGAATCAAAGTCCAAGCCAAATCAAATCAGGAAGACTGATTGTTGAAAGGGAAAAGAAAAGAAAAAAAAAAAAAAAAAAGGAAGAAAATTGGATGAATCCGTGCAGGATGAGTTCAAAAAAAACATGTCCAAAGGAATAAAGTGGGACGTGACATGCGGGGAGCCAAGAAATGAAAGTTTGGATTGGTTGCAAAAGCTATTGGGCCCAAGCTTCCTACAAATGCACACGTGCTCAAGTCAACCTCTATTGGCCCAGATTCACATCAAATCCATGTATATATATATATATATACACACACACACAAACAATGTATCTTGTTAAGCTATTAGTCATTTAAGACTTCACGTAACACGGAAAGGAAGTGTGAATTCTTCAATAGCAGACCTTATTTTATATGTATGACATGAAAATAATTTCCAATCATGCATACACGTATTCACATTTTTAAAACAAATTAATAAATTATTTAATGATGATAGGAATATACCTAAACATGATTACTCGTTAACGTAGTCAAATAAATTAATTTTAATTATTTATTTAAGATTTTTCGCCAACAAATTAAGAACAAAAGTCTTTGCAATAAATTTTTCTTCTACAAGGAAATTATGCAATTCCTGACTGTCCTTGAAAGTACTCACAGTTTTTCAATTTTTACATTTTAATTTTGATTTTTTTTCCTCATCGTTTGGCCTGTAAATTTTATTATATTACATATTAATACCAATATATTTTAAAAATAAATTGTAATATGTTTAAAAAATCGTTAGTAGTTGTACCTTATAAGTAGCTCCAGTAGTAAAATGTGATGAGAGTAGAGTTCGAACCCCACCTTTTTAAAATTAATTATCTTTACTAATTGTTTAAAAAAAATCTATTTGTAGTTAGTATGATAATAAATTAATTGAGAAATTTTATTATTAAAATTTTATATTATATTAATATTACATCCCAAAAAGTAATAATAACATTGGAGCCAAGGAAGGAGAGACCTTTTTTTTTTTAAAAAAAAAAAAAAAAAAAAAGAACCCTTTATTTGGTTGTGAGATAATCCTAATTGAAGTTGGAAACCAAGATGAGGGGTACGCCTAATCCAGCGGCATGGAGATGCCCCTCCCAATCTAGCGGCTATTAAAGCTGGTCCCCTTTAATTTTAATTAGGAATCTTAAACAATATAGGAACATTTTGTTGAATCCAAATCCTACGCACTTCAGGATTTTATAATTGTTTCGGTCATTATATATACAGTAATTGAGCCTCCCTATATCTATATGATCCTGAAATTTTTTTGCCATCTTTATAGCCAAAAGACCCACGAACGTTGGCCAAAATAAGACCCCAATAATGGAAACTAATCTAAAAAATAGATCAAGCCCCAGGTGGCATCCTCCCTGGAAAGTTTCCAGGGTCATCCCTGATGCCCATCAGGGATGTATCAAATCCATGGCTTTTGATCCCAGTAATTCATGGTTCGCTACAGGTTCTGCTGATTGCACCATCAAGATATGGGACGCACCAACTTGGGATGCAGCAACCTGTGAGTTAAAGCTCACACTCACAGGACATATGGGACAAGTACGAGCACTTGCTGTCAGTGCAAGAAGCATTTACCTGTATTCTTCTGGAGATGACAAACTGGTTAAATGCTGGGATGTTGAACAGAATAAGGTTGTCCAATGTTACCAGGGTCATCTGAGTAGCGTCTACTGCTTGTCTCTCCATCCTGACAACAAATATTTGATGACAGGTGGTCGTGATTGTGTTTGCCGGGTTTGGGATGTTCGGACAAGAGATCAGGCGCTTGTTCTGTCTCGTCATAAAGATACAATTTCTTCAGTTTTTACTCTCCCAACTAGATTGGACACACAAGTAGTCACTGGCTCCCACGACGCAGACATCAGGTTTTGGGATCTTAGAAGTAATAGTAGTGTGTTGACTCTAGAATTTCACAAGAAATCAGTTCGAGCAATGGCGTTGCATCCTTTCGAAGATTGCTTTGCATCTGCATCAACTGATAATATCAAAAAGTTTAGTCTTCTAAAGCGAGATTTTTTACAAAATATGGTATCTGATCAGAGGATTCTTACTAATTCAATGGCTATTAATGATGAGGATGTTATGGTTACAGGAGGTGATAATGGGAATTTGTATTTTTGGAATTGGGAAAAAGGGTATATTTTTCAGCATGCACAGACAATTCTGCAGCCCGGTTCATTGGATTCCGAAGCTGGTAGCGGTATCTATGCGCTCTCCTTCGACATTACTGGTCAAAGGCTTGTAACTTGTGGAGCTAGGACAATTACAATGTGGAAACAAGCTGTACATGCAAACCCACAAGCTCATCCTCTTCATTTGGAAGCACCTAATCAGATTGGGCGGTTCTAGTGGTCGTGATTGGATTTTTCCTTTGTTGCAAGTTTTAAACTGAACTTTTTCAAACTAATTTTTATTTTTCTTGAAAACTATAGAAGTGGTTATATCATTAGGTAAAATTACACCACACACCATTTTTAACCAAAATTTCAAAAGTACGGTAGTTTTTTTTTCTTTCAACACTAGCTCCCCTTATTTTTATAAATAGTTTTTTTTTTTTATCACTTTTATGTTGTTATTGTATGCCGTTCTCTTCCTCTTTTTCTTCATCTCTTATCTAAAACCCAACTTTAACCATTACAAATTAATTTGTCCAATAAGAAGTTTTGCATGTCTTTATTGAAAGAGAATAAACCCATTTATTTTGCAGTTAGATTTTCAGATCTTATAAAGCTCAATTTCTTTTTTTTTTTTTTCCATTGGAAATTCACCATGTGACAAATCATCAATAATTATAATGGGTAGGTATGAATTGTAACATAGATACAAAAAGTTGAGAACAAAAATTTTCCAACCTTAATAATTATTTTTTAAAAATCATTTTTAGTAATTAAAATGGAACTATCTATAAATTAGTTTAAAGATCGAAAAAATTTGAAATAATTCAATATAATGATTCAAGTCTTTTGTAGCACTTTCAATTTATAAGAATATTATATATTAAATTTAAAAGTCCTCACAAAATCAAAATTAAACTCATTTTCTTACAACGAAAATTAGAGGCATTTGTTTTTTAATAGTAGTACGTATAAATTTTTTCAGTTGTATATGGTGAATCTTATAATTATGTGTGTATATTAAATTAAAGTTACGAAAAGTTAATTAAAATTTTATCACGAAGTGTGACAACTTTTATCATTTTAGTCGTAACAACATGAAATTATAGATTATTGAGGTGTCAGAAAAGAAATACAAATTTTTAATGACAAAATATTTAAATCTATAATTTTTCTAAGTATTTATTGTTCATTTATAAATAAATTCAATATATTAAAATAAATAAGTCTTTCATAATATACTAACATTTAAAATTGTACCAAAATATAGAAGATTAATTCAATTTGTTTTGGTTCGGTTTGCTTTGAATAATTTTTCTTTTGGCTCAATAATATTGTTAAAAAGCAATTAAAACTCCATTTGTTTGGAGAAAATGTTTTGTCTTTATTTGTTTTTCAATGTTTGGCCGAAATATTAGAAAACAATTGGAATATAACATCCTTTGTAAACAATTGGAAAATATAATCCTTTGTGACATCAACAGTTTACATTATTCAAATTATCTATTTATAATAGACTTAACACATATTTTATAAATTATCTTTTTATAGTGAACCTAATGTATTGATACAAAATATAAATGATAATTTTTTTTTTGGAAAGAAAAATAATATTATTGATTTAGCATACTTATGACCATAAAAGAATGAAAGCAAAAATTGGGGACATTAGCGTAATTGGAGCTTATTAAGATTTTGAATTAACATTTTAGCTCCTTACCACTCTATATTTATATATATAACTCAAAAATTATCCTAAGACTTGAGATTTACTTCATTCACAACACTTCCAAAAGCATCGACTCATAAACTTTTATCATTCAAGTGAAAAATAATCATTAGATTCAAAAACTTCTAGTTTCAAGTTGTCGATTAAACTTAAAGAGATCAAACCAAGCATCACATGGAAATTCTAGACTTCTCAAAGAACTTCCAAAGTTGGTAGCTATGGTATGCTTGCTCTCTTTCCAATTCAACAAAATTTTCTTCAAATTTCTTTTACAATGCATCAAGTCTAGTTAAGACTTGGTGCCATCCTTGATCTTCTTCATTATGCTTTTCTTTTTCTTATTCATACGAGTCTTTAAGCATGGAAACTTGTTGTCTTCTTGTTATAACTTGTCTTGCATTATAGAACTTACGTGTAGTGGGATCACACAATTCCATTTTACCCGTAATTAACTCAAGACAAAACAATAAATCATGATTTAGAAATCCAAATTTCAACACATGCATTAAAGTATTTCCAAGGTCAAAGGCATGAAAATAAAGGGTAAGACCAATGACAATGTGGCCCATAGCAATTCGAGACTTCTAGTGTTGACTAATATACAACAAGTTTTGAAAAACAAAGTGTGTGGCAGAAACTTTAGTGTTTATGTGCATGAACTACAATATAAATATCTCTTGTTTTAACACTCGTCTACTCTCACTAAATAGCATGACACATGAATTGATGTAAAATCCATTGGGTGTCACATACTATCTTAATACTCACTTTGCCTGGCAATAGTTTGCCAAAAATCATAAATGTTAAAATGAAAGGGTAGTTCACAAATGCTACATTTCCAAAATCTAAATACTTAAAACATAAGTTTATAGTCAATTTAAGACTCTCACCCTAAAATTTGATAGCTTAGAATTTTTTTTATTTTTATCTAGCACTTTTAAGGTAGTGAAGAATTCTAGTATTAATTCGCTATAAGTATAAAATTGTAAGGAAATAAATCCCCCCCCCCCCCCCTCGGCCCTCCATCCTAACTTATGACACTTTTTCTTAATGGTATATTTTTAAATTTAGAGCATTCAAGAGATCCTCATTAAAACATTTGCAAGTGACAATGTTCCTGCAAGAGAGAGAAATGTACCTTTTGCCTTTTTCATGAGAGAAAATGGGGAAAGGAGCATTTTACTCATTAGCTAATTCTCTTACCTCTTCATTATCACAAATGACATGCTTAGAATTTGAGACTCTCACTAACGATGAATGATCACGAATGACATGCTTAGAATTATCACAAATGGCATACCTTAAACATAAGTTTATAGTTAATTTGAGACTCTCGCCCTAAAAGTCGATAGCTTAGAATTTTATTATTTTTGTCTAGCACTTTCAAGGTGGTGAAGAATTCTAATATTAATTCTCTATAAGTATATAAGGAAATAAACCCCCCCCCCCCCCCCAGCCCTCCATCCTATGACACATTTTCTTAATGGTATTTTTTAAATTAGAGCATTCAAGAGATCCTCATTAAATATTTGCAAGTGACAATGTTCCTACAAGAGAGAGAAATGTACCTTTTGCCTTTTTCATAAGAGAAAATGGGGAAAGGAGCATTGTACTCATTAGCTAATTCTCTTACCTCTTCATTATCACAAATGACATGCTTAGAATTTGAGACTCTCGCAAATGACAAATGATCACGAATACATGCTTAGAATTATCACAAATGACATACCTTAAACATAAGTTTATAGTTAATTTGAGACTCTTGCCCTACAAGTCGATAGCTTAGAATTTTGTTATTTTTGTCTAGCACTTTCAAGGTGGTGAAGAATTCTAATATTAATTCTCTATAAGTATCAAATTATAAGGATATAAATTAACCCCCCACCCCCACCCCCATCCTAACTTATGCCACATTTTATTAATGGTATTTTTTAAATTTAGAGCATTCAAGAGATCCTATTGAAATATTTGCAAGTGACTGCAATGACCAAATATTTTAAATAATATAAAATTATTTTGGGATATGCAGTGTTAATAAAATTTTAAATTTTATTTATATATTATCATCATTTGTGTATATTATATATTTATTTTATTCTAAATATTTTATTTACATAAAATAATTAATTTGTGAGTTTTATTATTTAAAGTATTCAAACTCATTATTATTATTATTATTATTATTATTATTATTATTATTATTATTATTATTATTATTATTATTATTATTATTATAAGTGCATGTGCATGTGTGTGTATTGTACATGTGTTTATGTGGAAAAGCTATATATGTGTGTGTGTATATATATATATATATATATATATATATATACACACACACACACACATAATAAAAAATCAAAAAGACCGGTCAACCTCTACCTTCCCGATATATTTCTTTCTTCTTCTTCTTCTATTTTCTTTTCCTTCCATTATTGACGCAGCAGCTGCACCATTGAGCTTTGCCAATGCTGCCTAAGCCACCATGGATCACCACCAAGCTTGCCCCACCTCCTCTCTTCCTCCTGTCGTTGTCAAGGAGCCTTTGGTCACCGGATTTCTATAAGAACCTATAGAGAGCTACGGTGTCACCGACGAAATCCAATCACTTTTAGCTCAAGTTTTTGGGCTCTATGAACTCCTCTCAATGCATACGTCTCGATTCTCAAGTCAGTTTAAGTTTACAACGACCGGATTGTATTTTTTTTCAAATTTAGTTTGTCATTTAGAGTTTTTATTTTTTAGGCTTGAGTTTGATTGATTCATGAATTTTCCTTTTGGAAATATTGATGTGTGAACCTTAGGCTACCTAAATATATTTTTTGAATTATGGGTATTTTTTATTATTTTAATATTAAAATATTAAATTTTTGATAATTATGTTAATTAATTATTTTGGATGGAAATTTGGCTAAATTAGTGTTATTAATTTAAAATATTAATTTTAGAATTTATAAAATAATTTTTGGTGAATTTATATAATTCTTGAGAAATTATTAACATTATGTGATTTTTGGATATGTAGATTAATTGTGTGTTTTTATTGAAAATATAGTTAAATAATATGTTTTAAATGATTTTAGAATTTTATATAGTATTAAAATAATTTTTACAAATTATTTACTATTTTTAACTAATTAATACTAATTTTCAAAAATTATATTCAAATAATAAATTAATTACTATTTTTGTGATTAAATGGGTTTTTAACTATTTTTATTATATAATTAAAATAATTGAGTAATTAAATGTGAATTTGACTATTTTATATTGAATATTTGTAACAGTGGATTTTTATTAATATTATATAATTTATTTGAGATTTTTATTTAATTATTGTGAAATAATTATATTTAGTATTTCGATGTTTAAACATATTATATTTTGATTTTTAATTGATTTTTAATGATTTTAATATATTATTAGTTAATATTTATTTTATTGTGTATTGTAAACATCGGTTGACAATTGTGTAGTTTGGGGTCCCAACCCGAGGTGTTGAGCACTCTGTGATTTAGAAGTATATTTTCTTGCATGATCGGCTCTACTTTTCAGTAGAGAGATGTCTGTTTTATAAAGGAGATTCTGCCAAATTTTTGATAGAAATCTCGTAAAATGTGACATCAGTTTGATCCTAAGTTTCTGTATTTTGACTGAGTTTTGAATTCCTAGATCGAGTCTTTCTTTAGAAGTATGAGTTAGAAATTTATTTTCATAATATTATATTTATTTTTTAGATGTGCCAAGACTGAGGCCTATCAGACTAGGCCAATCAAGTCAATCTCGAGGAGCACAAACCAATGAGTTATTATTTTATATATACATTGCATGTAGCTACATGATTATGAGTTTTCATGTTTTAACATGAATTATTTTATTAAATGAATAAGTATATTTTTGGTATATTTAATATATTTGTGACATATATGCTTGATTTATTTTTAGTATATATTCATATACATGTGCCATTTATATGTTGGTATATTTTCGGTATATATTCAGTATATTTTGATATACGCTCAACATATATTCGGTATATTTTTGGTATACTTGTGGTATATTTTGGTATATAAGTGGCATATATATTTGAATATTTTTAATATATGCCTGGTATATATTTGGGGATATAATTGATATATTTCTTTATGAAATGAATGTCGTTGGTGATTTAATTATGTATTTTATTATTTTCCATACATATACGATTTTATTTGAAAGATATCAATAGAACATGCTACCTAGTGGGTTACACTAGGACTGTGTATGTACCAGTTCATTAGATTTAGGATTTGTCATTGTGAGAATCGTTTGAGGTGAAATTTGATTATTTTGATTATTGAGAATATCAATATGAGTAAGTAGTGTAATTGTGGGAGCTTGGTTGACTTAGTGTCTCAAGGCCAATCACACAGACAGTGAGAATACTAAAGCTTAGTTGACTCAGTGTATCGAGGCCAGTCTACTATCCAAAATGGAATAAGATAATTACTTTAGAATTAAGTGAGTCTGATGGCTAGTGAGATATTTTGATTGAGATTGCGAATATTTAGGGTTCTATTTGATCCTTCACTTAAACAAATGTTTTCTGAATTTATATATATATATATATATATATATATATATATATATATATATATATATATATATATATATATATATATATATATATATATATATATATATATATATATAAGTGGATTTTAGCATTTGTGTGAAATGTCTGTATATATTTATATTTATATATATATTGATGCTTAATCGCACATGACATTAGGAGGTGTGTGTATATATATTATAATAATTCACTCAGTGAGGTCTGACCCTCTCTCAACCATTTTTTTCAGAAGAGTCTTCTTCGTTAGACCATACCAGTAGTACTTTATGTCGGTCTTCTTCCGCCTAGCTATTTTATGTAAATTTCATATCTGGATTTTAAATTTCATATCTGGATTTTTATTGTATTCTAGAAAATTGAAGTAGTAGTGTTATTATATTAGTAATGTGTTGTACGAGTTTGAGATTTATGTATTCAGAATACTGTATGAAATAATATTTGAATATTATTTCATAATATTTAAATATTTATTTTTATATCAATTTAATTTTTAATTTGGTCATATTTTTATATTATTTATTGCATGTGTTTTTATTTTTAAGGCTTGTTACAGGTTTTGGATTCAAAAGAATTTTTGTTCCCTAACGTCGGTCATGACTCTCGGTTTGAGTCGTGACAGTGACAATGTTCCTACAAGAGAGACAAATTTCATATCTGGATTTTTATTGTATTCTAAAAAACTACAGTAGTAGTATTATTGTATTAGTAGTATGTTATACTAGTTTGAGATTTTTGTATTCAGAATACTATATGAATATTTTATTTATGAAATGATATTTGAATATTTATTTTTATATCAATTTAAGTCTTAATTCTATCATATTTTTATATTATTTATTGCATGTATTTTTATTTTTAAGGCTTGTTGCGAGTTCCAGATTCGAAAGAATTCTCATTTTCTAGCACTGGTCATGACTCTCTGTTTGAGTTGTGACAATGACAATGTTCCTACAAGAGAGAGAAATGTACCTTTGCCTTCTTTATGAGAGAAAATGGGGAAAGGAGCATTGTACTCATTAGCTAATTCTCTTACCTCTTCATTATCATGAATTACATGCTTATCCTTATAAAACGTAATCTTGAACCTTATTGATGTTTTGAAAATATGACTGAAAAATTAGGATTAATAGGTTAAAATTGCAGTGGGTATGATGAATTTGAAAGGAATTTGGAGTTAGAGAGATGTGGAATTAAAGCAAAATGAAGAATGAATTCTAGGGTTTGAAAGGGGGTGACCCAAATTTGAATAAATGTGAGAAGTTTCTTTAGGTGTTTAAATTTATTATAAAAATTGTGATCGCAATAAAAAGTTTGGGGATACTTGTTTAAAAGCGCCTACATTTGCAAAATTTCCTATAAACGTAGAAAGAATGGTTGAAGTTCTATTTTGAAAGAGCTACGAGCATAGGGTTATTATGATTTCATAAAAAACCTAAATGGTTAGCATTGAAAAGCCTATGATTGTAGACTTTCCTACGCTTGCGATCGAAGGATATTTGAATAAAAGGATCATGCAATCACAGAATTCTTATGATCACTATAAAAAGTGATTTATAAATCCCTGTAATTTTTTTGAAAGTGTAATAGATTTGTGCACTATTCACCATAAGGCAACTCCACCTAAAAGAAATATATAAAAATAAACTATAAGACTAAGAATACAACTTATATGATGAAAATGCATGAAAATAAAGTGCAAAATAAAGAGAAATTAAGGAAAAAAGAATACAACTTATAGGATGAAAATGCATGAAAATAAAGTGCAAAATAAAGAGAAATTAAGGCAAAAACTAATAAAATAAAATAATATAAAAATAGGAATTACTAATTTAAGTTCATTAACAACTTGATTAAAATCCTTTGACATTGTACTTGATTGATGAGGGAAAGAGTTTCCTTCTCTTTAAGCATCAAACCTCCATTGTATATCTTACACCTTTGCCCATTAACCTTAAAGCTCTCCCCTTTTGCATTTGATAATTCACCATGTGAAAAACTAGTTGTACTTTAAAAGGACCACTCCACCTTGATTTTAGCTTTCCAAGAATAAGTGGATCCTCGAATTGAACAATAAAATAAGATCCCCAAATTGAAATGATCTTTTGAGAATGTGATTATCATGCCATTTATTTGTTTTCTCCTTTAATAACTTGACATTTTCATAAGCTTTTCATTAAATTTCATCAAGTTCATTTAATTGCAATAACTTTTTTCACCTACTACTTTCAAATCAAAATTTAGAGTCCTGATTGCCCAATAATCTTGGTGTTAAAGTTCAATCTAGAGGTGGAAAACTTTGTTGAAGGCAAGTCCATAAGGAGACATGCTAATTGGTGACTTAAAATTCATGTAGTAAACCCATAAAGTATCATCCAATTCAGATGACCAATTGAACTCCCAATTGTTTTCTCTAAAATTTTTTTAAGCTTCCTATTTGTCACTTCCATTTGCCCACTAGTTTATGGATAGTAGGGAGTTGAAACTTTGTGACGTACCCTATATTTTTTTTAGAAGGATTTGAAATTAATTTATTGTAAAAATGCAAATCACCATCACTTCTGATAGCTCTAAAAATAAAATCAATAGTATCTATCAAACAATTAGTTTCAAACACCTCTCGTACACTTATTTCTTCATTTAGTAACAATTTGGACCTCAACAATAGGTATGGCCATGATTCATGAACCACTAGTTCATGGTTCCACATCAGGTGGAACTGAATTGGAATTGTCCCCACTTCAGTTCAATGTTGGTTTCGGTTCAGTTCTAGTTTGATTCATATAATTTAACATATTCAATAAGTTATTTTTTTCAAAAAATTCAGTTTTGAACTAGAACCGCCAGTTTCGGTTCCATAGGAAGTGGAACTAGCCTTGAACCACCCCTTCTCCAGTTCTAGCCTTGTTTGAGTTTGACTAATTCTAGTTTAGATTTTGATTGAGCCAATTTTTCCTTTGGTTTTGAGTTAACTTAAGCAGATTTTGAATTTGAAGAGTTGCATTCATGGTTTTGATCGGGCTAATTTAGCCAGTTTTGGGCCCAAACCAACCCTTGGCCAGCCTTAAAATGAATCTCTAATTCTATGGTATTTGTGATACTACCAAAGCCTTATTGATGGCTACATATAAAATTCAACGATATTGTCACGACCCAAAACAGGGGCCATGACCGGCGCTAGGGAACGGGAATTCTTTCGAATCCGGAACCCGTAGCAAGCCTAAAAATAAAATAAACATACAATAATAATAATAATAATAATATCACAGTTAAATAAAATACTATGCAGCTAAATATCAAAATAATATCCACCAACTTTATTTAAATTAAACCCTCATAATCATATATATATAAACTCCTTTAATACAAATCTAGTTCAAATATAATACAACATCTCTTTAAATATTTGATAACTACTGCAGTGTCTAGATAAAATAAAACTCAAGACTCAGAGAAGCAGTTTACACAAAGAAGCCAGGGCGGAAGAAATCTAGCGTACAGGCCTGCTACTGAGGTCTGAAGACGATGACTCTCCTGAACAATAGTTAACGGAGGGGAGTCAGACCTCACTGAGTGAATTACTATAATATATATACATGCACACTAAATGATAATGCATACAATCAACAGTATATATATCTAATATGTATATATACAGACAAATACATACAGATACTATAAAATCATTTTATATATTTTACTGAAAATCATCGTTTATGAAGGATCAAATAGAACCCTATGATATCGCAACCTCAAAAACAGTGTTAGACAACACTCTAGCCATACATGCTCACTTATTCCAAATATATCCACTTAGTCCATTTAGACAGTAGACTGGCCTCGAGACACTAAGTCGACCGAGCTCCAGCAGTCTGACTGTCAGTGTGATTGGCCCCGAGACACTTGGTCAACCGAGCTCCAGCAATCACACTCCCAAATCATATCTCACACGTCAAATAATCATATCCAATCAATATCCATAAATGGTTAGTAATATAGCCTAAATGCTATAGGCGTACCGGTACGTACTCGGTCCTAGTACTGCCTACTAGGTAGCACGTTCTATTGATATCCTTCATTAATAAATATAAAACATTCATTCACAAATAAATGATGCATGAATTTAAATAAAATAACAATATAAACCATATATATACTGAAAATATACCAAAAGTAAACCAGGTATATCTCGAGTATATATACGTCAAACAAATCCAATCAAATTACAAATTAAGCTAGAAATATATTTAAAAACACTTTAAATATAATTTATTAATAAAACATGCATATAATTTAATATATACCAAAAATAAACCAAAAATAAACTAAAAATATACTTAAATACAAAT
The DNA here is from genome assembly GCA_947683625.1 of Mallotus nudiflorus. NCBI lineage: Eukaryota > Viridiplantae > Streptophyta > Magnoliopsida > Malpighiales > Euphorbiaceae > Mallotus > Mallotus nudiflorus. The sequence continues at coordinate 605,023 of CANTUR010001483.1, read as the reverse complement.
CACATTATTTATGCATATTTAATCAAAATAAAACATGCATTTCTAAATCATACACCCTAAACACACACACACACACACACACACACACATATATATATATATATATATATATATATATATATATATATATATATATATATAAAATAGTAACTCACACTTAGTGCGCTCCACGAGATGGGTCTGACGGGCCTGGTCCACTAGGCCTCGGTCTCGGCGCAAATAAACAAACAATAAATAATGGACATCAGAATAAACCTAACAGAAAATCCTAAAAACTCGATCTAGAATATTAAACACAAAAACAGGATTAGAGATCGACCGAACATCATGTTTTACGAGAATTCTACCAAAAATTCGGCAGAACCTCCCTTGTAAAACGGACAAAGAGTAGAGCCGACCCTGCAAAGAAATACACTTCGAAAAATAGGCATAACAACTCATCCACAACCCCTCGGTCGGACTCTAAACTACAGTCTACCAACCGGGGTCCACAATCACAGAACAATTTCAGAATTACCAAAAATACCCTTATAACATAGAAATACATTTTATAAGCAGAAATTACATAATTAACCTTTAAACACAGTAAAAATCGATAAAAACTCATTTTATTACTTTAACCGTATATTATATATATAATTGAAAATAATTCACAAAAAATAGTTTTAATCAGTTAAAAATACTAAAAAATTTGTAGAAATCATTTTTCTACCTTAAATGACTATTAAAACCAATTAAATTATATTTTTAGTCAATTTCATGTAAAATTACCAAAATACCCCTATATATATAAATATACTATAATTACTTCAAAAATTCACCAAAAATAGTATAATTATCCAAAATTAATTTTCTCAACATATTTATCAATAATATCAATAATTAAACTCAATTAACCAATTAAATTCAATTAAAAACACAATTAACCCTATTTTCCAAAAATTCCATAAACCTAATTAAATTCAAATAAATACATAGAAATTCATAAAAATTCCAAATAAATTCCTATAATTCATTTCAACACCTATAATTATCATAAAACACAATTTCATAATTTATTTAATTAATTTCAGAAAATTAGAAAATAATATTAAAATATTCAAAAATACCCAAAAATCAAAATAATTCCCAAAAATTCCACAAAAATTCATACATGTAGATTAAGCTAAGGGAAACAACATTTTGTGAAGGAATTTTTCATGAATCAATCAAATTAAAGTCAAAAAAATTCAAGAACCCTAATATGACCGATATCAAAAATTCAAAACCTAAGCAAATCAAGACCATTTCAAGTGAAACAAAGCTTGGAATCACACTCACCGAAGCTCAAGGAGAAGAAAGAGACTGGCGGTGTCGAAAATGGTGGCCGGAATTGTCATGAACGATGGTGAAGAAGAATTCGGCTTCTCCGGCCAAAATCAACTTCCAGACGCCGGAAACAGCTGCAACAGGCGATGAGGAAGGCTGAGGAAGGTGGTGGCATGCCAGACGGCACACCAACGGCAAGAAATCGGGATGGCAGCGACCGGACGGCGATGGGGAACGGAATCGGGGAAGAAGGAAGAAATCAGAGGCAATTTGGTAATTTTCCAAAAGTTTTGTTTTTTGACATATTATATGTATATATATATATATATACTTTACACTATATAATAAAATAATATTAAATTACACACATTAAATATACACCACACACATATAATTTGATATTTTAAAATTTAATAATAATTAAAAATAATTAAATAACAATAAAATTAATAAATAAATAATAAAATATTAGGGTAATAAATTAAACCCTAATTAAATAAATATATACACACATAGGCTTTATTTAGTAATTTAAAAATATGTATGAGTTCATGCAAGTCCGTAAATCTATTTAAAATAATTAATAGTAAATTATTTACGTGAAAATTTCTCCGAAAATGCAAGTTCCGGAAAAATTTTACGTAAAGTACTCAAAATAATACACAATAATTAAAATAGGTTTTAAATACATATCAACTCGTAAAATATCATAATATATTTACAAAAATTATTAATACTGCATATCCCGATGTGATATTAAAATATTTAAAAATACGGGATATTACAGATATGTATTATATTCAAACCTAACCTTCCATATATGCACCTAGCCTTATTGCTCATATGACCAAAAATCAAAGTCAATTTATTGTTTAACATTTATATGCCCTCATTAATAATCTACTATCCATAAGTAACAGAGCATCAATCCTAGGTAGCGTAGCCAACAAATTTAACTGAATGATCTTAATTTGTCTTCCAACTTAAAACTAGTAACAGTTCACCCATCATTAACTTTCCATAACAAAATTTTCAATAAACAAAACTACATTTCTTGAAATCATCTCATCTGAGAGACTGGTATCACCGTTAGCACAAAACATAGGACTATTTCCCCTTCTAACCCATTTCCATTCATTCCAATTAAAGGAATGAATTTTAGCTCCTATTTCAACCACCACTAAAGTATGATATTCATGTCAAGTGTCTACAAAATCACAAATAATGGGTCTAACTCTTGTATTTTGCAACCTTAAATCAGGCAGTCAAAGAACTTCCCTAGAGAAGGGATTTAAAAGCATATAAAAAGCAATATTAAGACTGGCTAAAGAATTCTAAATTATGTAGAAACCCAAAAGGCCTCTAATAAATCCTATGGGACCAATAGAATGTTATAAGAAGGGAGGGATTAGAGAGTGCATGACTAATCTCTTAACATAGCTATTTTCCTCCCTCAAAAGGTTTAATTGGGTAACTGAATTTTAAAAGGATCTTATAATAATTTTTTTAATTACACTTGCATCCTTATTAGAAGATTGGATATAATTGAAAGGATTTTAAAAGTTGATATGATAAATTGACACAACTTAAAGAATGGGATTCAACATAAAATTGAAGTAAAGTTGAGGATAAATGAAGCTATTATCCCTTTACAAAATATTGTATTTAAGTTAAGATTAAAGGATCTACTTGAATCTTTTTTAAGATTTTGTGGGATTTAATGAGTGGACATTAAGTTTAATTGGATAAAAAAATGAAGAACTGATAACGAATTAATATTAATTATAACCAACAAGGTATTGGTCCACTTTGATTCTTTTGTCCACACAAACAATTCTTTCTTTTTGTCCAAGGAACTATATAATAACAAGTACTTAGGATATAAAATTTATATAATTAGATATAATATTGTGTCTACTAACCATTAAAAAATTGTAATAATTAATTAAAGAGGATTAAAATATAAATACACACAATAAAAATAAACAACATATAAAAATATTATCTATTTATCTATTCTATGGCGGTAGCTGTTTGGACGACGACATATAAATACACATAATTTGATAGCTGTTTGGACGACGACACGGTTGGTGAAGTTAACAAGTGTAATTTAGAAAGGTCGGCTTGGTTATGCTTTTGCTAAATGAACAGATCATATTAGGAAAACACAGAGAAAAGATGTAAGTGCCTCAAACCCAATTTATTGACAAAATTTATATAGCTCTACTATTAAATAAGTTTGTTTAAAAGAAAGGGGAAACTCTAATTCCCTATTTATTTGTAGAGAATAATTTTTTTTTTCTAAAATTGATTTTTTTAGAAAATTAATTTTTCATTTTTTTTTACAAAAAGTAATTGCAGAAAACTTAGAACATTGTGTTTTATTTGTGATGTGGATTAGGCAATATTGAATTTTATGGATGAATTTGACAAAATGAGCGTATGCACTTGAATTTTAAATGGATGGTCGTGACGACACCGATTGACCCACAAGATTTATAATATATTAAATCGAAGCTGATTCAGAGGGTTATAATAAATGCTACAACTTTGTCAGTAGCAACTCATTTTCGGGCCCAAATTCCTTTGTTTAGTCCCTTAAATTTGACATTAAAATTAATGTTCCTTTCTTTTTTTGGAGTTTTAGTCTTTTTCTTTTTTGATTTTAGGGTTTTTTCCCCTAAACACTATTTATTTATCTCTTTGAGTTGTTTGGAGACAATTTTGATTAATTTAAAATAAATTACAGATGTAATTCTTCAAATTCCTTTAGTATTCTTTGAATCAACAGGGTTTTGGTTTATTGTTTTCGGCATTCTTAGAATCAACGAATTCAATTCTTTCTTAATGCTTCTGCTACATCAATTTATTAAATTTAAAAACTGTTTTCTAATTTTTAAAATTATATTAATTGTTATAATATAATATTTTTTTACATATGTTAATATAATGCATGGTTCTTAATATAATTCTATATTATATTTAAAAATAAAATTTTTGTGTTTCTTTAGATTATTAAAAAAAGTATGACTCTAATGTTAAATAAAAGTTTGTATATATTATCTGTTGCTAAAAAATAGGTGATAGTTAGGAATCCTAACGTTTGAAAAAAAATATTTTGTGTATCAAATCAATTGTTAAAAAATAGGTAATAGTTAAGGATTCTAATGTTATTTTTTGTATATACAATTATTATTATTATTTTTTTATTTCAAAAAAAGTTAAAAAAATTAAATATAAAATCCATTGCTAAAAAATAGATGATAGTTAACAATTCAGTTGTTACTAAAATTGGTTAAATGATGTATATATATTCAAACTCATATAAAAGAGACGTTGCAACAATTTGAAAAAAAAAAAACTAAAAAATAGTAAAAGTGATTGGTTAGGAATTGAACTATTGGGTTTCCAAATTCTATTAAAAATTTTGAAAATAAGATTTGGAAATATTTAGAAAATTGTAGAATTTGAACATAAAACTCTATTTTTCATCTTTCATAGAAAATTTTTCTAGAAAACACCATTTGTTTTTCATAAATAAAAAACCCCTAATTGTCTCTTTTCTCTTCTTTTACTTTTTGTAATTTTTATACAATAAAAAAACTTCCATTGATCACCACTGATTATTTTTCTTAAATCAATGATGGTCTCTTATTATTTTATTTATTTTATTTCACTTCTTTACATTCAATAAATATACATCTTTGATCTATTATTTTTTTAATAGATATTTTTTTAATCTTCTTTTATAAAGATACTTTTTTTTTAAATATATAATTTTATTATTTCTGTTTTAAGAGGTATGATTATCTCCTAACACTGCCACCTTAGAAGCTAGTCATACTGTGGTTAAAGTCCGCTTCAAGAACGTTTATGCCTACAGATAACCCTAAAATTGTTCCAAGCTATTTCTTTACAGGAATTTATTGGTATGGTGAATTGTGCAAAAGGGTGTTGTTAATATAAATTACAGAGATCATTTGCAGAGATCATGCAAAATAAATTACAGGTTTATGTTGGTAACGATTGTGATTGGATTTTGCATATACAATTCTGCAAATAACTTCTTTTTTTTTTTTTTTTTTAAGAATTACAATAATCAATATGTTAATAGTCAGTTTGTTAATATATTAGCAAAAGGAGGAGATAAATTTATCTAAATTTAAACGGACCACCATATTCAGCAATTGGTAAAACCGCAAATTCAAAGGGCCTGAGATATATGAATTTTCAAGAGTATTAATCCTTTCGGGAGTGAGGGGAGGTCTCGAACAGGAGATGAGCACCTCACCAGACCATCCTGGATAACTTTCACATTATACAATATTGCCTCAGGGAATAGAATGATGAATGGTGATGGAAATCTTGTGTTTGACTTCTATGGTGACAAGGTATGTAATTAAATGTTTATAACCTTCAAAAAAATAATTATAATTCTTGCTTAAATCATTTTATTTTGTTTTATATTCTCAATTTGAAGTAGAATGAATTAAAAATTCCTAATGATGATTTATCCAAACATATGAATATAAAATTTCTTCCATGATTATTGATTGAATTCATCATTTGTAATGCCGTGAACACAATTTTTGCTATTTAATTTGCCAATTTTTCTGAGTTCTTAACTAGAAGAGCATTAATTTTAGTCTCGGAGTTCATGTAGCTACCTTCAAATCATTAAAACTGAAGGACTTGAACTTGAACTTGCATTACAATAGTGTCCACATATAGTTGGTTTTGTTCTATATGTCTCATAATGCAGGTAATATCACATGTACTAGCTACAGGTGCAGCTGCAGGATTTGCTGCACCAAATGATTTGGAGCCTATATTTTCAGGGTCGAAAAATGTTGACACTTTCTTTAAACTGAAATAGACATCATGTTTATTGGAGCAAAAGATTATAAATTATTAAATAATTATAAATTTTTAAACTGATATATAAATCATATTTAAAGTGACATATGCAATATATACTTTCCTTCAGTATCTTCCTAGAAAAGAAATGTTAGTTATCTAATTACCACTTGTGTATTTTACTGTTATAACAATAGTTATCTAGCATTAGTTGTATTCTCATTCCCATCGGGTTGTTACTCTTTGATTGTATCTGTATTTAAACGCTGACAAGTCTAATGACTTGATTATCATTCTCCGCATATTTGTATCTCTGACTTGGTATCAGAGCGGGGTTTGCATTGTGACGTCTTTTAGCTCTTCTTCATCCTCATCTTCTACTTCTTCTTCTTCTTCCCTGACAGCCTCAAACACCATTACTACACCCTCTTTTGGTTCAGCACCTTCCATAAACACACCATCAACCAATCTGTTCTGAATCCTGCTTACACCACTTGATTTGCTAAGGACCAACTCCTCTTTTCCTGGTTGCTCTCGTCAATTACAGAAGAAATCTACCCACAACTCATCGGTCTAAACTGAACTTCAGAAGTTTGGACAGCTCTGGCCTCCGCATATGGAGTGGTCAGTCATGCTCAACGCACACAGCTCCACATTGAGTTATACAATCTGTCCAAGGATGACAAACCAGTGTCTCGATATCTTTATCAAGCTAAGGCAATCGCTGACTCTCTCATATTAGCCGGACAAGCCATCTTTACATTGGAATTCAATGCTATTATTTTTTGTAAATTGGGAGCTGAATACAATGGAATTATTGGAGCGCTTCAACAACGTACTGACAGCATCATTTTCAATGAGCTATATAGGCAACTAGTAGCTTATGATTTGCTGTTGAAATCTCAAGAGCCTCAATTACCTTTGGCAAACTTGGCCCATCGCTATTCCTTCTCTCCTAGAATGCCGAATTTTCGATCCTTATCAGCATGTGTTAGACAGCGTGGAGGCAGATGCAGTTATCAATCCATTTCTTGCCAAATTTGTGGTTTATCTATGTTAACGTGATTATAGGAATCAATAACATCAATTACCTAATTCTATGATGTAAATAGACAGATTTTTAGAAAGTATTTTTAGAATGTGTATATCACAAGCATTGACAGCTTTTCTTTCCTCTATGATGTAAATAGGCAGATTTTTAGGAAGCCCTATTCTTTCTTTCCTATTCTAGTCATCGGACTCTTGTATAAATATCAGTCTTCATTGTACAAAAGATATATACAAAAAATTCCTTTTCCTTTATCATGGTATTAGAGCTTTTCTTCTTTTCTGCAAATTTTCTGGTTCTTGGCTCGTGATTTTTGGTGCCTTATTTTGCATAATTTCTTAAGATCCCTACCACCTCCACTTCCAAATGGAGAAATCTGATATTGCAAAACCTATTGCAACGGTCTTGACTGGTTCAAACTATAATCTGTGGGTCCAAGGAATGAAGAGTTTCTTGATCGGTCGTAAGCTTTGGCGTATTGTTACCGGAGATATCAATAAGCCAACCAAACAACAAGATGAAACTGATGAAAAATTTGCTGACCGCCTTGAAGATTGGGATAGCAAAAACCATCAGATTATTACTTGGTTTCGCAACACCTCTATTCCATCCATTCACATCCAATTTGCTGATTATGACACTGAAAAAGAAATTTGGGATTTCTTGGCCAGTAGATATCGAACCACTGGACTTGCTCATTACTTTCAGTTATGGACTACACTTTATAATTTGAAACAAGAATCTGGTCAATCTGTGAATGATTTTCTTGCTCAAGTTCAACCGATTTGGAATCAACTATCTCAGGCTAAAATAAGTGAAGATCATCTTCATCTTATTCAAGTTCTCATGGCTCTTTGACCTGAATATGAAGCTGTCCGAGCCTCTCTACTGCATCGACATCCTTTTCCTACATTGGATATTGCTATACAAGAAATCATTTTCGAAGAAACTCGCCTCAATCTTGACAAAACCTCGAATTTGACTGAGTTTTGAATTCCTAGATCGAGTCTTTCTTTAGAAGTATGAGTTAGAAATTTATTTTCATAATATTATATTTATTTTTTAGATGTGCCAAGACCGAGGCCTATCAGACTAGACCAATCAAGTCAATCTCGAGGAGCACAAACCAATGAGTTATTATTTTATATATACATTGCATGTAGCTGCATGATTATGAGTTTTCATATTTTAACATGAATTATTTTATTAAATGAATAAGTATATTTTTGGTATATTTAATATATTTGTGACATATATGCTTGATTTATTTTTAGTATATATTCATATACATGTGCCATTTATATGTTGGTATATTTTCGGTATATATTCAGTATATTTTGATATATGCTCAACATATATTCGGTATATTTTTGGTATACTTGTGGTATATTTTGGTATATAAGTGGCATACATATGTGAATATTTTTAATATATGCCTGGTATATATTTGGGGATATAATTGATATATTTCTTTATGAAATGAATGTCGTTGGTGATTTAATTATGTATTTTATTATTTTCCATACATATACGATTTTATTTGAAAGATATCAATAGAACATGCTACCTAGTGGGTTACACTAGGACTGTGTATGTACCAGTTCATTAGATTTAGGATTTGTCATTGTGAGAATCGTTTGAGGTGAAATTTGATTATTTTGATTATTGAGAATATCAATATGAGTAAGTAGTGTAATTGTGGGAGCTTGGTTGACTTAGTGTCTCAAGGCCAATCACACTGACAGTGAGAATACTAAAGCTTAGTTGACTCAGTGTATCGAGGCCAGTCTACTATCCAAAATGGAATAAGATAATTACTTTAGAATTAAGTGAGTCTGATGGCTAGTGAGATATTTTGATTGAGATTGCGAATATTTAGGGTTCTATTTGATCCTTCACTTAAACAAATGTTTTCTGAATTTATATATATATATATATATATGTATAAGTGGATTTTAGCATTTGTGTGAAATGTCTGTATATATTTATATTTATATATATATTGATGCTTAATCGCACATGACATTAGGAGGTGTGTGTATATATATTATAATAATTCACTCAGTGAGGTCTGACCCTCTCTCAACCATTTTTTTCAAAAGAGTTTTCTTCGTTAGACCGTACCAGTAGTACTTTATGTCGGTCTTCTTCCGCCTAGCTATTTTATGTAAATTTCATATCTGGATTTTTATTGTATTCTAGAAAATTGAAGTAGTAGTGTTATTATATTAGTAATGTGTTGTACGAGTTTGAGATTTATGTATTCAGAATACTGTATGAAATAATATTTGAATATTATTTCATAATATTTAAATATTTATTTTTATATCAATTTAATTTTTAATTTGGTCATATTTTTATATTATTTATTGCATGTGTTTTTATTTTTAAGGCTTGTTACAGGTTTTGGATTCAAAAGAATTTTGTTCCCTAACGTCGGTCATGACTCCCGATTTGAGTCGTGACAGTGACAATGTTCCTACAAGAGAGACAAATTTCATATCTGGATTTTTATTGTATTCTAAAAAACTACAGTAGTAGTATTATTGTATTAGTAGTATGTTATACTAGTTTGAGATTTTTGTATTCAGAATACTATATGAATATTTTATTTATGAAATGATATTTGAATATTTATTTTTATATCAATTTAAGTCTTAATTCTATCATATTCTTATATTATTTATTGCATGTATTTTTATTTTTAAGGCTTGTTGCGAGTTCCAGATTCGAAAGAATTCTCATTTTCTAGCACTCGTCATGACTCTCTATTTGAGTTGTGACAGTGACAATGTTCCTACAAGAGAGAGAAATGTACCTTTGCCTTCTTTATGAGAGAAAATGGGGAAAGGAGCATTGTACTCATTAGCTAATTCTCTTACCTCTTCATTATCATGAATTACATGCTTATCCTTATAAAACGTAATCTTGAACCTTATTGATGTTTTGAAAATATGATTGAAAAATTAGGATTAATAGGTTAAAATTGCAGTGGGTATGATGAATTTGAAAGGAATTTGGAGTTAGAGAGATGTGGAATTAAAGCAAAATGAAGAATGAATTCTAGGGTTTGAAAGGGGGTGACCCAAATTTGAATAAATGTGAGAAGTTTCTTTAGGTGTTTAAATTTATTATAAAAATTGTGATCGCAATAAAAAGTTTGGGGATACTTGTTTAAAAGCGCCTACATTTGCAAAATTTCCTACAAACGTAGAAAGAATGGTTGAAGTTCTATTTTGAAAGAGCTACGAGCATAGGGTTATTATGATTTCATAAAAAACCTAAATGGTTAGCATTGAAAAGCCTATGATTGTAGACTTTCCTACGCTTGCGATCGAAGGATATTTGAATAAAAGGATCATGCAATCACAGAATTCTTATGATCACTATAAAAAGTGATTTATAAATCCTTGTAATTTTTCTGAAAGTGTAATAGATTTGTGCGCTATTCACCATAAGGCAACTCCACCTAAAAGAAATATATAAAAATAAACTATAAGACTAAGAATACAACTTATATGATGAAAATGCATGAAAATAAAGTGCAAAATAAAGAGAAATTAAGGAAAAAAGAATACAACTTATAGGATGAAAATGCATGAAAATAAAGTGCAAAATAAAGAGAAATTAAGGCAAAAACTAATAAAATAAAATAATATAAAAATAGGAATTACTAATTTAAGGTCATTACTAATTTTGAAATTGCTCTTGCAACTACTCGTTCCTCATATCAGAAATCTAGCCACAACTCTTGTAAGAATTGCAATAAAACTGGTCATGTTTTTGTTAGTTGTCCGACTATCGAATGCAGATATTATCATGCTCTTGGCCATATTCTTGAGAATTGCCCGACTTGTCCTCCACGACCAAAAGGTGTGGTCTTTAAACCCAAGACTGTCTCGAAGCTTGGCCTTCCTTCTGTATCCATTGCTGCCACTGACGGTTCTGCTGCCATCACTATGAGTGATCTTGAAGCATTATTCAAATAGGTTATCTCTTCCAATTCATCTACTGCCATGTCTTTCACTCCAGGTACGTCACATTGGCTCTATGACTCTGCCTGTTGTAACCATATGACTAATAATGCTAACCTGTTGTCTTCTACCTCATCGAATTATTCCCTGCCATCGATCCACACTGCCAATGGTAGCAAAATGAATATCACTCACACTGGTCATGCATCTACCTCCAATCTTAGTCTTCCTAAAACCTACTGTATCCCTAATTTAGCCCTCAATCTTATCTCTGTTGGTCAGTTGTGTGAACAAGGGCTGAATGTTAACTTTTCCCTTTCTTGTTGTCAGGTACAGGATCCACAAAAGGGACAGATTCTTGGGACAGGTCGCAGGGTGGGTTGATTATTTGAACTTGCCTCTCTTTATCTTCCTCAGAAATTTCTGTCTGCTGCTACAACTACCAACTCTTCTATTCACTAATGGCATCTTCGTCTTGGTCATGCCTCAGCTAGCAAAATTCAATCTTTAATTTCTCGTGGCTTGTTAGGATCTATAAAATTTGAGTCATTTAATTGCTTACGTTGTCAGCTTGCAAAATAACCAGCGTTGTCTTTCAATCTTAGTAATTCCATTTCAGAGAGTCCTTTTGACTTAATTCATTCGGACATTTGGGGTCCTTCCCCTATTTCTTCAATAAATGGTTTTCATTATTTTGTGTTGTTCATTGATGATTATTCTCATTTTACATGGATCTATTTTTTGAAAAATCACTCTGAATTACCATAAATTTACACTTCATTCGCTAATATGATTAAAAATCAATTCTCTTCTACTATTAAAATTCTTCGAACAGATAATGCTATGGAATATAGGGATTCTTCCTTACTCCAAATTCTCAATCAACAAGGTACTTTGGTTCAATATTCTTGTCCTCACACTTTCCAATAAAATGGACGAGCTGAATGCAAACATCGTCATATACTTGACTTTGTTCGTGCTCTTCTTCTTTCTGCCTCTTGTCCCAAAAAATTTTGGGGTGAAGTCACTCTTACTGCAGTCTACAGCATTAATTGAGTCCCTACCTTAGTTCTCCAAAATTTATCCCCTTTTAAAAAATTATTTGGTAAGCCTCCTGACTATTCTCTACTTAAACCTTTTGGTTGTGCCTGTTTTGTTCTTCTACAACCCCATGAACGTATGAAATTAGAACCACGTGCTCATTTATGTTGTTTTCTTGGATATGGTATTGAACATAAAGGGTATCGTTGTTGGGATCCTATTACCAATAGACTTCGCATATCTCATCATGTTACCTTCTGGGAAAATACCATGTTCTCATCTCTTTCTAAATTTCACCACTCTGTTAATGTTGACTCTATGTTTTTCATTGATTCCTCCGTTGAGTTATTTCCAAGTTCTGACATAGAAAATTCTGACACGCTCAATAGTAGGCCTTCCACACCTGCTCCTAGTGATTCTACTCCTGCTGTTGATCCTGAACCTGTTGATCCTCCACCTATCCTTGACACCACTCTTCGTCGTTCCACCCGTGTAAAAGAACCTCCTCATTATCTTACTGATTTCCATTGTTATTCTGCTATTGCCACCATTCATGAGCCTCGCTTTTATCGTGAGGCAAGTACTAACCCTCTTTGGCAGAAAGCTATGTCTGAAGAACTTCAGGCTTTAAAGAGAACTCATACCTGGGACTTAGTTGATCTTCCTCCTCACAAGTCCCCTATTGGCTGCAAATGGATTTATAAAATCAAGACTCGTTCTGATGGGTCCATTGAGCGCTACAAAGCTCGCTTAGTAGCCAAAGGTTACACTCAAGAATATGGGATCGATTATGAAGAAACTTTCGCTCTGGTTGCTCGATTGACATCAGTCTGTAGTTTATTAGCTATTGCTGCAGTTTACAAATGGAAGCTTCTCCAGATGGATGTCAAAAATGCATTCCTCCATGGTGATTTATCCGAAGAGGTGTATATGCATCCTCCCCCTGGCTATCATTCTCCTCATAAGGTTTGCAAGCTCCGATGAGCTTTGTATGGCTAAAAACAAGCTCCTCGAGCCTGGTTTGCCAAATTTAGTTCTACTCTTGCTCAACTTGGCTTTATCTCTAGTCCACACGATTTTGCATTGTTCGTTCATCAAACTGACCATGGTATTGTACTTCTACTACTTTATGTTGATGATATGATCATAACAGGGAATGATATATCTGATATCTCCAAATTACAACATTTTCTTAGTCAATGTTTTGAAATGAAAGACCTTGGCCATCTCAGTTATTTTTTGGGTCTTGAAGTTTCTCATACTTCTGAAGGTTATTATCTCTCTCAAGCTAAGTATGCATCTGATCTACTTTCTCGAGCAGGCATTACTGATGGTAAAACTATATCAACCCCATTGGAACTCAATTGCAAACTTACTCCTCTCGATGGCACTCCTCTTGATGATCCTACCTTATATCGACAACTTGTTGGTAGTCTTGTTTATCTCACTGTTACTCGCCCTGATATCTCATATGCAGTTCACTTAGTCAGTCAGTTCATGTCTGCCCCTCGCTCATCGCATTTTTTTGCAGTTCTTCGGATACTTCGCTATATTAAAGGCACTCTTTTTCATGGTCTCCATTTTTTTACTCACTCCTCTTTGGTGTTATCTGGCTACTCTGATGTTGATTGGGCTGGTGATCCCACAAATCGTCGTTCTACTACTGGTTATTATTTTTTCTTAGGTGATTCTCTTATCTCTTGGTGTAGTAAAAAGCAAACAGTCATTGCTCGTTCCAACACCGAATCTGAGTATCGTGCTCTAGCTGACGCTATATCTGAATTACTTTGGTTACGCTGGTTGTTATTTGATATGGGTGTCCCACAATCTTCTGCTACTATGCTTCATTGTGATAATCAAAGTGCTATACAAATCTCTCATAATGACATTTTTCATGAGCATACCAAACACATTAAACTTGATTGCCATTTTATTCGTCATCATGTTACTCAGGGCACCATACTTTTGGTTCCCATCTCCTCTGCTAACCAAACCGTTGATATCTTCACCAAAACCCATCCACCCACACGTTTTCGAGATTTACTAAGAAAACTCAAGTTGGCATTCACTATGCCATCTTGAGTTTGAGGGGGGGGGGGGGTGTGTAACGTGATTATAGGAATTAATAGCATCAGTTGCCTAATTCTATGATGTAAATAGGCAGATTTTTAGGAAGTATTTTTAGAATGTGTATATCACAAGCATTAGCAGCTTTTCTTTCCTCTATGATGTAAATATGCAAATTTTTAGGAAGCCCTATTCTTTCTTTCCTATTCTAGTCATCGAACTCTTGTATAAATATCAGTCTTCATTGTACAAAAGATATATAAAAAAAATTCCTTTTCCTTTATCAATCTAATCACTCGGCTTTTACCTCCATCGTTTTAATATAAATCTCACACCTCGACCGCGATCTAACTAAACCTATTAGGCTAAGGAATTATTTTTCAGAACGAAAGAATTATTTAGAGTCACCAACTCGGTATCATGCTAATCTCACCAAACTGAATGACCATAACGGATTGCTTCCTCTTCCTTTAGCGGCGCCTACACCTGAATTCCCTAGTAGTGGAGCTACTCATCATGTAACTCTGAACTTAGCTTCCTTGAGCATCTCTCATGAGTACAAAGGTAAGGATTGTTTACTTGTTGGTAATGATGATGGGCTTCCTATCTCTAACACTGGTGCATGCTTTCTTCTAAACAAACCTTCTCTTTACAAAATGTTTTGCATATTCCTACTATTACTGAACCATTATTATCTGTTCCTAAACTATGTCAAGATAATAATTGTTTCTTTGAGTTTCACACTAACCATTGTCTTATTAAGGATGAGGAGACCAAGGAGACACTGCTTCAGGGAACAAGTGAGGTGGGTTTATACAAATTAAATGGCATATTGTCGTCTCCCAAAATCATGAATGCTATTGTGTACCTTGCTAGCTTGGAAGAATGGCATGTACGCTTTCGACATCCGAATTACCGAGAAGTACGTCATTTGATTCATGATTTTAAATTACCTTGTTCAAAAAATAAAATAGTTGTTAATAAATGTGAAGTCTACTGTTTGGGCAAACTTTATCGTGTGTAATTAGGTTTAACAAATCATTGCAGTACAAGACCCCTACAATTGATTCATTCTAATATATGGGTCCTGCATCAATGCTTTCTTATTTAGGATCCAAATATTTTGTTATCTTTATCCACGATTAAAGAAACGTAATAGAGTTCCATTATAATATAACACTTTACTACAATTTTTATTTTTTATATAATAATCTAATTTTACAAATTTCATAGAGTTATAATATAATAAGTTATTACATTTTCATAATTTTTTATTTAAATAATTATACAACACTATCTCCATATCTTTATTGTTAATATTTTCATAATTAATTATTTTACAAAATTTACTAATTTTAATTTTAATTATTCAGTTATTAAATTAAATTTAGTAACACTTATAAAATTATATTATCTAATTTGACTTAAATAAAATTTTAAATTAGTTTAATTTTTGTTAAAAATAAAATATAAATAAAATTGGGAACATATTTTTAATCAAATTAGAATTATATAATTAATTTAATTTTTATTATAGATAAAATAAAGTTAAACTAATTATAATAGAAAATATATTTTCAATTAGATTAGGATTATATTTAATTAATTTAAATTAATTTTTATTAAGTAAAGACTTCTTCATAATTTTATCTATCGTGTGTGTATATATATATATATATATATATATATATATATATATATATATATATATATATATATATATATATATATATATATATATTTTGCTTGTGCATGTAATGCGGCCAATCCAGTTAACAAATGCTGCTCTCAAAGTTAATAAGCCATTAGCTTATTTGGCCACACATGAATATAACAAGCAACTTGATTCACTATGTATGTGTTTTGTAAAAAAAAAAAAGACATTTTTTTTTATTTTTCTTATGTTTTAGCTAATTGTTAGCATTTAATTTAATTACATTACACTTTTTTCGAAAATCAAATTTTGAATTTTTGAAGCTTGAGAAGGTGAATACATTGGCGGATCAACAGGTTCAAAACTACATCACTTTCGAGGCTATGGAAAGTAAGCAAATTAATAATTTTCAAGCATTAGTGGAATTCCAGTATTTCAAAAACTCGTACGCCTATATGAAAGAGGTAGACTTTTGTAGGTTGAAGACCACTCATGAATAGTCTTTTGGGGTGATAACTCTGAATTAATATTTTTGCTTGTAGAACCTGCATGGACGAGGAGAATGGATAAAGGGGTGGGATTTCTCCCATAAACACTCAAAAGTTTAAGTCAGTAATGGTTTGAGTAAAATATAATAAAGTGAATAGGCATAAAAGAATAAAGAATAAAGAGTGATTACTTAGATGATGTGATGGAATGATGTCTTGGTGATGTTGTATGATGAGAATTAGGAGATGAAAATGAGAATGAATGAATGACATGAGATGTCAAAGATATATTTATAGGAGAATATATTGCTCAAACCTCTTCGGAATATGATTCCTTAGTCTTGTAAGATTGTCTTATTCAGAAAAGAATGAGATTTCTTTTATAGAGTAATCTTCCTAATTGAAATAGAATTCCTTATTAAGTTTTCTTCTTATTTAAGAAATCCTCTTCTTTAGGAGAAATATAAACCTTATTAGAATAGGATACTGATATAGGATATCAAAAGTCCTCCTTGAAAGTCTATTTTGATATTTATGTCCGATGTATCAGGGTCTATAAGATTATGGAAAACGTCATTGTATATGCCTGGAGAGAGAGATTGCTTGAGTAATTGCATTTTATATGGAAGGGTGAGTTGAGGTGGCCAACCTCAGTCATAGGAAAAGATAAAGCTCAGTATGGAGTCTTGAAATCATCGTATAAGAACATCGTTGAAGTGCCAGCTGGACTTAAGTGCATAAAATATGCAATAAAAATGCTTTGGGGGTAAAAGATTAACCCGTCAATGTGGAGACGACATGACAAAACCAATCATCACTAGAGTTTTGATGCTCGGTGCATTAAAAGCACGGTCTGAGTGCTAAACCTCAATACTATATAAGTGACCTGAGGGTGCCAACTTCAGTCACTGGATTTAGATGCTCAGAACCTCAGTACTATAGAAATGACCTGAGGGTGCCAACTTCAGTCACTAGATTTAATCTTGGTGCATTAGAAGTGCAGCTCAAGTGTTGTATAGTCTTGGTGCATTAGAAGTGCAGTCCGAGTGTTGTATAATGTTACTCGATTTATGAACTTTAGTAACTCTTTTGATGACAACTGCCTAGTTAAAATAATTATTGATATTAAGTTCAGACATTATTGCTACAGATGTTTGATTTTTTGAGCATTTATTGTTGGTATTTTTATAAAAGGTAGGATGTTTATGATCCTAATAGTGAGTTTGAGCCCTTTTAATCTGAGCTCCATAATATGGGATAGTAATTTTGTGAGCGTTTTTGAAATGATGGACGGTGGGTTTTTAAGGACCAAAATTTGGGTTTGCCCAATCTGAATTTTGAGATGAGAATTTGTAATTTAAGTGAAGGGTCAATGTTGCACTGCTTTTGAAATAGAGAATAGTGTGTGATGCTGGCTAGGATGTTTTAGAATTGCCTTTTAATTTATTCGGCTATGTGGCAACTATACTTGACTCCATTCTTGAATTTCCCTTGTTGGATATTCTCTGAAATTTTCATGAATAAGGATCTTCTACAAAGTAGGATTTCCTTGAATGTTTTTTTATCTGACTTTTAATAGGAACCACCATTTGTTATCTGAGCATAAGTGAATGCTTGTTTGTCTTAGTGTTGTTTGGCAATATGTCTAATTTCTTTTGTCAATCTCTGCATATTGACGCCAAGTGAGATGATTAAAGTGTCTAATTGTTTGGATTGATGGGTGCTTAAAGTAGTGTCTTCAATAAATATGTTTTCTTTATCTGTAGTGATAGATAAAAGAAAAATAGTTTTGGGATCGTATAATCAATCTCATTTGATGGTTAGTCCTTGTGTAATAAATATGTCAAAGGTAATTAATGTATATTTTTCATGAATAATAATCTATGGACGAACATTTACATGTAGATGTATAAGCATGCTTGTGTGACGAGCTATAAATATTCATATAAGAATAAATAAGATATAGAAATAAATAAATTAAATAATATCAAGAGAAACTAAAAAAACTTATCTCCTGATGTACTCTTGTCCCGCTTTTGAATTCACGAATATTTATGTTCATCGTTTGCTTCAATTGTTGCTTGAATGACCTTGTCTTTGAAGATGTTGCCTAAGTTTATGTGTGCCCAATTTATTGGCATTTTGTGTATATCTATCTTCATGAAAATATACCGTCTGAATATACTAATCCGAGATTATTAGCTGGATCAAGTTCCCAAAGCCCATGATGATTTTTTTTATTGATACTTATGAGTATCGATGTTGAGTTGCTTATGGTAACATCCACACTGGTATTGTTTTACTATAATAATAAATAATAAAAGAATGAGAATCTCGGGATTGCTTGATCCATCTCAATTAATGATCCATCCAGGTGATAATAATTTAAGAAAATTGGATATAAAAATAAATAATTAGGAAAGAAACTTATCTTGGTTGTAGTGCTCTTGTTCTGCCTCTTGAAGTAATGAATATTTATGTTCATTATGGATATGAAAAATTGTTGCTGATTAATTTAAAAAACCTATTAATTCCTCATGGAGCTTATGGTTCATTCTTTTATTTTTACTTTACTATCCAAGCTCCAGCAAAATAAATTAATATATTAATATATACTTGTGAAGTTATTGTCATGGTTGCCTTAGATATTCATATAATGCTAAAACTCAGGAGATGCTCAGAGATTGGGAGATGTTCATGAATGTTCGAATCTTCCATACTTGCTCATTACTCAGAGTCTGAGTGTCTATGAAATCAATGCTCAGATTTCCAAGGCTTTAGTGGAAGGTACTCGTGTTGTTCAGATGCTCAAAGTCTAAGTGCTTATGAAGGGTACTTGTTGGATGCCCAATGTCCTAACCTCGATGCTCAGATATCAAAGACTTTGATGTTCAATGAAAAATTATTTACATTCTTTGATGCCCAAGCTCATATTCTTTGATGCTTAAACTCGAATGCTTGATGGTCTCATGCTTTGAAACTTTGTCACTTAAAGCTTGATGGATGCTCACAAAGCAAATGTTTGGTATTTGACACTCATTTGAAGTTTTGATGTATGGATCTTCAAGGCTCAGTAATGAAGAAAATGATTTCAGACCTGCATTTCTAATTATTCCCCAGCTTTGGTGGTGCTTTGGTGCTCGGTCAACTCAAATATCCGAGTGTTAGTGCTCGAAAGGTCAGTGCTCTGAAGCTCAGTGCTCAAAATCTCTGTGCTTGATGGTTGAAATCTTAGTGTTTAGTATTTGATGTTCACTTGATACTCGATTTTAGTTTTGAGAACCATTCATCGAATACTAGCATTCTTAAATCTCGGTATAAGGTCATATGGTCCAGCTTTGTGAATTTAGAGGAAAATGTGTAGACGTCTAGCATTTTTCCATCACTACGTCTGATCTAGGTGTCAAACTACTTCCTAGCCTTGATGCTCGATGATTTGTTTTAGTTGCCTAGCTGTCTTACTATTTGCCTTGATGATCTTTACACTATTTCAATATGAATTTGTCACTAATGTCTGAATTGAATTTTTTTATAATTATGCTTAGAGAAATTGTGATTTTGTTGCGTCTTTGAGAGGTCAAGCTAAATTCCTAAAAAGCAAAGATAATTCAGAGAGAATGAGACTTCTTCTATAGAACAATCTTCCTAATTGAAATAGACTTCCTTATTAAGTTTTTTTCTCATTCAAGAAATTCTCTTCTTTAGGGGAAATATAAAACTTATTAAAATAGGATACTGATATGGATATCATGGGGGTTGAAGATCAACCATGAAGTTTCTGCAGATCCATGCTGCTTCTCTAGTTGTTATGATAGTTTGACTAAAAAAAATAAAATCTTTGTTGTATTGGTGGTAGACACAGGATTTTTTTTTAATATTAATTTTGTGTTAATGTTTTTAAAAAATTTTAAAAACATTATAAGTATGTTCTTGGGTGTACTTTTTTTTTAATCATTATTTAGTGCAAACTAAGCAAAAATTTGCAAAGTCGACTCACAAGAATTTCCAAGTATGTTAAGAAGTCATTTGGCCATTTAGGTCAATTATTTGGCCATTTAGGTCAAGACTCATCGACTATACTATGTTAAACTAAGTACAGCTGCTTCAAACTTTTGAATAATTAGATAATTGATCGCACCCCTTATGTTATAAAATTAATTGCAGCTCATAAATTCTTGAAAGTCTTTAGTACTAAAAATGTATAAAATATTTTATCTAAAAGTGTATTTAGTATAAATGAATTATACAAAAGTTTGTGGAACTCATTTACAATTCCAAATGATATGTGTTTGGTTTAAATAAACATGTTGTAGAATTCATTTACAAATTTAACTTTTTAAAATTTTTTTATTCCTTTCAAAAAAAATTGTAGAATTGATTATAATTATATCTAATTCTAACAAAATAATAAGAATTTCCAAATGAATTCCACAATTTTTAAGTCTATATTTCTAAATGACAAAATCAGCCCTCATTATTTTTATTTTCAAAATTATCTTTCTATTTAAAAGGGTTTTTTTTTTTTTTACCAAAAATAAAAATTAACCTAAGATAACAAAAACAGAATTCATTTGAATTGAATTTCATAAACTATTCATTTAAATCAAACACACTTCATTAATAAAAAATTCATTTCAAAATGAATTCAACTTAGAATTCATTTAAAAATAGAGTAATTTTTTTATAGAATTAAACCAAAGATAATGTAGGAGTATCAATTTAGATTTTATTTGGTTACAGAAGGCTGTCAATAAGTAGAGTCTTTATGACTAGAAGGCATACTCAACCCATAAATTAGGGAATAACAATTCCACAAAAATTTCATTGAACCATTATTGGCTTATCATAGAATCACATGAGAAGAATTGAACAAATACGAGCAACAAGTCACAGTTAGTGGTGTACGTATCTCTTTACTTTTCATGCTAAAGTGTGTCTATACAAATATATTTCTAATTGCTTGTGAACATCTAGAATATGGCCAATCGAGTTAACAAATGCTACTACCAAAGCTTATAAGCCATTAGCAAAGACTTTTTCGACAGAAAGCTAAGAGAAAATCCCATTGTATTTCTTTTAAGAACAAACTTCTCCAAAAATGAAAGAAGATGCAAAGACTTCTTTGACAGAAGGCCAAGAGAAAATCTTACTTTATATTTTGAAGAAGAAGCTTTTCCATAAATGAAAGAAGATGCAAACACTTCTCAACTAGAAAGCTAAGAGGAAATCCCCTTGTATATTTTTCAAGAAGATTTTCCTCTATATATTTTTCAAGAAGAAACTTCTCTAGCATAATTTTCAAGAAGAAACTCCTCTATAAGAGCATAAAGAAGAAAACCAAGAGGAAACCCGTTATGTACTTCTCAAGAAGATGCAATGATTTCTTTGCCTGGAAATCCACCTCATAATTGTTCGAGAAACTAAACAAGAAACATACCCTTGAAAATGCATAAGAAAGCCATGAAAAGGTGAAGTGACACATATATGTATGTATGTAAAGCATGAAAAAGTAAAGAGATGCAAACACCACTAATTGCAACTTGTTGCTTATATTTGTTCAATTCTTCAATAGTGATTTTATGATATGTCGACAATGGCTCGATGAAATTTTTACAAAACTCTCTCTCTCTCTCTATGCATATATATATATATATATATATATAATTTTTATAGGAAGGTATACTCAATTAGAGATATATAAGTTGTTTTAAAAAATTGATTGAAAATTAAAGGCATAAGAAATAATATCAATAATAATATTGATATGTTTTAAAGTGAAACTCTTGATTCATCCACTCTATTCAATAGCTTTGGTTACCTTAAATAGACTATATGATCTTTACTTGAATTCAATTATAGAAATATCAAATGAAATTTTATAGTTAAAATATAATCATACTCCACAAAGGTTGAATAACAAAATGTGTTAGTGATAGTATCGTTATTTTTTTTTTAAATAAGGTAATATCGCTAATTACTTTTCTAATTTTTTACTTATATTCTTATTTATAATTAATTTTGTTGTTTTAGTGTAGGAATTTGATATAGATAACATTCCTAATTGCTTGTGCACATATAAAATACGGCTAATTGATTTAACAAATGCTATTGTCAAAGCTTTTAAGCAATTAGCTTATTTGGCCTTATATGAATATAACAAGCAGCTAATCTATCCCTGATTCACATTGTATATATGTTTTGTAAAAAATATCTTTTTTTATGTTATAACTAATTGTTGGCATATAATTTAATTACATTACATTTTTTTTCCAAAAACCAAATTTTGAATTTTTAAAGGTTGAGAAGATGAATATAAATCAACAAGTTCAAAATTACATCACTTTCTAGGCAATTACATCACTTTCAAGGTCATAGAAAATAAACAAATTAATACTTTTCAAGCATTAGTGGAATTCTAGTATTTTAAAAACTATTAAGACTATGTGGAATAAGTAGTCTTTTCCAGGTTAGAGTGTTGGGAAATATTCCTAAATTGGATTAAAACTCTAAAACCCAATCTTATATTAAATAAATAAAAACCATAACATAATAATAAAAGTGGAAGCGTACCTAAATCCATAGTTAATCCCTTAAAGTTGTACGACTAGCCTTCTAGGTCAGTACGTTTTCTAAGATAATCTTTTTAGGGTTTTTCTTTATGTTTCTCTCTAATGATGGGATTTAAAAAGAACATAAATTCAATACATATTACCTAGGGACCATGATCACCTAATATAGATAACTTTCATGTTATCTATTGGTATTTCTATTTTAGCTCATCATTGAAATAGAAATTACCCATTAGTATCTACACATTAAAGGCCTCACATCCTTTAAATACATTAGGGCCCAAATTATCCAAATCCAAATGATCACTTTTAAATGGGCTCTCCTAATATTACAATTTGCACTATATAATCATTTACAGGTAAGCCTAATGTTGGATTAAGGATCCAACAATTTCCCACTTGGGCTATATATGTAACTTTATAATTATGTACTACAAAAATAACCGTATGAGCTCAACTTTATTGTCATTACCAAAATGTATCTATAACCAATCTGGTCCATTAATCATACCAACATAGGATCAAAGCAAACTTTATTGCATTTATCATAACTCCACTTTTTAATGGTCATGTATGTTAATATAACTGAATGACATAGATCATAATGTGGATGTGTAGCATTGAAATTTAATGCAATATGATCTTAACATGCCTATTTTCAACTGGTCCACTTTAAACTTTAGTAAGATTAAACTAAACTAAAATCAGAGTATAAATAAACTAAAAACTTTATTTCTACAAAAAATACCTGAGATAACCAAAATCTTTAAACTGAAATAACTAAAAAATGTCTTTATCAAGAGCATCCAAAATAACAAACTCCCACTAAAATTGAATATCCTTAAATGACATGAAACCCATATGAGCAGTGTGCTCACAAAACACTTTAGGTGGCACTCCTTTAGTAAATAGATATGCAATCATGGAGTTTGTACCAATGTGCTCTATAGACAACTGTCTATTCTGAACTCTTTCTTTAACAATAAGGAACTTGATGTCTATATGCTAATTGGAATAGAAACTTCCTATAGGACGATCGAAGATAATAAATAATGCCAAAAAGGATCGAACCTTCCCAAAGCAGCCTCCTCAAAATTTCCATCAAAATGTCTTAGTCTAAAGACAAGAGTTTGGAGTCTTCACCTTTCTCATGGATTTCTCATGCATTTTCAAGGCTCATTTCTTGTTTAGTTTCTCCAATAATTTTGGGGTGCATTTACAGTCAAAGAAGTCTTTGCATCTTCTTAGGCCTCTTCTTGAAAAGTATAGAGGTGGTTTCATTTTGGTTTTCTTCTTTATACTCTTCTAAAGTAGTTTCTTCTTTAAAACTTTCTTGCAAAATTTTCTTCTTGAAAAATATATAGTGAGTTTCCTCTTGGCATTTTGACTGACAAGTGTTTGCATTTTCTTTTGTTTTTGAAGAAGTTTCTTGTTGAAAAAATATACAGTAGGATTTCCTCCTGGCTTTTTGTCCAAGAAGTCTTTGCATTTTATTTCATTTTTAAAGAAATTTCTTCTTAAAAGATATACAATGAGATTTCCTCTTGACTTTTGGTCAAAGAAGTCTTTCCATCTTGTTTCATTTGTTGCTTTTTTACAGGTTTTTTCTATGAAATGCATATTTTAAGACTTTATTAGTTTCTTTATATTTCTAAATCGTAATTTATTGTTTCGTTTAAAGGTAATTATGGGCATAATTGAATTATGTGATATCACTATATGCAAGTGCTATAATGCGAGATAAGTTACACTAAGAAGACAACAAGTTTCTATGCCCGAAGATTCACTTCAATAAAAAAGAAGAAGAGCACAATGAAGAAGAGCAAGGATGGCACCAAGTCTTAACTAGACTTGATGCATTGGAAAGAAATTTGATGCAAATTTTGCTAAATTTGAAAGAGAGAAAGCATACTATAACTACCAACTTTGGAAGTTCTTTGAGAAATCTAGATATAGAGTGCCTTCTCCACCTCCTAACTCACAATATAAAAAAAAAAGGTAAATTACGATCACTCCTAAGATTTGGCCAAATCCACTAATATGTCCTTGTACTTTTAAAAATCAACTAATAACCTTATTAAATTTGATTTGATTAACTAATTTTCTCTTTTACTAACTAAATACCTCTCTCAGGTTTAATATTTTTATTCTCAACCTGAGACAGTATTAAGTTAGTGAAATGTGAAATAATTAATAAAATCAAACATGAGGGGTATTTAGTTGACTTCTAAAAATGTAAGGGTGATCTAATAAATTAGAACAAATTAACTTCAAGTTACCCTTAAAAAAGGTAAGAGAACTACACACACTTTGATTCCTTTAAACCTCAATTGGGAAACATAAGCAACATAAGTTTTGGTAAACAAATTTAGTTCAAACTCTTTATTTTATTTATTTCATTTATTATTATTATTATTATTATTATTATTATTATTATTATTATTATTATTTTGCAGAAGGTCGGACTAGGAATGATTTCAGATAGTGATTTATTTCATATAATTGATTAATTTAAATCTTTTAATTTTTTCTTTTAATCCAACACTTAAATATTAAACATTTGAAATAATTTAATATATTTCTTTTAATTTTATTGTTATTTCAGGCCCTCTCACTTATTTCAAGTGAAGTACTCTGATTTAATTATAATTTTTAAATTTTTTTAGAAATTAAAAGTATTTAAATAACTTTATAATCAACCATTTAAAAGTAATTGAAATGAAAAATTTTTAAATATTATTATTTTTCTAAATTACAAATAATCTATTTTAATTAAAAATATTATATGTTTCTTATAAAATTTCAAGCTGGCTGAACTAAAACTATGAATTAAAACGTGTCAATTTGAAATCAACATTAAATTGAAATTAGATTAGTTTCAATTCAATTCTACCAACTGTCGATTTTGGTTGATAAATGGTGGCAAGTGCTTGTTGATGACCGTAAGTGCACGAGTCTACAAGTAATGTAGAAGTAAGTAGAGTATCGTTTCCCATATAAATTGATACTAAACATATATTAATCTTAATTGCATATGTTTAGAGCTATCAATATTGATTTGGTTAAAGCAAATAAACTAGTAAAACAATAAATAAACTTCAAAACGTAAATAAGGCTATTGGTAACTAAAATAAGTAAAGAAATCATTAATGGAAAAGGCATGTTATTGTGAGATTAAGCACCACATTTTCATTAAGTTAACTTGATGTAATTTATCAACTTCTCATAAACATAGTTTATTTCTCATTATCACCATGAACATAAACCCATATCAATTATACATACAAAAACCATATGAGAATTAGATTTGATTAAGCTTTTTCAAGATATTTAATCCATCTAACATGTGTTTGTGGGTCTATTAGATCTACCAACTCTTATTACATAGATCTAAACTAAAGCTATATCTAGCCACAATATAACATTCAATTAAATCAACAAACACAATATGCATTTATCATAACAATAAACATTAAATTAATATTAAATCCAATAGGTCTCAAAATCCTAGCAACATTTAAGAACTTAGCCACTCATGGCTAAGTAAACTGTAATTCATTACTCAAAAATACAAATAAGTAAATAGAATAAGGAAGAGAGTAAGAAAGTGTTGTCCAAGAAACATGAATCTTTAAATGGGTCTCCTCTTATCGACTTCTTTTTCTTCTTCTCCTTGCTTCTATTATGTCTCTTATGAGTAAGAGTGTGTGTATGTAGAATGTGTCCTCCCTAAGCAATTCATGTCTTTTGTCCTTTCTAGCCCTCTTCTAGAACATGTCCTTTCACATCTCTTAGATTTTTCATTAATTTAGTATACATTAGCATATTTTGTGCTATAAACATGTTGCCCATAATCTCGCATAAACCACGCTCACGCAGAAGGGTCTCTCATGAAAGGGTCATGATTGCACATGTCCTGCACTTAAGATAGAAGCTTGGCCTAAAGGAATTGGCATTTAGGCATGAGACATGATCATAAAAGGCTTAACATCACTTGGGGCTAGCATTTAGGCATCTCCAAGATTGTGCATCCAGTAACAATCATGATAGTAGGCTGCTATGTTACTACCCTGCTCTTTCCTTCCTCTTTTTGCTCCTTTATTGCACCAAATCACCTCCTACCTCCTTTTCCCTATAAAAAACAAAGAAAACCCAAAAGTATCTATTTATATATGCTTTACTATTCTAAATGCTAAAAAAAATTTATAAATGCATGCAATATTAAGTCCTAGATTTCTATGTAATTTGACACTAACAGTGCTATCCATGAGTTCTCATCTTGAAAGGAATCTACTGTAGCACATAGTTGGCCCATTATTCCATTTTCTATAGCTTCACCTAAACTAATTGAAAAATCATTCTCTCTTTAAAAAAAAAGTATCTCCAATGGTACTCTTTAAAATAAAGAGTATATTTTAGATAATAAAGAGCATCTTAAAGAATTTGGCAATATAAAGAACAAACAATTTTATTTAAGTTTAACCTACTATTATATTTCACTCTTTATTTTGTTTTATCCAAAAAGTATTTAATATTAATTTTTGAATATTGTGGGAAGAAAGAGAAACAAATTTAGGTAATAAAAAAAGCCAATAGAAAAAAAATATATGTATAGAAAATAGAAATGTATTAATTAAGCTTTTGTATAGAGAGCGAATTTTGATTCTCTATATGTAGAGAGTCAACTCACTCTCTAATTTATAATTTAGATTTAGAGAGTGGGTTGGTCCTATTTTTTACCATCACTTTTTATAATAACGAATTTAGACTAAATAAAGCATAGGATGGAGATGCTATAACAACTACATGCCATTTATATCTTTTAAAAGTTGATCTCCATAGGAGTTCACAAAAAGTAGGTTCCACTTAATGGATAATTCATTCATTATCCACTCTTATAAAATTTATCCAATTTTAACTAATATAATTTAATATCGATAATATCAAAATATCTAACTAATTTGAAATGATTTTATATACCATAATTAAAACTCAAAAAATCACTTAACTAAAAACAGTCTCATACAAATACGCTACTACTATTCCTCTTTATATCCTCCATGATCCCTTTCCCATTTCTTTAGTTGTCACTTTTATTATACTTGGAAATTTTGAACTATTGACCATAAAATGAAGTAGTTAGTGGAAGCTAGTCAGAAAGGAAATATTGATGGTTTGTATGCAACTATCCCAGAGAATCTAAATGTTTAGCTAAAATTGATGTTCCAAAATCATTTATGGTGTTATTATGCTTGTAGAGTCTCAGCTCTAAAATATTAAATATATCAAGTTACATCATATATGAGAAATCTTAATTAATTAATCTTGGTTCTTATCTTTTATTTTTTTTATTTCATTTCTCTTGTCAAATGCAACCATATGAACATAACAAAATAGCCAACTAAAACATCATTATTCACTAGTTTATTTGGATGGAGGTTGACTGTTGCTTGTATTTTATTTTTAAGTGCCTATCCTGGAAAAGGATAAAATAAATAAATAAAATCAAAATCTCTGCCTTAAATATGTCTTTTATTCTTCATCCATAATTGATTATTCTTTATCATTTCTTTAGTCAAAAGCAACCATATAAAGGGAAAGTAAAAAAATCCAATGGCCTAATAGCATAACTTCCACTCTTAAACTAAAACTTGGCATCATCAATGATATCCCATATATATATTACTCTTTAATTACAATCTCTATTTCTTATACAAGTTACTTGGAAAGGAAAGACAACCAAAGACACCTAGGAAAAGGTTCTCGAAAAAAAAGACTCCTAAAAAGAAGGAATACTCTTCCAATTGGTTTAAGATTCCTAGTCATAGAGGAATCTTTCTCCTTTCAGGTTTGAACATCACTATTGCTATAAATAGGACCCCATATCCCTCATTCTCATTTATTTTATTCTTTTATATTCTTATTGCTCTCCTCCTCTCTCTAGATTTTCTCTATATATACTCTGACTTAGGCATTAGAGGGTTTGTAGGGATCCTTCCCACTTCTCATATTTCCTTTTATTGACCATTCGCAAGGTTCCAGCTCAAGAGTTTTAGAAAGCAAGTTATCAAGTGGTGCCGTCTATTGGAACTCTTGAGAAAAAGCCATTCGTGCATTTGCCAAGCTAAGAGGTTGACACTATGACTTCTAGCCCACCGCTAGTCTCGACTCAAGACACTCAAATCAACCTCTCTGCCCCCATTCCTTCAATTAATCCATCAGCACCTCTCCTAACGGTAGTACCTCTAGCCACTTTCTAGTATGTTGGAACTTTATTTAGTGGTATGCACATCCTCTTAGAAACACCTAGGTGTGGCTGGCTCTCAGCATCGACTTCCCATATTATGCCCCTTTGCAACATCATCACTGACCTATACCTTTTATACCTTTTCCAAATCTAATAGATACATAAGCTATAACTATGCCTAACCTAAACACTGTGTCCCAAACACTCAACCTCTCCCCGATAAACAAAGAAGCAATAATATAAAACATCTAAGCCCAAATAGCCTTAATGCAACAACAACTAAACACCTTGATTTAAAGCGGTAACCCTGGACTAGCTAACATAAAAAATACCACACCTCCAAAATTGCCTAGAGGGAGCAATGGGAAAAGTAAAATTCTAGAAGAAGAATCCAACTCCATAATTCTGGCTTTTAATAACTCAAAATTAACCCAAAAGGTAAAAGAGGCTACACACAAAGCCCACACGAGACCACCGAAGGAAGATGAATGTGTTATGGAAGGCATAACGCACTTCATAAAGAGGATAATTTAGACAGAGATCTCAACTAAGTTCAGGATGCCATAACTGGATCAATATGATTGAACTGGAGATCTTATCAACCACATATCCTCATTTAGAATAAGACTGTTGCTCCAGAATGTAAATGATGGAATCATGTGTAGAGCTTTCTTAAGCATGCTCATGAAGAATACTCAAAAATGGTTTCACTAACTTCTCGAGAACTCCATAACTTCTTTTGAAGACCTAGCAAAGAAGTTCCAAACTAGGTTCATCACCAATATTCCTCCAGCCAAAAACATTAATGACCTCTAAATGTGCTGATAAGAGGTTGATGAATCGCTATAAAACTACCTAGATTGGTTTAATAAGGTGGCTATACAAATTAAAAATCTTGTAGATGAAGTTGTTATCGAAGCCCTCAAGAATAGTACCTGACTTAAAAAACTCAAAGACACAATAATGATAAAAGAACCTGGCACTTTTGTAGAGGTGATGGCCATGGCGGTCAAAATGATAAAAATGAATGAAAATAGAAGGATGAGAAAGGAGGAAGAAAAAGCACCAGCTAAAGAAGAGAGGTTAAGACCAAGAAGAGCAAGCTTCCTATGAATAAATTTCAAAAACCAAGTAGAAAGATTTGAAAAGGAAGTTGATAGATACACACCTTTAAATTCCTCTAAATCCAAGATCCTCATATGGGTTAAACATAATGGCGTGGGAATTACCCTAGCTAGAAGAATAAGCCCAAACTAGAGAGCCATGTAAGATAAAAGGCACTATTGCCAGTATCACTAGGACTATGGACATGACACTGAGGCCTATAAAGAATTGAAGAATGCCATAGAAAGATTAGTGTAGAACGGTAGACTCGGTAACTTCACTAACACATCTAAAGGAACTAGGAATCTAGATGTGCAAGGATGAGATAAGCCAGAACCAAAGAATGCCCATATAGAACTAGCCAATGTTATTAACATGATAATCGGAGGAGAAAACACCTAGAAAATACCTAAAAGGAGCCATGGAGAAGGACCTATGCTCAAGAAAAGAGAGAGAGAGCATTATGTTTGATTCTGAAGATGGGGACCATGTTTGGCACCCCCACAATGATGCCCTAGTGGTAAGCACATACATTAACAATTATCTGGAGAAGAGGTTACTGGTCAATGATTGAAGAGCCATTAATGTATTGTCTTGGAATACTTACAAAGTAATGGGGGGTTTCATCATTAACCTAAAAGCTATTTAGAATCCCATTACAAGCTTCTACGGAGGAACCATATAGCTTATGGGAATTATAGAGCTAAGTCTAGAATTTGGAAATTGGGATATTAAAGAAATGAAAGTCATTAAAGCCCTATTCAATATAGTGGATCTCCCACTAGCATATAACGGCATCATAGGGCAGCTAGCACTATACGAAACTGATGCAATCACAAGTATTCGACACCTGACCATGAAAAATCCAATTAAGGGAAAAACTCTTACAATCCGTGGAGACTAGCACATGGCTAAGCAGTGCTACCAGATGGCAACCAAACCTTAGATGGAAGCATTCTCCCTAGAAACATGGGAGATAGAGAAGTAAAGAGCCAGACCTTAACTAGTTGATTACACTCAAACATTACAGATTACTAATGGGAAGATGGTAAAGATCAATAATGAACTTAACTATGAATCTAAGCAAGGAATAAATGAAGTCCTCACTAAGAACTCTGGAGGTTTTGCCTCTCAAGCATCAGAGATAATTGGAGTAGATCCTCAGATTTCCTTATATAGCTTGAACATCATACTAGGGACGAATCCAGTGATCCAAAAGAAGAGAACTTTTGCATTCTAAAGGCAGAAGATAATAGCCAAAGAAACAAAGAAGCTGCTAGAAGCCTGGTTCGTCAAAGAAGTCACCCACCTCGATTGGGTAGCCAATTTAGTGCTAGTAAAAAAGCCAAATGGCAAGTATAGAAAGTGTGTGGACTATACTGACCTCAATCAAGCATGCCCCAAGGATAGCTACCCACTGCCCATAATTGACCAACTAGTAGACTCTACTGCTAGCCATGGTCTATACACTTTTATTAATGCAACACAATGATATTACCAGATACCTATAAAGGAAGAAGACCAAAAGAAAACATCCTTCATAACCCACAAAGGTCTTTACTGCTACAAAGTAATGCCTTTTAGATTAAAGAATGTTGGAGTAACCAATCAAAGGATGAT
The DNA here is from genome assembly GCA_947683625.1 of Mallotus nudiflorus. NCBI lineage: Eukaryota > Viridiplantae > Streptophyta > Magnoliopsida > Malpighiales > Euphorbiaceae > Mallotus > Mallotus nudiflorus. Next base: position 573,043 of record CANTUR010001483.1, on the reverse strand, counting down.
GAACCATGTACTCCATGACTAGATCTAAAGAAATGTGGAAGTATACGTAGGCAACATTATCATTAAAAGCAAGCATGCAGAGTAAAACCCAATAAATCTATATTAGGTCCTTTAATATTTGAGCTGGTCCAGGATTAAGCTGAATCCATAAAAGCGCGTCTTTGGAGTGAAGGCGAGAAAATTCTTAGGATTCATGATATCCCATAGAGGTATTGAAGCCAACCTAGAAAAGATAGAGGCTATTATCAACATGGAAACTCCAAAGACTATCCACGAACTACAAAAACTAAATGACAGGATCACAGCTTTAGGACATTTTATCTCTTACTTGGCCAAGCAGTGCCTACCACTATTCTGAGCTTTAAAAAATTCCTTGAAATTTGTTTGGACTGCTAGGTAGCCTTTGAAGATATTAAAAAATTCATATCCTTACCACCTCTGCTTAGTAGGCTGGTCCTAGTGGAAATGCTATACTTATACCTCTCTGTGGGCCAAGAATGCATAGCTTCAATACTAATGAGGGAGGAAGAAAGCCAGCAAAGCCCAGTATACTATGTTAGTAAAATACTTTGAGGATGTGAGATTTAGTACCCAACACTAGATAAACTAGCCATGGCCATCATCCATGCATCCTGAAAGCTTAGACACTACTTCTAAGCTCATCCTATTATTATAAGAACCAACTTCCCTTTGTGAAAAATATTACAAAGACTTAAGACTTAGGGCAGATTAGTCCAATGGTCAATATTACTTAGAGAATTTAATATCGACTATGAGTCCTGATAATAGGTAAAGGCTCAAGCATTAGCAAATTTTGTTCAAGAGATGACACCAGAAGATCTCACCACCACCAGAGCACTATAATGGAGCTCTATATTGATAGGGCATCCTCCATTCAAGGATCCGGTGCTGGCATTATCCTTAAAGGACTGTATAAAGTTCTTATCAAATATGTAATTTGAATAAAGTATGATGCAACCAATAATGTTGTGGAGTATAAGGCGCTCATCAAAGGATTAAAGTTAGCTGTCAAAGTCAAAGTCGAGTATCTCAAGATACACTTGAACTCTCAATTAGTAGTAAATTAGGTTTAAGGGACATTCCAAATTAAGGATCCGAGCATTGCCAAATATATTGGGAAAGTTATGAAACTCCTGAAGAGGATCAAGCAATATGGGGGATAGTGGGAAATAATTCAGATACCTCAAAATGAAAAATCAAAAGCCAATCTCTTGGCCAAGCCAGAAGCTAAAGAAAATTAAGTGTTCAGAGACATGGAGCTCACTGAAGCACTAATAAGACCCAGCATCAAAGATCCAAACATTTTATAGGTATAGGAAGGCCTAGAGTGGATGAAGCCAATCATTCAATATCTTATAAATAGGACACTCCCATAAGATAAATTGAAAGCTTAAAAACTGATGATGAAGGTAGCCTACTACTCTATACTTTATGAAGAACTCTATAGAAGATCCCTCTTAACCCATGGTCTAGATGTGTATCCCTAGAGGAAGGGAACTACATACTCAAGGAAATCTATGAAGGCATCTATAGAGTGCATAAATCACATTACACGTTCACCAGAAAAGCACTATTGTAAGGATACTATTGACCCACCACGTACAGGGATGATCAGAAGCTAACTCAAGAATGTCATAAGTGCCAGTAGTTCACCCATCTTAATCACAAGCCCTCCACCCCTTAACATCCAATTGGTAGCCCCTAGCCCTTCGTAGTATAAGGAATAGACATCCTAGGTCCTTTTTCAACCTCCACATTATAGAATAAATTCTTGATTGTAGCCATAAACCATTTCACTAAGTGGGTAGAAGTGGAAGCTATACCGACCATCACAGAAGCTTAGATTCAACACTTCTTCTAGAGAGAAATCATCTACAGGTTCAGAATACCACACACCCTGATCACGGACAATAGGAAATAATTCAATAATGAGAAGTTTAGAAGGTTCTTCTCTTACTTTGAAATAAAGCTTCACTTCACCTCGGTAGCCCACTCATAAAAAAAGGGGCAAATGGAAGTCACCAATAAGATTATCATGCAAGGATTGAAGAAAAGGCTTGACAAAAAGAAGGGAAACTGGGTCAAAGAACTTAACAATGTTATTTAGGCTTACAGGATTATGCCCAAATCATCTATATAAGAGACACCATTCAGGCTAACCTATGGTATAGACTCAATGATACCAGTAGAAATTGGATTATAAAGTTACCAGATCATCAGAGAATTGGATCAGGATATTAACAATATTGACACTTAGATATGTTTGGATCTACTGGAAGAGAGAAGAGAATGGGCATCTGCCATCACAGAGCCATACAAGAGGAAGATAACATAATACCATCTCCTTCGTATCCACCCAAGACAGTATAAGATAGGGGATTGGGTGCTCAAAAGGGCAGACATTGGTAAGGGCAACTTTAGTACCGACAAACTTGGACCCAACTAGGAAGGCCCTTATCAGATTACAAAGTGAACATCTAAAGAGGCATACAAGATAAAAGAGATACAAGCTAAGGAATTACGATGATACTGGCACTTAGACTGTCTCAAAAAATATTACTAATGTATGTATTTAGAACACCATTCAATAAAGTATTTTCATTTATTAAACAAAAAATTATATTACAAAAGTTTAAAAAAAAAGAATCTCTAGTCTACCAATTGTACATCAGATGGATCAAACTCGGAGATAGGAGGGGGAGCAGTATTAATAGCACTGACAGACACGGGAGGCTCAAAAGATGACCTTCCAACAAATTTAGAAACATTTCTCACACGAAGTACAAAGGCCTTATTCCGAGTATCCTCCTCTTAAGTGATCCTGGACAGGTCAGCTAACATTATTTTATCAAAATCAGTCAAGTCTGTATCCAAATTTTGGGAAAGTATGACTCTTTTACACTCGAACTTATATGCCTTGAGAAACCCCTCGACTATATTCTAATAAAATCTCTTGTCATTTTCTCGAGCTTTCTCAACCTCACTCAACTTCCTCTCCAGATTGGTGATCTAGGAGTCTTGATCCTTAATCCTCCTCGTTAGCTGAGCTTGACTATACTTTAGCTCAGCCTCCTTCTTTTGGCTCCCCTCTGCTTTAGACTTAGCCTCTGCGTATTTGGTCTGACAAAGTTCTAAAGCTGCCTTCTCATTTGTCCAACTTCTTTTTGAAGTTGATCACTATGGTCCCGACCTCCATCTCTTTTAGGTTATACTGGCTCTTTAGGAAGAAATACTCATCCTTCACCAACAGTAATGCCTGAGTCATCTGAGAAGAGAAAACTTGTGTCATTATTTTGAATCCTGAAACATAAAAGATCAAACAATGTTGCAAGCTTACTTCTACTGAATGCCTGATCATGGAGCTAAATAGCTCCTCACGACCTTCCTCCATCCACTGCTATATATCGGCCGATAACCTCAAGGACTCATCGTACTGATCTCTAACCTGGGCATTTGAGACACTTGGCGATTTCATTTTGTTTAGAATCCAAGTCCTCATGTCCGGACACCTAAAGAGCCTTGGATGCTGGAAAAATATCTCCTTATCCAGCTCCTCAACATCAGAATCTCTATCTATAAGATGCCTTTTTCGCCTTCTGCCTTTCGCAGTCTAAAAAGATCGAGCTATAAACTTCTCCTTTAAATTGGCGACAGCTTCATCCAGGACTGTGGGCGATGCAGGTTCGAGAGCTTCTACTTGCATGTATGGCTTATTAACTTTTAGTGTATATGTGCTCTAGTGCCATTCTTGTAATAAATAATGACATTGTAATTTATTCCTATGGCAATAAAATAAATATTTAAATAAAGAGTTTGTTTATTTATATATTTACCCTTTAGTAATATGTTAAATAAATTTATTATCAAGAGTTGATAATATGAGTTATAAATTTATTTAGTACATATGCTACAAATTGTTCATAGTCAAATAATTAATATTTGGGTAATATTAATTAGACTATCACATCTATCTATTTTTCTTGATTAGTATATGATGCTAATAGTGGGAAGTAGTGAGTCTCATACTACTTGATATGAGATATTAGAATAGACATGTGGATACTCATGTGATGGGTGGATCGAACAGTGACGTTAGGTTTATGATTGCAAGGATACTCACTTGTTATCAACAATTACAATCTAGGTCATAATAGTGCATATAGTGGTTAGAGTTTGTTACCACTTACATACTTGTGTTATTCACACATGGGTATATGGCATGTGGTAGCTCTAGTTAGTTAAATGTATGGGATGAGTGTTTTACCAAGATGGGATTCATTGCCTGGAGTGAATCGAGATAGATCCTATGCTATCTAAGTTTATTCTTGATGAATAAGTTCCTAGCCAGGACAAACATAACACAGTCTAAAAGAGTTTTAAATGCTAGAAAATGTTTCCAGTATCAGTTATGTTTTATCAAGAATAACTTAAGGTGAGGTCATATGATAAAGCTATTAGAGTTTGATTAAACCTTAATTGTAGGCTATATCGAGATCTTCTAATAAAGGGATTTTAGTGCAAGGTAATTAAGACTATAAGGTTCATGTGAATCAATATGTGCATTCATATCTAATTGGGTAGTTGTGATATCGATGTTAGGGATCACTCACAACTTATGACAACTAAATATGCATAATTGGGATTTTCACATTTAAACTTAAAAAAGTTTCAAATAATATTAAGTGTTGATATTATATTCTCATTGCCAATTAGACATAAACCTAGTAAGTCACACCTAAAAGATTTTTGTCCTATCACCATTTTATATTAATCTAATTATTGATTAAAGAGTTTAATCAATTAATTGAGATTAATGGAATTAGTTTATGCTTTGAGCAATGATTCTAGTATATCATGAAATCTAATTCCAAAAAGAGTTTTATTATTAATTTATATTTAATTAATATGAGATATTAATTAAAATAGTAAATTAATAATAATATATGTTATTAATTAAATTATTAAATTTAATATGAGATATTAAATTATTAATAATTTAATTAATAATAATATATGTTCTTAATTAGATTATTAAATTTACTATGAGATATTAAATTATTAATAATTTAATTAATTATATGTAAAATGTTGACTTTGGATAAATATAATACATGAGATGTATTTTCTACACATTTCTTTATACATTACTATGTCAAGGTGGCAAGCTAATGATGTTTTAATGTCAAGGTGGCAAGCTAATGATGTAGTAAGTTACTTGCACAATTTGTTCACTAACCATGTCAAAGGTGTATATAAGGTGGCATGCAAAGTTATATACTAATGATGTGGAATAAGTGATGTTTAATTTGTGCATGTCTATATTAACTCACTTTCTCTACACACATATCATTAGAAGAGTTCTAATATATATAGAGATATAAGAGTGTGCAAATGAGATAGATAAATCAATATACATTATTACTTTGAGAAAGTGTAGAGAGGTTTTTAGTAAGATAATATACCAAAAGGAAAAGCAACACAGACACAAAATAAACTTTAAAGTTCTTGCAAATGTTAAGTTAGTGCAAGTTTACAAGGGTCACTTGGAGAGGGTACTTGCTACTAAGATTAATCAAGGCAATAAGGTGGTTTACAAAGCTTTGGTGTTTCAAGCTAGAGGCCTAAAACTTGGGAGGCTATGGATTTGATCCAAGAGTTGAACCAAAGACATTTAAGTTAAGGAATTTGTAAGTATTCTCAAGCATAGAATTCCTACATTGTTGTTTACATGTTGTTTTCATTTTTTACTATTTGTTTAAATGCAAATTGGATCCTTGGGATTGGAATTCTTCATGTGGTGGAGAGTTATATTGAGTAAAATTTTAAAATTTGCTCTACTTAGGTTTGTGCTCACCATATAATTCTTGATGCCTAAGTAGCATAACAGATTCCTAACATTAACTACAAGCCGAATCTTATCCGTAAATGCAAAAAAGTCAGCCATATACAAATAAAAAGATAAAAATATAAGTTAGAGAGATACCTTTCCATGATGAAAATGTACCAATCGATTGTACACGATCTAGGCAGACTCTCCATAGGTATCTTCTTGATACATCTTCGTCTGACCAAGCATCGACCAGACCATTAAGATAAAGTCTTATGACCATCTCGGTATCATGTTTGGATAACTTCAGAGGCCGCTTCATCTTATAGCACTCATCGGATTACATTTGCCGAACATCTATGAAGTTTGAGTGGTGCTTAATAACGAAAAATTTATGCCTCCACTTCTTAAGAAGGTCCAGAAGCTTCATAAAATGGCTATGGTTGGGGATTGACAATAATGAGAAAATCAGTTTCCCTTTCTTCTTAGTCAGACTATATAAATATCACAGGATGTCTAAGTTTGGCTCCCTACCCTCCTCGTTCATCAACTGTATAAACCTAGTCAGAATTCGATAACTATTGGGATGGATCTGACTGAGTGATATGTTATACCTATTCAAGAATTTTTTTAAAAAGGGATCCGAAGGGAACTTCAGACCCCACCCCCTCTAGTTGGCCAAAATACACAACTAACCTATTGAAGCCTAGCGTGGGAGTATGGGCTCTAAAATTTCTATTAACGGTGTGCAAGGTGAAATCAGTAAGAATACTAAAATGCCTCCAATACACCCTAATAAATCCTTGTCTACTCTAGAAATGAACAAATTAGAGCTAACTTATTCCCTTGGTGCCATGGATTATCTAATAAGCATAAAAAAGAGCAATGTATGAAGAAAGAAAAGGATCACCTGGTTACAGAATACAGGGGTTACTGCAAGAAAAACTTGATGGCAGAAGCAAAAGGAAGTAAAAAAGATCAAAGAAGCCAATAAGATAGCAAGAAGCAAAAATGCAACACATCAAAGAACAGAGACACTTACAAGACAACAGAAGTCTTTGGAGAAGACCATTAACTACCCTCATAAAAACTTTTATCTCTCCCATATCATTAAGGGCAGTTTGGGAAATGAAAAAAATTATTAATCGAGCAATCATTATTATAGCAGTAGAAACATCTTATCTTCTGATACACGAACAGATGCATTGATTATGCAATTCAATTTTAAAAAAAAAGGGCATCAAAATGACATAGCAGATGTACATGCTGGGTGCACCACTAATGGTTGTCTCTTTACAGTGAGCATCATAATCTCCAATATCTAAGTCCAGTTGGCTCCCTCAGGTCAACTCTATAGCATTGAGGGTTAGCATTCAAACCACACTTTCAAGGAACCAAGACTATGTGGCACTTGGGTCACACTTCTAATACACTAAGAATCTAAGTCCAATGACTAAAGCTGGCACCCTCAGGTCGCTTCTATATTACTGAGGTTCTGAGCATGTAAGCCTCATGTCATTATATCAAGCATCTAAGCCTCAAGTATCTAAGTCCAATGACTGAAGATAGCTCCCTCAGGTCGCTTCTATAGTACTGAGGATTGGCACTTGGACCACACTTTTAATGCACCGAGCATCAAAACTCTAGTGACGACTGGTTCCATCACATTTTCTCCACACTAATAGGTTAATCCATTATATATCCTTTTTTATTACAAATTTTGTGCACTTAAAGTCCAATTGGCACTTCAATGATGTTCTTACACAATGATTCTAAGACTTGGTACCGAGCTTTATCTTTTTTTATGACTGAGGTTGGCCACCTCAACATCAGATGTAATTAAGTAATCTCTCAAAGTGACATTGCCATCCTTTTTAGACCCAGATATATCAGACATAAATATCTTAATGAACTTGCGGGGGGACTCTTGATATGGCATATATATATTCATGTATAATTAAGGTCTCTATTTCTTATATAGGTTTCTCAGAAAGAAAAGACAACCAACAACATCCAGGAAAAGGTTCCTAAAATAGAAGACTCCTAAAAAAGAAGGAATACTCTCTTAATTGATTTAGGATTCCTAATCAAAGAGGAATCCTACTCCTTTCAGGTTTAAACATCACTATTGCTATAAATAGGACCCCATATCTCTTATTCTCATTCATTACATTCTCATTGTTCTCCTCCTCTCTATAGATTTTCTCTCTATATACTCTGACTTAGGCAACAAAGGGTTTGTGGGAATCCTCCCCACTTCTCATGTTTCCCTTTGTTGAACACTCATAGGGTTCCAGCTTAAGAGTTTCAAAAAGCAAGTTATCAATAAAAAACCACTGATACTACATACAATGGCAACACTTTTGAACATAAGCCAAAACTTATTTTCTTGTAATTAATAAATTGATAATTTTTTCTGTGAAAATTTTAGCTTAGTCCTTTCATAATGTTACAAGAGTTTTGGCTACTAGATTAACTATTAATGAGAATAAACTGACATTTTAAGTTATGAATACCATAAAATGACATACAAATTTTTATATAGATTACATTTTTAATCCCAAAATTTTAGAAAATGATGAGTTTTACCTTGAATTTTACATTAATCATGAACTATATCTTATTTTTAAGATTATTATTGCTTTTAATTTTACAAATTTTATCTATTTCTATTTTAAAGATTAAATTAAAATTTTAAATTTTTTTTAGATTTTATAATATATATTTAAAACTTATTAAACTTTAATTCTCTTTTTTCATATAAGAAAAAAATCTTAATATTATAACTCTCAAAAAAATAAAAATTAATATCTAAATATTTTATAAATTTCCAAATTTTTTATTCAAAAATTTTAATTTACATTAATATCATTGGCCAATTTAGCTTTTAGGTATAATATGGTTTGAGTTTTTAGAAGGGAAAGTGCAAATAATTTTTTAAATAATGTCACTTATTAGTAAATATTAACTTATAACATTGCAACTATTAATTATTAGCATCGAATAAAAGGGACTGGGATGTTGCGATTGTCCACATTTTTAGAGAGTCAAATTTTGCAGCTGACTATTTGGCAGAATATGCTAAAAGTTTGAGTTTGAGTAGTTATAGGTTTCTCAATCTACCAGCTAAGGATATAGATTGGATTGTTCACGTTCGGATGGGAATTGGTTACAATCATTTGACATCAATGTAGTTTTATGCTTGCTTTTGCTGTGTTTTATACTAAAGAACAAAAAAAAAGAAGGGTTAATTTAATCTATTACATATATATAAATACCTATACAAGTGATGTCTTGCCAAGTTCCACTCAAAGTGATAATCCAAGATCAATAGTGAGAAATATAGATTATAAAGTGGCCATATTCCACTAAAAGTATATTGAATCATTTAAAGAAGCACATGCTTAATTTTAAAGCTATTGGCCTATACATTCGACCTAGTGATACTTTGTTGAGCCCCATTCAAACTGGATATAGCAAACTCAATAAGAGTTCACCCTTCATCAGCTTGTTGATCTTCTTGTTGTGAAATCATGAGTCTAGATGCACTCCTTGATTTCCCATGGTTCTCCTTCTCGAGGTTTGATAAATTTGGAGTAAAGAGCAGTGGTTCAATTCTTGCACGTCTAGTGTTGTGCATACACAACCACAAGAATACCTAAAATAGAATTTTAAAAGTTAAAATAGAGTACAAAAAATAGAAAAATGCTATAATTCAAAACAATCTTGATTAGTTATGCTATTAATTGCTCAATCCCCACCAACAACACTAAAAACTTATGTGATTCCATAAGTGCACGTGTCAATAAGTAATACAGAAGTAAGTAGGGTATCATTTCCCACAAAGATTGATACTAAAAACCTATTAATCTTAATTTTAAATGTTTAGAGCTAATAATGGTGGTTTGATTAAAGTAAATAGATAACTAAAGTAATAAATAAACTAAGGAATGGAACTCAAGCTATTGCTAATCAAAATAATAAAAAAATAATCAATGGGAAAGGCATGTTGTTGGGAGATTAAGCACTACATTTTTATTAAGTTAATTTGATGTAATTAATTAACTTCTCATTGCATATCTCAGGTTTTTCAACAAACATTGATTACTCTTTCTTAAGTAGCTACTCAAATCCATAAGCATTAATCAAATGAGATTCATAATATAGCTTAATTCTTATCATCACCATGAATATAAACCTATATCATGCATGCAAGGTAATAAACAAAACCCATAAGAGAATTATATTTGATTAAGCTTTCTCAAGACATTTAATCCATCTAACATTTGTTTGTGGGTCTATTAGATTTACTAACTCTCATTACATAGATCTAAACTAAAGCTATATCCAGCCATAATATAACATTCAATCATATCAACAAACACAATATGTATTTAAGAAGTAATAATAAACATCAAATCAATATTAAATACGATGGGTCTCAAAATCCCAATAACATTCAAGAACTTAGCCACCTGTGGGTAAGTAAAACATCATTTAATACTCAGAATTACAAGCATGGAAATAGGATTATAAAGAGAGTGAGAAAATATTATCTAAGAAAAGAAGCTTGAATCTTTAAAATGGGTCTCTTCCTATCAACTTATTTTTCTTCTCTTTTCTCTTATTATCCTCTTTGCTTCTCTAATGTTTCCCCTCTTATGTGAGAGAATATGTGTAGGTAGAAATGTATTCTCCTCCCTAAGTAATTTGTGTCTTTTATCCTTTATAGCCTTCTTCTAGAGCATGTCCTTTCACATCCCTTAGATTTTTTTCAATTTAGTACACATCAACATATTCTATGCTGGAAGTAAGTGGACCATGATCATGCACAAACTATGTTCATACAAAAGGGCTCTCATAAAAGGGTTGCAATCACGCATACCTTAAGCTCACTATAGAAGCTTAGCCTTGCAGGAACCCATGATCACGTATAAGATGCAACTGTAAAAGACTCAACATCACTTAGGTTTGGCATTTGGGCATTTCCATGATTGTATATCTAGTCGCAATTGTGTTGGCAAGCAGCTTTACTTCATTTCTTCCTCTTTTTGCTCTTTTTATCACCTCCTAACTCCTTTTTCCTATAAAAAATAAAGAAACCTTGAAAGTATTTTTTTTATAAGCTTTACTATGCTAAGTATTAATAAAAATGTATGAATGCATGCAATATTAAGTCTTAAATACATGTATAATTTGACACTAACAAATATCCCCACACTTGAATCTTTACTTGTCCTCAAGCAAACTTAAAGACATACATTATCTATGCAATGAGCAAAGTGTATAGCTCAAATTTCCTCTAGTAAACAATGCAATCTTCTCTTAATAACTAGTTTACAAATCTCAAAACAAGGTTGACAAATCAAGTTGAGAATTGAAATTACTAAATGAAGAGCATGTTATTAACTCACCATCACATAAAAATGAATCAAAATCTTGGGAAAGGCACACATGAATAAAAAAAAGACTCCAATTTAAGGTATTTCTAATTTAGTATACGAAAATAAACTCTTATCCTTTATTTTCTTTTTACTTCCCTCTCATGGTACTTCCTCATCATTCCTAAACTACTAAATGTGAACACCTCGAGAGGGTTCTTTAAATACATGTACTCTTCTACAATACCATTGAAGTAGATGAAATTCAAGTCCTTTAGCATAATTTATTTCTTTTCTTTTCTTTTTTTTTAAAAAATGGAAAAGAGTCTTTTTACAATTCCTTTCGCATATAACTAAAAATGACCCTAAAGAGGATTTGATTCATTCATAATGCTAATTCCTAAAATAACAATACAAACTCACGATCAAGCAGCAACAACATGCATTATATTGTTTAAAGGATAAAAAATTCTCAACTTAAAATGTCAATAAAGTTCAAAAGATAAAAAACTAACTATTAAAAGAAGATTAAACACATAAGCTCAATAATATCATCAATATACATAATGTTCACCACAAAGATAACTAGCAAAAATCATAACTATCAAGTATCAAAATTTTAAAAATTTGGGCAATTTGGGGCAAATTACATAAATGCAAAATGCAATGCATGATATACTCAAAACATTATATGATATACTAAAAATATAAAAAATTCAAAAATGATTGCCCCCTATATTTGAATGACACATTGTCCTCAATATGGGTTTGGAAGTGCAATATGTAATATGTATAATATGCACAAACATAACAAAAATAAAACAAAAAAGTCATAAGTAAAAATTATAAAAATGAAATATATAACAAAGAAAAACTAAAATTAAAAAATAAAAAAAAAGTAAAAACTAAAACTAGGGAAAGCAGGTTACTCCACTTGTGGAGGATAAGTCGAAGGTGACTAAGTGGGCTGAGATGATGAGGAAGGTTAGTGAGGCACTAGAGAAGAGACATGAAGGTTTTGTCTAGTAGGAGATGGTGACAGAAGATCCCCATGCCTTGTTTCTTTAAAATACTCCCTTATTTTAAAGAAATGTTAAGATTGGTCCTCCTCTATGTCCATAAGTCTTTCATTCAATTTAGTGAACTTATCCTCCATTGACTTCTCAAGGTTATAAAAGTATATGTATGTATCCACTGATTTTTCAAGATTCTTAAATTGAGAGTTTACTGTTACTATTAGAAGATCCAACTTTTCCAACACTTGAGTCATGTTAACCTGTGATGAGGCAGGCAACTGAAGAAGTGATTGTTGTTCCTCTTCTTGTTCATGCTTTGACTCTTCTTCCTCCCCTTCATTAGCTGGAAGTAACATCTTTATTTTTTATGTAGATTGTCTCAAATGGAAGCATTTTCTCATAGTGGGCTCTCTTAGCTCCAAATTGGATGAAAATATTTTAGGTTTTGTAAGCAAGAGCCAGTTCAATTTATCTTGTGAAATAGAGGTCATGGTAGTAGTAAGAGCATTAAAAACTTGAAAATGCATTGCTAAACCTATCATTATATGGCCCATCAAGATTGATGCTTGAGGAGTTCTGGCCATATACTACAATATTTGTAAGATAAAGTACATTGTGGAGATCTTTGTAGAGGTATATATGTACCATCACATCAATAGATCTTACCTTAAAACCTTATTGCTTTCCATCTTCCCAGAAATAAAATGAGACATGAACTTATGCAAAATAACATAACTATGATCCCAAAACAACCCATTAGTTAATCCTTGAGCATCCCAAACCTCTTTTTGCAAAGTAATTTCCTTTCAAAAATTGTTGGCTTTGTATTTGATGGGTGGTTCATAAAGTCCTCCTTTTGAAAACCCAACTATAATAAACATGCAATCATAATTAATAATAATGGGTTTTCGATTAAGCCAACATTTAAATTTCTTATGTGCTTGATCCATGAGTTTTAAAGTTATGTAAAATTCTAATGTCAACTCTCTATACACAACATAAGTCAATACCATAAATTTCTTTCATTATAATCTATCATAAAGCCTTAATACTTTATCCTTAAGTTTAACACCTTTAAATGTACCTATATCTAAATATTTAGGAACCATAAAATTTCTTTTAGAAAGAGAAATGTACTTATCTCCTTTTTCCAATTAATGGATTAAAGAAGGAGAGCCATATTTCTTTTCCAAGTCGAGTTTACCTTCCTTTTGGGTAATGTTAGTCATTGTGATCTTTGATTTTTTTTTGCTTTATGATGTTGACATTAATGGATAATAGGGCTACTTTATTTTTAAATAAGAGATAGGCAATGATGGTAATTCAATCGATTTTGGGAGTAAAGGTAATAGAATTAGGGTTATAAAGAATAAGTAGGGTGAGATGACAATGAAGATGAAAGATTAAAGTGGAAATTGATTTAAGGGAAGATGATTTAGTAATTAGTAAAGATCATAGAACATTAAAGATTGTGGATTTTGAAAAATAGATGAAGGAGGGAAGTAGGTAGCAATTATTTTAAGTGCTAAATTAGGGTTTATATGCGATTATGATAGAGAGCCTTAAGTTTTTAAGAATTTTGCATTTGCGATCGTTGATTGTCCATGAGCACAAAGAAAGGATTAAAATTGAATTGAAGAGCAATTGGTGATTATGTTCTATTGCACGATCACGGTAACATCTTGGAAATTTATTGAGCTATTACATGTCTAATAATGATCATGAGTTTGACTTTGTACATAATAAAATGACAAAATTTAATATTAACTTCAAATAACCTTTTCTTTAAAGATAATCAATTTAGAATAAACTAGATAAATAATAACTTCAAACTATAAATGTAAACAAAAGTCTAAAATGAATAAAACAAATAATGTGCAAATAATCTACTGAAATAAAAATTAAAATTAAAATTTAAAATGTGTTATTTTTTAGGTCACTAGCTTGACCATGCCCTTTATGATTGTGTCAAGTCAGTGATGAAGAGGTGCATCATTTATCCTTGATATTAATTAAGGTTTGATGCTCTTCTTTTCCATCCTTTACTGAATTAAGCTTTATTTTACCCTTTAATAAAGCATTATTCTTAGGAATATACACTATTCTAATCATTTGCTTAGCCTTCTTCTTTAGATTCACTTTTGACTTGACTTTCTTCACCTTTTTTAGAATTTAAGAAATTAAAGAATTGTGATTTAGATTAAGTTGCTACTTCTGTGAAATCACTGTTGCCTTAACTTCCTTGTTCATCATCCTTCCTTCTTCATAATGATCATTTTTAGTCAAGTCCTTGATAAATTTTGTTCATCACAAATTCTACTTTCTCTTCTCTAACTCATAATGTGATCTTACTATTATATTCATCAATCACAGCCCTTCCATTATTGAGAAATGGTCTCCTTAAAATCAAGGGGCAATGCTTATCTTGTTCAAAGTCTAAAATTATAAAATCAACTAGAAATAAAAGCTTGTCAACTTTTATAAGAATATATTCAATCACTCCATATGGATTTTTAATTGAATGATTAGCAAGTTGAAGAGTCATGTCGGAAGATTAGCTCCCTTAAAAGAGAAAGAGGCATAAGATTAATCCTAGTTACTAAGTCACATAGACATTTAGGAAATTCTTTAGAATCAAGAGAGTAAGGAATTGTAAAACTCCTTGGATCTTTAAGCTTGATTGGAATTTTTCATGAAATGATACAGTTATAAGTCTCCCTTAAAGGCACTATCTTGTTTTTATTCCATTTACACTTATTGGTGATCATGTCTTTGAGGAACTTTGCATATTTTGGCATCTCATTCAATACTTCTAGGAGAGGTATCTTTAATTTTAATTTCTTTAAAGTTTTAATGAATCTTGCAAACTGCTTCTCATCATCATTCATCTTCCTTTGCCTCAAGGAAAAGGGTAGCTTTGGAGCATACTTTGATGTATCAATGATATATGGTTGCTCCACTTGAGTCTCTCTTGATTTTTCATATTTCTTTTCTTATGTTTCAGCTTCCATATCTTTCATTTTCACCTCTTGATGCTCTTTATCTTCCTTCACCTTCAATGGCAAGTGTTGAGGACCTTGAAGTGCTTTGCCACTTCTCAAAGTAATGGCCTTGACATGCTTTTTTAGGTTGACTTCTGTGTTCTTGGAAGATGGCCTTGAGCCCTTATAGTAACTACATTTTGCTAGCTAACAAATTTAAACCTCAATGTTATGGATTGATGAGGAGTAATTATTAAGAATTTGATCATATTTTCATTTTGGTTATTAATTTTAGAGCTAACCACACCCAAGAACTTGTCAAACTTAATCTCTATAGTTGCAAACCTATCACCAATTGACTTAGCTTGAAATCTAGGTAGTGGTGCTAGTTTAGAGAACCTATTTGAAAAGCATTGAGTGTTTTGGTTATTTCTCTATGAGAAATTTGGATGGTCCCTCCATCCTTGGATGTGTGTGTTTAAGTAAGGATTATTATTTGGTTACCTTGGTTGGAATTGGTTTTTAATATAGTTACAACTCTCTAATGTTCCATCCCTATATAAGTTTCCACTTTTATAACCATACTCAAGTGGTAAGTGATCAAGCGTATGACAACGCTCACAAAACATAGTTGAAAAGGACGATGGGATGGCATTACCTTTTGAAGCAAAACTATCAATTTTCTTATTTAGTGCAACAAGTTATGCTTTGATGGATGTAACATCATCAACTCTAAGTTTTCTTCCTTGTTTAGGAGCCAAATGTCTTTTTGAAGGCCATAAGCAATTATTGTTGGCCATTTCCCTTAAGAGTTTAAAAGCACTATCAATACTCTTATGCATGAGTGAATCTCCCGCTACTGCATCAATAGTGTCCCTTAAGGATCTCATTACACCATTATAGAAAGTTTGAATAAGCACATATTTGGGAAGACTATGGTGTGGGTAACTTCTTTATATCTCTTTGAATCTTTCCCATGCATCACACAAAGATTCAGCCTTAAATTACTGAAAAGTAGCGATATCCTTAATGATCTTTGTTATCTTTGCAGGAGGAAAGTATTTATCTAAGAATTAATTTACTAGAAAATCTTATGTAGTGATGGATGTCGGTAGTTGAGAGTAAAGACAATCTTTGGCCCTGTCTTTAAGTGTAAATAGAAAAAGTCTTAAGTGAATGGCATCATCGAAGACTCCATTATTCTTGAAGGTGTCATAAATTTCCAAGAAATTTACTATATGCATGTTTGGATCCTTTGAAGGTAGACTATGAAATTTGATGATAGATTAAATCATTTGTAAAAGAGCAAGCTCAATTTCAAAGCTATTGGCTTGTACATTCAACTTAATGATACTTTGTCGAGCCCCATCCAAACCAGTTATAACAAACTCAAGAAGAGTTGACTCTGCATCAGCCTATTGACCTTTTCATTATACAGCCATAATTCTAAATGCTCTCTTTAATTTCCTATGATTCTCCTTTTTGAGTTTTGATAAATCCAAAATAAAAAGTAGTGGTTCTCTTCTTGCACGTCTAGTGTTGTGCAAACACAACCATAAGAATACCTAAGCAGAATTTCACAAGTCATAATAGAGTATAAAAATAGAAAAAATGCTCTAATCCAAAACAATTTTGATTAATTATGATGTTAATTACTTAATCCTCGACAACGATGCTAAAACCTTATTGCAATTCTACAGGTGCATGGGTCGACAAGTAATATAGAAGTAAGTAGAGGGTCATTTCCTACACAGATTGATACTAAACACCTATTAATCTTAATTGTATGTGTTTAGAGCAAACAATGATAGCTTGATTAAAGAAAATAGACAACTAAAATAATAAATAAACTAAGGAATGGAACTTAAGCTATTGCTAATCAAAATAACAAAGGACATAATCAATTTTAAAGGCATGTTGTTGGGGGATTAAGCACCACATTTTCATTAAGTTAATTTGATGTAATTAATCAACTTCTCAATGCATACCTTAGGTTTTTCAATAAATATTAAGTACTCTTTCTCAAGTAGCTACTCAAATCCATAAACATCAATCAAATGAGATTTATAAACGTAGTTTAATTCTCATCATTACCATGAATATAAACCTATATCAAGCATGAAACGCAATAAACAAAACCCATAAGAAAATTAGATTTGATAAGCTTTCTCATGATATTTAATCCATCTAAAATGTGTTTGTAGGTCTATTAGATCTGCTAACTCTCATTGCATAAATCTAAACTGAGTTATATCTGGCCATAATATAGCATTCAATCATATCAATAAACACAATATGCATTTAAAAAGTAATAATAAACATCAAATCAACAATAAATCCAATGGGTCTCAAAATCCTAATAATATTTAAGAACTTAGCCACCCATGGCTAAGCAAAACATCATTTAAGATTCAAAATTATAAACATGGAAATAGGATTATAAAGAGTGTGAGAAAATGTTAACTAAAAACCTTGAATCTTCAAAATGGTCTCTTCCTATTAGCTCTTTTTTCTCCTCTTTTCTTTCTTTCTCCTCTTTACAATTCTTGTATTTCCCCCTTTATGTGAGAGTGTGTGCATGGGTATAAATGTATCCTCTTCCTTAAGTAATTTATGTCTTTTTTCCTTTATAGCCTTCTTCTAGAACATGTCCTTTCACTTCCTTTAGATTTTTCTCCAATTCAGTACACATCAATATGTTATATACTAGAAGCATGTTGCTCATAATCATGCACAAACCATGCTCATGTAGAAGGGCCTCTCATTAAAGGGTCATGATCGCGCATGCCCCACGCTTATAATAAAAATTTGGCCTAGTAAGAATCAGTGATCATGCATAAGACGTGATTATAAAGGGCTCGACATCAGTTAGGTTTGGCATTTTGGGTATTTTCATAATTGTCCATCCAACCGCGATCATGTTGGTAGGTAGCTCTACTTCTTTTCTTCCTCTTTTTGCTCCTTTTATCTCTAAATCACCTCCTAACTCCTTTTGCCTTATAAAAAATAAAGAAAACTTAAAAGTATCTATTTCTATATACTTTACTACACTAAATGTTAATAAAATGTATGAATGCATCAAAATTTTAAGTCCTAAATCAATGTGTAATTTGACACCAATATTAATCTTGGATAGTGGCTATCAATTAGACTTATCTAAGACTATTTATGTACTTTCAATCAGTGGAAACCTTATTTCAGTTTCTAGACTAAATGTTTATGGTTTTAATGGTAAATTTTTATATATTAGTTTTTATTTGTTCAAAAATTCAAGATTTATTGGTTCTAATTTTCTTATTAATGGTTTTTATATGCCAAAACTTAATAATATTTATGCTAAATCCTTGCTTACTATGAACAACAATATTGGACTTAAACTTAATATAATGAATGAAAATTCTACTTACTTGTAACATAAGCGTTTGGGTCATATATCCAAAGAAATGTTATAGAGATTAGTAAATAATGAAATTCTTTCAAATCTAAATTTTACTGATTTTGGGATTTGTGTGGATTGTATTAAAGGTAAGAAAAATAAACATTCCAAGAAAGGAGCCACAAAAAGCACTCAACTTCTTAAAATTATACACACTGATATTTGTGGACATTTTCACACTCCAACTACTAATGGGGAAAGATATTTTATCACCATTATTTATGATTTTTCACGTTATGGTTATATTTATTTACTTCATGAAAAACCTCAATTAAGAAATGCTCTTAAAGCATACATAAAGGAGGTTAAAAGGCAATTAGATGAAAATGTAACAATTGTAAGATCTTATAAAGGTGATGATTATTATGGAAAATATGATGAGTCTAGATAATGTTCTAGTCCATTAGCAAAACTCCTTAAAATTCATAGTATATGCGCACAATATACTATGCCAAGTATAACTCAATAAAATGGTGTAGCATAAAGGCATAATCGGACTTTTGATGGATATGGTTAGGAGTATGATAAGTAACTCCTTTTTACCCAAATTATTGTGAATGTATGTACTTAAAATCATAACATATTTATTAAATAGGGTTTCTAGTAAAGTTGATCAAAAGACTCAATTTGAATTGTTGTTAATAAGGAAACTTAATTTTACAAAACTTACATGTTTGGGGTTGCCTAGTAGAAGTAAGAATTTACAATCCACATGAAAGAAATTTAATGTAGACACCCGATTCGATCGGCCCGTGTTAGGGGGCAAATTAAGGTTGCTCAGTTTGACCAGCCCGTTGTCAAGCCCAATGATGAGAATGTGAAACTTGGACATGAGAATGAAGCCTGAATCTCTAGTGGAAAGTGGACTTGAAAACCCAAAGCCTAAAAAACCTAAAACTGAGCCCAACCATCCAAATTTGGCCCAAGCTTGCTTGGCCCAATGCAGGCCTGAGCCAAAGGGGCATCGCCTTAGTGTAATGAGACGATCGCCTCTTTGGCAGCTACCAATGAGGCGATCACCTGATTGATGAGACACCGCCTCTATGGTAGCCCACTTGCAACTGCATTCAATGCAGCTACAATCATGACGGCCAAGTAGTACGGGCCCCACTCTCTAGACCTACTTTTTGCATGAGAAAAAGATTTTTAGGGAAGGAAAAAAGGCCATGAAAGATCATGATGGGCTAGAAGGCTTAGGGGCATGGGAAAGTAAAGGAATAAAAGAGAAAAAAAAAGAGAGAAAAAGGAGATGGAGAGGTTAGTGAGAAAAAAGGGAGGAGCTCTAGAGAAGAAAGAAAAAAACACAGAGAGAAAAAAAGGGAAAAAATGTCCTTGAGAATGGGGGGGAGATTGAAGCAAGGAGGTTCACTATTTTCCAAGAGAAGAAGGAAGAAGTTTGTGTCAAAGGTAGAGATCATATCTTAGTAAGGATCTCAATCAAAACATCTCTGAGGGCCTCTCATTTTGGTATAAAACTTGCACTTAAACTTGACATGTTCATCATTTTGTGTGTCTTTGCTTATGTGTAATTAAGCCATCAGTATATTTTAGGTATTTATAGTTTATCTTGCTCAATATCCCACTCCATTTATGTGATTTTTTAACACTTTTCCATGTAGTTGTTGTTTGATGATTATAGAGTGTGTATATGCATGTTTTGTTACTTAGAGTAGAAGTTTAAGCGTGTGAGAGTCAGTTTCAGCCTTCTAACCAAGCGGTGCCTCTTCACAGAGGCACCACCTCTTATAAATGAGGCGATCACCCCATTGACAGACCCCTATAAAGTTTCTTTCCCCTTTTCTTTTATGTGTGTTTTATATTTTTTGCCTTTGGAATATTAAGGAGCCTCTATTGATGAGGCGTCGCCTTATCAATGAGGTAATCACCTCATCTTAATGAAGCGATCGCCTGATCAATGAGGTGATTGCCACATTGACAGAATTAGTCTGCTTCCTTTTTTTTATTAATGTTTGTCATGACGTCTGCTTTGATATGTCCTCTCTTAGCCTTAAACATGTCTGTATCATTGCATGATGATGTTTAATCTTAATTGTTTAATACTTTGTTTAGTTTATAATGTGAAAACCCTTTTTTATAAAACCTTTTTGTAAGTATCGTTATATGTTATTTCATTTTTTCTTGAAAAGAAGGACTAACTATGTGTTATTTGTAGGAATTACTTGATGATTTCTGGCATCGAGTAGTCACTTTTATTAATTATCCCTTATACATTACCACTTTTATGTTATTTTATTGATTTTTTTTCGGTATATGTTTGGTTTATTTTCTATATATTATTCGTTTATTTAGTTAAAAAGTGTTTCAATCCTTAATCCTTTCCCCCCATTCATTTTTGAATGTATGGTTGTAATTATTATTTATTTTATTTTTGTTAAACGTTGGGATTTAAAAGTATGAAACTAGACTAATTTGTAAACTCGGACTTGATTATAAAACTTGGCAATTATTCAAAGGCAATTTTATTACATGTGGTAGATGAGGAAATAATCAAATAATTAAATGGTAATAAAATACAAAACACAAACAGAGGCTAACCGCAAGGTTAGGTGAGTATTCAAACGCTCATACCCAGTTTTTGAGCCCGATCTCTGATGACGGCTTCTAGGAACCTCCATGGGATCCAGTTGTTGTACAGTGTGTCCCGGCTTTTATTCGGGTGGCGACTCCTTCTCCGAATAGGCCCAAGACCTATATTGTATTTTCTATTGGGCCTCAAGCCCACATAGCGCCATGGTCACCAAACACTTGGGCGTGCACTAAACCTTGCCGCTTACAGTTAGATTCTCAAATTGTTAGTGGTTACTTCATCAATTACCTAGAGAAATCTAAAAGGTACATTTTTATTATCCAAAACATAGTCCAAGAATTATTGAAATCAAAAATGCAAAATTTATTGTGAATGGAGATGTTAGTGAGAGTAATGAACAGCAAAATATTGAGATAAAGGATATTAGTGTAAATATTCCTTTACATATGAATATTCCTTTATCCATTACTTTACAGAATGTTGTTCCAAGTGTTGAAGGATATAATGATGACACTGAACGACATTTGAATGAAGAATCATCCTATCGAGTAACTAACTCCCATATGACTGATGCAAATGAACCATAATAGTAGTTAGAAGATCTTAAAGAGAAAGGAGATTAGCTATTTTGAATGATTATGTGGTATATTTGCAAGAGTCAGATTTTGATATTATAATTAATAAGGATCCAGTTTCATATTCACAAGTCATAAATAGTGCCAAATTTGATAGATAGATTGATGCCATAAAAGATTAGTTAAAATTCATGAAGCCAAATAGTGTCTAAGATATTGTTGAATTGCCAAGAGTCAGGTGTAAATGGGTCTTTAAGACAAAATGTGACTTAAAAGGCAATATTGAAAGATATAAAGCTAGACTTATTGTTAAGGGTTATACTAAAAAAAGTGGCATTAAGTATAGAGAGACATTTTTTACAATTTCAAAGAATGATTCATTAAGAATAATTATGACATTAATTATTCATTATGACATAGAACTACATTAAATGGATGTGAAATAGTCTTTCTAAATAGAGATTTAGTGGAGGAAGTTTACATGGATTAGCCTGAAGGTTTTTCCATTGAACATGAAAGTCAAATGGTATGTAAACTCAATAAATCAACATATGGACTTAAACAAGCTTCCTGACAATGGTTTTTAAAAAAGAATACTGTTGATCGATGTATATACCAAAAGATCAATGAGAGTAAGTTTATATTTTTGGTTCTGTATGTTGATGATATTTTACTTGCTGCTAATGATTTAGGTATAATGCATGAGACTAAGGATTTTCTTGCCAAGAACTTTGAAATAAAAGATATGGGAGAGGCATCCTATGTGATTGGAATAAAAAAAAATTGTGATAAATCACGTAGGATTATTAGGATTGTCTCAAAAAGCCTATATTGAAAGAGTTCTTGAAAAATTTAACATAAATAAATGTTCACCTGAGGTTGTTCCCATATAGAATGGTTACCAATTTAGTCTTATGCAATGTCCAAAAAATAATGTCGAATGAAAAGAAATGTAATTAATTTCATATGCTTCTATTAATGGAAGTTTAATGTAATTGCAAATATGTGCCAGACTAGACATCAGTTTTGCAGTTGGAATGTTATATAGGTATCAAAGTAGTATTGGAATTTATTATTGTAAAGCTATAAAGAAAGTATTAAAGTACCTTCAAAAAACAAAGACTTACATGCTTACTTATAAAAAAATTCAATAAACTAGAAGTAATTGCAAAAACATGGTAAAAGAATCGATTTTAGTTTAAAAAATTCAAATTCTTCATATCCGTTTCAATAAAATTTTTAAAAAGTTCGATTCAATCAAAAAGACTTGTTCATAACAAGCGTTTTTCCATTGGTTTAGATAGAGAGTAGCAATAATTTTTTATATAGTCAGCACAAGTAACCTACTTTTTGAACACCATAGTTTTTTTAGGGAAAATAGTCCTATTTATCCTCAACTATTGGTCAATTTTCTAAATAATCTTCTCTTTTAATTTCTATCAATTCAGATAATTAATTTTTCAATTTCTTTCAATTGGTATGTGTAATTGAAGATATGGCTTGCTATCGTGTCAAAGACAACGCTAAAGGGGTAAGTAGGGCTAAGCAAAAATAATTAAAATCTAAATCGTTTTGGTTTGGTTCAAGTTGTAAAAAATTTAAATTAATTTTTACTTTAAAGAACCAAAATATTTTCGATTTGGTTCGATTTTATAGTAAAAATATAATTAAAATAAGCCAAATTTAATTTCTAAAATATTTTAAAGTATATGGTGTTTGTGGTTCGATTTGATCGGTTTATCACTAATATTTCAAAAAAAATCAATAATATCATTTTTAAATATTTAAAACTCTTAATAAAATTATTTAATATTGAAAAATTCAAACCAAAATTATTTAAATTCATTTTAGAAAATTGGTTCGATTGATTAAAAAATTTAATAAATAAAATAAATATAAAAAATAAACAATAATAGATCTCATAAATATTATAAAATAGTGCAAAATTACATAAATTTAATATGCTTAAAATTGTAAAAATTAAAAAAAAAGTCAAACCGATCGAATAAACCAACCAAACCAAATAAATTCAGTTCAGTTATTTTTAAATATTTATAGTTTGGTTTTATATAATTTTTAATTGAACCGAACCAACTATTTTTTATTTTGATCTTGATTAAAATGACGCTATTTTGAATTCCTTACCTTGTCAGTACTGTTTTTGACACGTCCACAAATTATGTTATCAATTATACATAACGATTAAAAGATGTATAGAATTAAAAAAAATAAAAAAATAATTTAACTGTTTAAATCAATATAAATTAAAAAATAAATTTACTTAAAAAATTTACCTACAAGGTCATTTTTCCTAATTTTTATATGCTCGGCCGTTATCATGCTTCAAAGTTTAACTAATGAATGTCATTATTATTATTATTATTATTATTTGGTCAAAAGAATGTCATCATTATTAATGTTTAACAAATGTCATTATTATTTGTTAAAATATAATTTTTCATATGGTCGGCACAAGAAACCGACAAATATATATCATTGCGGAAACATGTTACGATGGATGTCGAAATTTACTATTTGATCCATACTCGTTCATCATCATTATTGTAATATCAATAATCAATTTGATTAAGTCATTTCTTTTTTATATTTGAAGATTATCATATCTATGCATTTAATTTCCAAGTAATAACTTACTTTCTCATTTTATGTATATGCATTTGTTCAAATACACATTTTCTATATATAAATATGTATTTATTTACATTCATTTCTCCTTTAGATCTATTAAAAGATAATCCATAATTATTTCTTTTTTTTTTTATTTTTTTGTAAATTTAGATTGTTCAACTTGTTGTACACATATATCAAGGAATAATATCGATTCAAATAATTTAGGAGCAAATATAATATGACATTCTTCTTCATATTATCAACAACACATGTCAATGAACAAATTAGAAGGATATCCATATATTATTTTCATTTCTATGTGAAATTTAAAATGGTAAAAAATCAATGATAACAGTATATTGGATATCATTTATAGAGTTTTTAAAAGAAACTACTGGAATAAAAAACATATACATCTACCTCAATGATATCCAATTTCAAAGAGAGTGAGACTGCCTTAAAAAAATTTTACAATTTTTTTTATGGAATGTAATAACCAAGTACTATATGTATTAAAATTTTTTTTTTTTTTTAAATCATGCTATGCATACTATTAACTAGTTTATTTAAAAGAGAAAAGTTATTTTTTATTATATAATCTATTAAAATTTATATCATATGACATCTCTATTAACAAAAAAAAAAATTCATTTTAATTTATCAACAACCTTTGGTTTCAAGTGATAATGTAAATTCGAGTCATAATGCTTACAATTATATTATAATTAGTTGTAAAAAAATTTTATTTTCTTTATATTTTTTAGGTGATGTTTTAAATTTAAATCATGAGATAAAACAATTATTCTAAATAATTGTTAAATAATATTTATGTTCAATTAAAATCAAACTGGAATAATTAAAGTCAGTCTCAATGATCAAAATTTTCCTTTACAATCATTATTTTTAACCACTACTTGAAATTTGTGTGATGTGGCCAAATAAGTTTTTGGTCCACGATAACTCTCTTTATCCGAGTGAATTTGATTACCTGTTTGGTTTGTTACATTTCAACTATTAAACTATTTTAGCATTTCTTTTTATAAAATGTTAGAAATAATTTACTTTACTGGTAAATATTTTAAATATTATAATTAATTATCAGTGAGAAATTAATCAAGTAACATTCATTTCTAAGATATTTTAAGGTATAAAATTTAAATTTTATCATTATCTATTTAAAAAGAGATGATTGCTCTAAATTTTATAGTCTATCAATATTTGAATTGTATAACATTTCTATTAATTAAAAAAATAATATAATTAACTAACATATTTAAAAATTTAATAAGATAAAATATACATTTATTCACTTTTTTTTTTTAATTTAGTATCCAGGTTGATATGCTGTTCGACAGTGATAATTTTATAATTTTATTTAGCCCATTGAAATCAAAGTTCATACCTATACCACTCTAGGATTGGATGTGCAGAAAAAGAATAAAAATATGTAGATTTTAATTAATTTAATTCGACTTTAAGGGAATCAAAATTTTCTTTATATATATATATATATCCTTCTTCATCTTCTCACTTGCCTTTATGCTTAGGACTTTGAGATGTTGACATTAAAATGGAGCAGTTAGTGGAAGCTATCCACTAAGACAGGAAATATTGATGGTCTGTATGCAGCAATTCGAGAGAATCCAAATGTTTCGGCTCAAATTGATGATGTTCCATTTGTGGACACCCCATTACATATAGCTGCAGCTGCTGGACATATCCAGCGCGCCATGGAGATTATGAGGCTAAAGCCAACTTTTGCAGCCAAGCTAAACCCAGATGAGTGACCATGCTAGTGAAAGAGAAGAGTGATCTTGTTCGTGTCAAAGGAAGAGAAAACAAGACCGTCCTGCATTATGTGGTTGAGAAAGGAGATAATCTTGATCTTTTGGCCGAAGTCTTATCCATTTGCCCAAAATCAGTATTTGATGTGACCATTAGAGGTGAGGCTGCTCTGCATGTTGCTTTGAAAAATGACAAGTTTGAAGCTTTTGAGTTCCCTGTTCGTATACTTCAATTGTTGCTTTAAATTAATAATAGCTATCATTTAATTATTAGTTAAATTTTTAAAAATTAATTTAAATTAATTTTTATGTAAATAAAAGTATTAATATTAAAAATATTAAAGAAATAAAGTGTTATAACTTAAATAAAAAAATTACTAAATTTTAATTAAATAAAAAAATTATTAAATTGTAATAAATTAAAAGTTTAATAAAAAATATGACTTTTATTATTTTAAAATTTTTTTATTATCTTATTATTAATTGGGACTATAATATTTTTTAATATGAAATCAATTTTAGAGTTGAGAAAAATTAATAAGTTAAATAAATGTTTTATCCACATGTGAAATATATATATATATATATATATATATATATATATATATATATATATATATATATATATATATATGGTCAAAGCGTGCAACAAATGGATAAAATGTAACTTTTAGGACCACCTTATAAAATAATTTTTGTAATTGCTCAACTTAAATGTATTTTTTGTTAGAAATTTTATTATATTTTGAGTTGTCATTAATTGTGAAATATTTTGATTTATAAAAACTGACTGAATAAATATAGTTTCAGTGAATATTGTCATGATCCAAAACAGGGGTCATGACCGGCGTTAGGGAACAGAAATTTTTTCGAATCTGAAACTCGTAGCAAGCCTAAAATAAAATAAAACATGCAATAGAAATAATAACACATTTAAATAAAATATTATGCAGCAAAATAAAATCATAAATATCAAAATAATAATTCCACCAAATGAAATTAAATCAAATCTTCAACTCATATATAAATAAACTCTTTTAATACAAGTCCCGTTCAAATATTTAAAGTTACCAAACTCATACAAATATAATACAATATCTTTTAACAATTTTATGACTACTGCAGTGTCTAGATCATAAAATAAAACTCAAGTAAGCAGTTTACATAGAGAAGCCGGAGTGGAAGAAATCCGGCGTACAGACCTACTACTAAGGTCTGAGGAAGATGACCCTCCTGAAAAATAGTCAACGGAGGGGAGTCAAACCTCACTGAGTGAATTACTATAATATATATGCATGCATACTAAATGACAATGCATACAGTCAATAGTATATATATAAATATATATACAGGCAAATACACACAGATGCAATAAAAATCATTTGTATATATTTTGTTTAAAAACCACTGGTTATGAAGGATCAAATAGAACCCCAGAAAATCGCAACCTCGAAACAGTGTTAAACAACACTCTAGCCATAGAGGCTCACTTATTCCAAATATATTCACTTATTCCATTTGGACAGTAGACTGGCCCCGAGACATTAAGTCAACCGAGCTCCAGCAGTCTAACTGTCAGTGTGATTGGCCCCGAGACACTTGGTCAACCGAGCTCCAGCAATCATACTCCCAAATCATATCACACATCAAATAATCATGTCCAATCAATACCCACAAATGGTTAGTAATATAGCCTAAATGCTATAAGCGTACCGGTACGTACTCGGTCCTAGTGCTGCCCACTAGGTAGCACGTTCTATTGATATCCTTCATTGAAATATAAAACATACATTCATAAAAATAAATGATGCATGAATTTAAATATAATAGCAACAATAACCATATATATACTAGAAATATACCAAAAGTAAACCAGGTATATTTCGAGTATATATACATCAAAGAAATCTAGATAGATTACAAAATAAACTAGAAATATATTCGAAAATATTTTAAACCTAATTTATTAGCAAAACATGCATATAATTTAAAATATACCGAAAATAAACTAAAAATAAACCAAAATAAACTTAAATACTAATTGAATTATTTATGCATAATTAATCAAAATAAAACATACATTTCTAAATCATGCACCATAAAGCATATATATATAGAATAGTAATTCACAATTAGTGCACTCCTCGAGATGGGTCCGACAGGCCTGGTCCACTAGGCCTCGGTCTCGACGCAACTAAACATACAAAAATAACAAACATCAGAACAAACCTAACAGAAAATCCTAGAAACTCGATCTAGAATATTAGACACAAAATCATAATTAGGGTTCGACCGGATATCACGTTTTACGAGAATTCTACCAAAAATTCGACAGAACCTCCCCTATAAAACGGACATCTCTCTACTCAAAGAGTAGAGCAAGCCCTGCAAAGAAACACACTTCAAAAAATAGACACAGAATCACATTCACAATCCCTCGGTCGGACTCCAAACTACAGTTTACCGACCGGTTCCACAATTCAAAAAATATTTACAAAAATACCGAAAATACCCTTGTATACTAAAAATATATTTTATAAGTAGAAATTACGTAATTAACCCTAAAACACAATAAAAACCGATAAAAACTCATTTTATTAGAAAAATCATATATTATACATATAATTGAAAATAATTTACGAAAAATAGTTTTATTTAGTTAAAAATAATAAATAATTTATAGAAATCATTTTTACACCTTAAATAATTATTAAAACCAATTTAATTATATTTTTAGCCAATTTAGGGTAAAATTACCAAAATACCCCTATATATATAAATATGGTAAAATTAATCCAGAAATTCACCAAAAATAATATAATTGCTAAAAATTAATTTTCTCAACATATATATCAATAATATCAATAAATAAACTCAATTAACTAATTAATTTCAATTAAACATACAATTAACCCTATTTTTCTAAAATTACATAAACTAAATAAATTCAAAATAAATACATAAAAATTCACAAAAATTCCAAATAAATTTATATAATTCATTTAAACACCTATAATTACCATAAAAATACAATTTCATAATTTAATTAATTAATTTTCGAAAATTAGAAAATAATAATAAAATATTCAAAAATACCCAAAAATCAAAATAAATTTCAAAAATTCTAAAAAAATTCACATGAAGATTAAGCTAAGGGGAACAACATTTGTGAAGGAATTTATCATGAATCAATCAATTGAAGCTCAAACAAATTTGAAAACCCTAATAGGCCGAAATTGCAAAATCGAAACCTAGGCAAATCTAGACCATTTTAAGTGAAACAAAGCTTGGAATCACACTCACCAGAGCTCAAGGAGAAGATAGAGACTGACGGTGTTGAAAATCATGGCCGGAAACGCTATGAACGACGATGAGAAGAGTTTTGGCTTCTCCGGCCAAAACGAGCTTCCTGACGCCAGAAATGGGCTCTGCTGGCGGCGGAATAGTTAGAGGAAGGAGGTGGCACGCAGGAGGCACACTAACAGCAAGGGAACGTCGTGACAGACGGCGGAACGGCGAGGAGGACGATCGGGAAGAAGGAGAGGGAAGAATGGCAAATTCGTAAATAACTCAAACTTTATATTTTGTTTAAATAATAAATGTATATGTATATATATATATATATACATTTACACTATATATTAAAATAATATAAAATCACACACATTAAATATACACCACACACATATAATTTAATATTTTTAATAATTTATACACTAAAAATAATTAATTAAATAATATTAAAACTAATAATAAATAATAAAAATATTAGGGTAATTAATTAAACCCTAGTTAAATAAATAAATACACATATATATGTTATTTAGTACTTTAAAAATATATATGAGCTCATTCAAGTCCGTAAAATTATTTAAAATATTTAATATTAAATTATTTACGTGTTAATTTCCCCGAAAATAAAATTCTCAGGAAAATTTTACGTAAAGTACTTAAAATAACATAAAATAATTAAATAAGCATTAATTAAATAACAAACTCATAAAATATCAATATTATATACCAAAAATTATTAACACTGCATATCCCGATGCAATATTAAAATATTTAAAAACACGGGATATTACAAATATACAGGGAAATCCAATTTATATTTAAAGTGATCATTTATGTTATGGGCTTATTTGCACCCTAATGAGTTGGTATGATAAAGCAGTAAGTGTAAGTCTAATCATATTAGGATTATTAATGGGGTAAACCTAGAGGATTTTCTATATAAAGGCTAAGGTCACCTCTCTATCCTATGAATCTAATTTTTTGGCTTGTCCCATTGATAGCTGCCTTTGTGTAAAAAGAATAGGAGAGGAAGATCTAGTCTTCTATTTTCTCAATACTAATTATTTTATTTTATTATTTATATTGTAGCTACATATTAGAGATGAAATCTCTGCATCAAACATGAAAAAGGTACACAATTGCTTCCTCTAAATTAACTACTATCATATTATTTGGTGTTTTTAAATTTATGTACTAGATCCTATAATTTTCTTATATGTGGTATCAAAGCTTAGTTTGTGCATAAATTTAAAACCCTAAATTAATTGAAATTGAAATTAAATTATTTAGATTAATAATTTGATCAATGATTGATTAAATTTAGCATACAAATAATTATTTTCGTATCTTAAGTATTTCCATGTATACATCTATAATTTTTCAATTTTGTTGTTTGATATGTTGGGTTAATTATGTTGAGGAGTGGTTATATATATGTGCAAGGTCTTTGATGTGCGAAATACATTGATTTTGTGTAATAGTGACTTTGTGCCTAAGGCATACTATTATAATATGAAATTTTATTATTCCATAGCTATATGCTTTATAGATATAATGCCAGTAAGACTGTGTGAGGATAAATGGTAATAATTATTAATTTACATTATTTCTTAGATTTTGGCCTCCAAAAGTTTATTTGTTAATTAATTATTATTTCATATCATGATTTTATAAAAAAACAAAAAAAACATTGTATTTGCATCTAATGGGTGTATTCTTTTGATATGGACATATTAAATCTATTGGATATAGGATATAATCTAACAAAATAGAATATATAAAAGATAAAGGTTGAAAGAAAGAGGATCAATGAAAGAAAGAGCAAATATAATGGATTATGTAGTGATCTAGCATATCAAATGATTATGTGACTAATATTTGATTTAGCAAATAAAACTATTTTGACTTAGGATCTAATATTATGTGACAAATATTTAGATCTTAATATTTGTTGGCGTATCAAATATTTGCTCTGTAATTTTCTTTAATTCTTTTCACTTTATTTTTGTTGATCTGGATTATAATTCGTTATTATCCATTATAATCAAATATAAATATTTGGCATGAAATTTATAGCAAATCCATCAAATATCAAATGTTAGGTTAAAATAGAATATATGTAGTGATCCTCTAATATATTTTATATTTCATGCCTTGGTTTAGTGAAAAAAAGAGCATGTGCCATATAATTAGAGCAATAATGTAAAACTGATTTTACGTCATTGAAATTTGTTTTGTTTGTGAATGATACAGCATAAATGAATAATAACCCTTATTTTGTTAAGATTTTTAATTTCTTGATTAATGATTGGGTTATACTTGAATTAATAAAATTTCTTGAAAGTGTTTCTTGAAATTATAATCCAATTCAAATTTGATTTTCTTATTTATGAAATATGATTTGGTTTTTAAATTTTTATCCAAACCTAATTGGTTTTTTTTATAGTGTTTTTTAATTAAAAGATTTAGATGAATCCAAACTAGGACTCTTGATTAGTGTGGTCAAACTTGTATGTTGATTTATTTAATGCTTTCCTTGAGTAATAAGCATAATTTATGTTTTTAAAATGAGAAAATTTTATATAATTAGGTCTGAATTAATATTTTGAGTGTTGAAAATTAATTAATTTGATTGGTATATAAGATCAATAAATAGAATTTTTTTAATCATATTATATGTGATGAATGGTAATGTATGATATTAGTGAGTTTGTGATGTTATATGATTTAATTATTTATAAAATTACATCTCTCATAATAAATATTAATTATGTATGTTTGGATATAAGAGATTTTATTATGGATTTGATTTTGGATCAAATTGTTGTTTGGTAACTGCATTGGTGTGGGTTTGAAATAACATTTAATGATATGTTATTTAATATCATTACATCTGAAGTTTAAAATTTTCAAATCAAATTGTTGCATCCAAGTGTGAGGTTAATATATTTTAAATTTATATTTGAGAGAAATAAATGATATTCATTTTGCTTGCTGAGCATGTAAATGAAGAATAAAATTTAGAGAAAAAAGAGAGAAAATTCAATGAAAATATTTTTCCATGATATTCAACGAAGGGGAATAACCTATATATATACACATAAGAATCTTAATCACAATCTAATTAGAAATAGAATAACATCCTAAATAAAATAAA
This sequence comes from Mallotus nudiflorus, assembly GCA_947683625.1. Lineage (NCBI taxonomy): Eukaryota > Viridiplantae > Streptophyta > Magnoliopsida > Malpighiales > Euphorbiaceae > Mallotus > Mallotus nudiflorus. Next base: position 540,392 of record CANTUR010001483.1, on the reverse strand, counting down.
GAATTTATTCATAATTGTATACAAATATTTACTTCTTAAAAGATATTTACTTTCTCAACACTCCCCCTCAAATTGGTGAATATATGTCAATCATTCCCAACTTTCCAAATGAGTTGTGGAATAATTTTCTGGATACTGCCTTTGTGAGGATGTCAGCTAGCTGAGTGTGAGAAGAAATAAATGAAAGATCAATTGTTACTTGGTTTATATAATCTTTTATAAAATGTCTGTCAACCACTACATGCTTAGTTCGATCATGTCGAATTAGATTATTTGCAATTGCTATGGCTACCTTATTATCACAATGTCACAATATAGGCTTCATATGTTTTAGTCCCAGATCCTGAACAATTCACTTTATCCAAAGCAACTCGTATACTCCATGAGCCATTCCTCTATACTTTCCTTTGGCACTTGACCTTGCTACGACTTTCTGTTTCTTACTTCTCCAAGTGACTAAAATCTTTCCAACAAACGTAAAGTATTTGAATGTTAACTTTCAATCAGTTCGATCTTCGACCCAATCAGCATTAGTATAGCCAGTAATTTCGTAATCCTTATTCCTCCCAAAGAATAAACCTTTACCTGAAAAAGACCTTAGATACCTTAATATTTGATATACTGCATTAATATGTTTTGTACTCGAAGAATGCATGAACTGACTTACAACACTTACTACATAAGCAATATCTAGCCGAGTATGAGATAAGTAAATTAACCTTCCTACCAGTCGTTGGTACTGATCTTTATCAGTTGGGACTTGATCTTTTAGGACTGAAAGTCCATGGTTGACTTCAATTAGAGTCTCAGTGTAATATCCTGTATTTTTAAATATTTTAACACTGTATCGGGATATGCAGTGTTAATAATTTTTGTATATACATTATGATATTTTTATGAGTTGATATCTATTTAAAACCTATTTTAATTATTATGTCTTATTTACAGTGCTTTACGTAAAATTTTCCCGGGACTTGCATTTTCGGGGAATTTTTCACGTAAATAATTTATTATTAATTATTTTAAATATATTTTCGGACTTGCATGAACTCATACATATTTTTAAAATACTAAACACCGTGTATATGTGTACCTATTTATTTAATTAGGGTTTAGTATATTACCCTAATATTTTATTAATTAATTATTTGTTTATTTATTATTTAATTATTTTTAATTAATATTAAATTTTAAAATATTAAATATTAAGTGTGTGGGTGTGATTTTTTTTCAAATATTTTATTAAAATTATTTTTTTTCTTTTTCTTTTTCTTTCCTTTTCTTCTTCTTTTCTTTTCTTCTTCCCTTCTCTTTTTCCTTCCCGTGCTCGATCACCAACCACCGCTGCAACTGTCGTTCCCCTACCATCGATGTGCCACCAGCAGCTCCGCCTTCCCTAGCCAACTGCTCCGCCGCCCCAAGCTCCTTCTCCGGCACCGGTTAGCTCCCATTTTCCCCATTTGGCCGAAACTTCTTCTCCTCGCCGTCGACCACAATTTTGGCCACCGCCGGTCTCTTTCTTCTCCTTGAGCTCCGTTGAGTGTGATTCTAGCTTTAGTTTGAGCTGAAATGGTATTGATTTGCTTAAGTTTTGAATTTTCGATTTCGGCCATATTAGGGTTTTTGATTTTTTTGAGCTTTGAATTGATTGATTAATGAAAACTCCCTTCACAAATGTTGATCCTAGTAGCTTAATCTTCATGTATGAATTTTTTTGGAATTTTTGGAGATTATTTGGATTTTTGGGTATTTTTGAATATTTTAATATTATTTTCTAATTTTCGGAAATTAATTATTTAAATTTTGAAATTGTGTTTTATGGTTAAATTAGGTGTTTAAATGAATTATAGGAATTTATTTGGAATTTTTATGAATTTCTAAGTATTTATTTTGAATTATTTAAGTTTATGTAATTTTGGAAAATTAGGGTTAAATGTGTTTTTAATTGAATTTAATTGGTTAATTGAGTTTAATTATTAATATTATTGATAAATATTTTGAGAAAATTAATTTTTGTATAATTATACTATTTTTGGTGAATTTTTTAATGAATTTTAGTATATTTATATATGTAGGGGTATTTTGGTAATTTTACACAAAATTGGCTAAAAATGTAATTTAATTAGTTTTAATAGTTATTTAAGGTATAAAAATGATTTCTACAAATTATTTGGTATTTTTAACTAATTAAAACTATTTTTCGTGAATTATTTTCAATTGTATATATAATATACGGTTTTACTAATAAAATGAGTTTTTATCGGTTTTTACTGTGTTTAAAGGTTAATTATGTAATTTCTACCTATAAAATGTATTTTTATGTTATAAGGGTATTTTTGGTATTTCTGAATTGTTCTGTGTTTGTGGACCTCGATCGGTAGACTGTAGTTTGGAGTCCGACCGAGGGGTTGTGGTTGAGTGTTGAGCTTGTTTTTCAAAGTGTGTTTCTTTGCAGGGTCGGCTCTACTCTTTGAGTAGAGAGCTGTCCGTTTTACTGGGGAGGTTCTGCCGAATTTTTGGTAGAATTCTCGTAAAACATGATGTCCAGTCGAACCCTAATTCTGTTTCTGTGTTTAATATTCTAGATCAAATTCTAGGATTTTCTGCTAGGTATTCTAATGTCTGTTATTATTGTTTGTTTAGTTGTGCCGAGACCGAGGCTTAGTGGACCAGGCCCGTCGAACCCATCTCGTGGAGCGCACTAATTTATGAGTTACTATTTTATATATATGTGCTTTAGGATGCATGATTTTAGAAATACATGTTTCATTTTGACTAAACATGCATAAATATGTGATTTGTATTTAAGTATATTTTTGGTTTATTTTTGGTATATATTAAATTATATGCATGTTTTGTAAATAAAATATATTTAAAATGTTTCTAAATATATTTCTAGTTTACTTTATAATTTGATTGGATTTATTTGACGTATATATACTCGAAATATACCTGGTTTACTTTTGGTATATTTCCAGTATATATATGGTTTATATTATTATTTTATTTAAATTCATGCATCATTTATTTATGAATGTATGTTTTATATTTATTAATGAAGGATATCAATAGAATATGCTACCTAGTGGGCAGCACTAGGACCGAGTACGTACCGGTACGCCTATAGCATTTAGGCTATATTACTAACCTATTTATGGATATTGATGGGAATATGATTATTTGATGTGTGAGAAGTGATTTGGGTGTGATTGTTGGAGCTCGGTTGACCAAGTGTCTCGGGGCCAATCACACTGGCAGTCAGACTGCTGGAGCTCGGTTGACTTAGTGTCTCGGGGCCAGTCTACTGTCTAAATGGATTAAGTGGATATATTTGGATTAAGTGAGCCTGTATGGCTAGAGAGTTGTCTAACACTATTTTGAGGTTGCGATATTATAGGGTTCTATTTGATCCTTCATAAACAGTGATTTTCAATAAATATATAAAGTGATTTTATTGCATCTGTGTGTATTTGCCTGTATATATATTTATATATATACTTTTGACTGTATGTATTGTCATTTAGTATGCATGTATATATATTATAGTAATTCACTCAGTGAGGCCCGACTCCCCTCCGTTGACTAATTTTTCAGGAGAGTCAACATCTTCAAACCTCAGTAGCAGGCCTATACGCCGGATTTCTTCCGCCCCGGCTTCTTTGTGTAAACTGCTTACTTGAGTCTTATTTTTATACTCTAGACACTGCAGTAGTTGTAAATTAACTTATGGGATTTTATGTATTTTATTTATGTGAGATATTGTATTATATGTGAACTGGATTTGTATTAAGAGTTTTATATATATATGAGATGAATATTTGATTTAAATCCAGTTGGTGAAAATAATATTGTGATATTTATGATTTTTATGATTTTTATTTCCGCTGCATTATATATATGGTTATTACCATTGCATGTTTATTTTATTTTATTTTTAGGCTTGCTATGGGTTCTGGATTCGAAAGAATTCCTGTTCCCTAGCACCGGTCATGGCCCCTGTTTTGGGTCGTGACACTCAGCTAGCTTACAATCAAGCATGTTTGTCTCTATCAATAGGTCTAGTACATACTTTCGTTGGTAGAGGGAAATCCCTTGAGTTGATCTTGCAACTTTGATTCCTAAAAAATACTTCAAGTTACCCAAATCCTTAAGTTCAAACTTGGATGCTAACTGGCTTTGTAAGATTGTTGTCTCACTCGGATCATTTCCAGTGACCACCATATCATCAACATATACAATTAGAGCGGTGAATTTAAATAACTTCTATTTGATGAATAGTATATGATAAACATCACTTTGCTTATATCTGAGTTTTCTCATGAAAGTTGAGAGTCATCCAAACCATGCTCAAGGTGATTGCTTGAGTCCATACAATGCCCTTTTTAGTTTACACACTTGATTAGTACATCTAGTTCCAGGTGGTGGATCTATATACACTTCTTCATGTATGGTTCTATTTAAAAAAGCATTCTTTACATCAAATTATTGCAACGACCAGTCTAGGTTGGCGGCTAAAGAAATAAGAACTCTGATGGTGTTCATTTTTGCTACTGGGGTAAATGTGTCTTTATAGTCAATTTTATATTTCTGAGTATATCCTTTTGCTACCAACCGAGCTTTATACCTATTTATGCTTCTGTCTAAATTAAGTTTGACAGTGAATATCCACCTGCACCCCACCATTTTCTTTCCTTCAGGAAGCGGAACAAGATCCCATGTGTGGTTCTTTTACAATGCCTCTATTTCATCATTCATAGATTTCTTCCAATCTGGATCATCTAAAACCTCATGCATATTACTCGAAATAGATATAGTGGATAATTGATTTACAGTAAATGGATGTGAGTTAGACAAATGGTTTGTTGATATGAAGTTATTGATTGGATATTTAGCTTTGGCATGAAGGTCTGGGTCATATTATTTTTTCGGAATCCTTTTATTGATTCTAGAAGGATAACGAGGCTTAGTATTTAGAGTTACCAAGGGAGATGAGTTTACCTTATCGTGCACATCTGCATCTGTATCCGAAGTTTCTTCAACTTTTAGTGTGGGTTGGTGGATGGATGGATGTAAGATGGTGAGTGGAGTTTGTCATATAATTAATAGCACCTGTATCAATAATCCATGTATTATTTCGATTAATATTTGTCATACTTGATATTGCATCAAGATCACCACTTGGTTTAGTGCCACTAGAGGTGGCAATTGTAGCCTTTCTGAGCTTCTTATGAGGCTTTCTATTAAAATTCCACCATTTTGGATATCCCATAATTTCATAACATTATTCCTTGGAGTGTCCAACTTCACCATAATGAATACAAGTATATGTGATGGATTTACTCGGCATCTTCCTTTTGAATTGGGGACAAGTCTGAGATGCTACAAGTACATAATGGTCCGACAGTATCTTCAGCTCTTCCATCAAATGTCGCTAGTTGTGATCCCTCCATACATATGCATAACTAGCCTCGAGATAAGAGGTGGATCCTTCTGAAGTATTTCACTCCAAGCATTATTAAATTATAAATCAAGCCCCACTAGGAAAATATGTGTTCTAAGTCGAGTAATATGTTTATAGAGTGATACTACTCCATTAATATCCTCCCTTTATGCACATGTCCAAGCATCGATTTCTGAAATATTCCAATCAATTCATTATAGTATGCCGGTAATGGCTTACCATTCTGACGTGTTGTGAATGCTTTCTAGTTCAATTCAAATAATTAAGTTTTGTCAAATCAATCATAGAAGGTTTTTGAGATAGCATCACATATCTCTTTTACTATTGGAAGACGAATGAATCTCTGCATCAAAGTCGGACTCATGGAGTCAATTAGCCAACTTTGGACTCAATTATTATCAAGGAGCCAAGTTTTCAATGTTTTATCTCCTATTGGTGGCTTTAGCATAGTGCCATTAAGAAGGCTAAATTTATTTTTGGCTCCAATTCGCATCTCAATGATTTATGACCATAGAGTATATTTCGTATCATCAAGAATAATTCCTATGGGAAAGGGAGAATTATCTTGAAGGGTTTGAATAAAATTAGGTGTTCCATGGGATATGATGGATGTGTTTTCGGTGGTCGTGATTTTGAAGAATTCAAAGGAAGAAAAAATATAATTTCAAGAATTCAATAAAAAAAATTCGATTTTAATGAGTATGCTCTAATACCATAAAGAATAAAATTCAAAGAAAAAAGAAAGAAAATTCAAGGGAAATATTTTTCCATGATATTCAAAGAAGGGGAAAAACTTATATATATACACATAAGAATCCTAATCATAATCTAATTAGAAATAGAATAAGATCCTAAATAGAATAAAGAATTTATTCTTAATTGTATACAAATATTTACTTCCTAAAAGATATTTACTTCCTTAACAATAAAGAGTGCAACCATATAAGATATGCTTGGGATATCTTACTATCATACATGGTTTAAATTGTACATATATTTATGTTTATATTTATGCATAAAATTGAGAACTATTTTCATATGAGTTGTGAAAACTTATTCATTAAATATGAGATTATTTAATCATAAGTCAATAATTATTTATGCTCATGTTAGTGATTTGTAATATAAGTGTTTCTATCTACTCTTGAGTTTGTTTACATGGCATAATTGCAATAAAGTGTGTGTTTTATGTTCAAAGTTTATGTGTTTGAGCATGTATTTAACAATAGAGATACATTTGTGATTAGTATCTCATGTGTGTGACTTTATGCATACATTTATGTTTAGTATGCATATTACTAATGGGCTTTTGAGAAATTCCTAATTGAGAAAATTATATAGGTCAATGTGAATGTTAACATCAAAGTGGAACATTTTATTGAGACTTGTATAATTATTTTCAATTTTTATGAAGGAATAATTTCTGAAATAGTATATATAATAATTTGCCCAAAGGGGGTTATTATATGTATTAGTTTAGAAATCGTGTGGGGATTCTATTATATATAATGACCTGTCCAAAGAAGGTTATTGTATAGTGTGTGGGGACTAATATGAATCATTTGTGTTTTGGGAGTGTTCTAGTTTAGAGGTTTCATTTGCCCAAAGGGGATGATTTTCTCAAAAATTAGAGAGTTCTCATTTGTGAGCTTCATATAAAACATTCTATTGCATGTGCATGTTCTTCCCAAAGAATAACATATAGTGATGCCAGAATTCTTCTGATAGAAAATCATACTACATAGACATATTATGCCCAAAGGTGAATATGTGGTGATGATAGAAAAAAATAGTCAGAATGATACTTTTAAACTCTTGAAGCTTATATATTACCCATTAGTAAATGCATGCTTTTGTGTTATCTTTGATCAATTTTTATGAGAATGAGATGCAATATTGGGATGCGTAATTGCATAAAATTCTATAACTTTTAGAATTTGATTTTTGTATTAAGAATAAATATCTATAGTTTATATGCTTACCTTTAAGCATTGTGTAGAGATTTGTCTAAAAATAAATTTGGTGTAATTACGTGTGTTGTTTGTGATATTTTTAGCTTCATATTTTATAAATTGATGTTGCTTTGAATATTGATTTGTATTAAATATTATACATTTAAGAATATATTAAAGGGGTGAGATTTTTATTATTTTAGTTTTATATATTTTTTGGGTATATTATATGTGTGGGACTTTTGAAATTATTTATTAAAGTAAATTTTAAATAATTGTTTTGTTGTAAAATTATTATATATATTTAATAGTTTTTTTATTTTTAGTATTAAATTAATTTAAAATTTTCTTTTATTAAAATTATTTATTTATTTATCTTTAACTTCTTTCTTTTTCATTTGGTATAGGTGACCTTTTAGTACTTCTAGTACTTATTTTTATTAAAATTTTATTTGATGTGTGAAGCAAATATTCTCACAAATAGGGTGAGAATTAGAACGTTTTGGATTATTTGTCAAATATTTGTAAGAGTGTGAATAAATTTTAATTGATTAATTTTGAGATTTAAATGAGTTTATTAAAGAAACCTTAAAGTTCTTTTAGTTGACATAATATTTTAAATTTATTAATATTTTGTGCTTTATAACTTTCAAAGTCTAATGTGTATTAGTTTCTCTCCGTTGCATATTGTGTAATTTTATGAAAATAACTTTTTGCTAATATTGTTGAAGAGTTTATTCGATCTTGCTATTCCTATGAATAGGAGGTGCTTGTTAATGAATTGTTTGTTATGAAATTAATGGTAAGAAAAATATGTTATATAGTTCATATCATTAGAAAAAAAATTACTCATTGGTAATTTTTTGTTTATTTTCTTTGAGAATTTATGTGATAAATGTTAAAATAATCCTCTATAAATTATTGAGGAATATGACAATTGACTAAACTTTATGTTTAGGGATTATAATAATAAAGTATTCTCATACATTTTGTGATGATTTATTCACAAGTATTAGTCTATTTTAACATGCATTATTATTTGATATATGTAAGTACATCAATCATTCTTAAATGTTAATGTGTTGAGATGATTAATGAATTTATCAAAAATTAATTTTATAACGTTGAGGATTATTGCACTTATGAAATTGAGATTTTGCATAGTGCAAAGTTAAGTGGTTTAAAGAAAATATAAGTTGGTGCATTTATATTTGTTGGCTAGAGGGAGATAATTTTTTGTTTTCTTATCCACTTTACAAAATACTAAATAGAGGTGTTTAATTTCTCTTCATTAACTATTTAGAGAAATTTTAATTACTTTTCGTATTTGAGTTTTGTCAATATTAAACTCAATGTTTTGGTCTCTTTCATAAAGTTTATGCTTAGTAAACTCAACTTGAGAAAAAAAATGTTATTATTAAATATTTGTGAGAATTGTTATTATTGAGATGGAGTGATATTTATCTTCATCTAAAATATTTAAAGCATTTATGTGAGGTTTGTGAAATTATCTTTTTATGGGAGTGTTAAATATCTACACTTAAAATATTTACATCACTTGCTAAATGTGCCACTTGTTATTAATTGTGGAGTTACGAAAGAGAGTTTATTCTGAAATTTTATGTGTTGTACTTTACTTATGAGCACATTTAGCGTTATTCTAGTTTTTAAAGATCAACAAGAATTTATGGGCGTATGTTATTTAAATGTCTCGTTGTGAAGATCATTGCAGAAAAATTTAATTAGTGATGACATTATAAGATTAAATTGCATAATATCAATAATTGTTCATTCACTAATCAAATTATATAAATACATGATGTTTGTTAGAGATATGAATATTCTGTGAATATTCAATTCACTTGATTAGTGGGAATTTGTTGTTTGTGGTCAAATACTTGAGTTAAGTATCACCAAATGAATTGATTAGTGGGAGTTTATTATTTGTAGATTTCCATATGCATTTACTATTATCATATATATATATATGCATGTGAGATGCACATTTATAAGTCAATATGTCATGGTTTGATGATCATCATTTTATTTTGATTTTATGAATATATTGAGTTTGCATGCAATAAATCATAGTTAAAGTCTTACGACATTTGTGTTTTCATCTTAAGTATGACCAATGATCATTACAATATTTCATTTATGTTTTCAGAAACAAGTGGTGATGTTTAGCCAGAAAAACTTAAGACATCTGTGTTCTAGTCTTAAGTATGATCCTTGGTCATTATATAAGTGTTTCCATTTGAGTTTAGGAAACAATTATGCGGGGGTTTCCATTTGTATTTTTTGAAAACAATTAACTTTTCAAATTTCTTTTGCTCTTATAAGCATGTGTGCGTTAAAGAGAAAATATTGTAAGGACTGATAATGAAAATAGTATATTGATCACATTTGAGTTGCTATTTTCTTGCTATACTTCCATGCCATAATCTATGTCAGTTAAGTCATTTATATTTATGACTATGGATTGACTTTGTGCCAATAAAAGGCATGATTACCATCATGAACAATATAGATGATTTAATGTGGACCAGATTTTTATAAAGTGCATTTTCCTTAAACTATATGTTTTTAAAATTTGTGGCCACATTTGTGTTTGTTGTTCAGTCTGAAGTCGTTTTATAAAAGTTTTTCAAAATTAATAAAAACTCACAATTTATGTTGCCCAAGTGGGAGGATGTTAGAAATTTTATTATATTTTGGGCTGCCTTTAATTGTGAGATGTTTTGATTTGTGAAAACTGACTGAACAAATACAGTTTAAGTGAATATGTGGGGAAGGCCAATTTATATTTAAAGTGATAATTTTTGTTATGGACTTATTTGCACCTTAATCAGCTGGTATGGTAAGACGGTAAGTATAGGCCTAATCCTACTAGGATTATTAATGGGGTAAACCTAGAGGATTTTCTATATAAAGGCTAAGGTCCTCTCTCTATCCTATTAATATATCTTTATATTAAATACAATAACTATATAATATACAAAATAAATACACACCACAAATAAATAAACAAATATATATATATATATATATATATATATATATATATAACACATAATAATAATAATAATTATTATTATTATTATAAAATATATATATATGGTTAAATAATAAACCCTAATAATCATAAAAATATACATATATGCATGTATATGTATATATATATTATTCACATTTTCAATTATGCATGAAATCATGCAATTTAATAAAATGAACTAACGTAAATAAATAAATTATTATTTAGGTATTATTTTCCCAAAAATATAGGTTTCAGGAAAATCTTACGTAAAAAACTTAGAATAATTTAAAATAACATTAATTCTTAACAAAATAATTAAATAGTCAAATATATATATATTAAAATTATTAATACTGCATATCCTAATACAGTATAAAAATATTTAAAAGATCGGGTTATTACAGTCTTCCCCCTTTACAAGAATTTGTCCTCGAATTCCAGAAAAAGAAGAAATACAAATCAAGAAGGAAAGAGATACGAGTAAGAAGCTCGCATCTCGACTTCGGTCTCCCACGTATGCTCCTCTACCCTGTTGCTGCACCACAAAACCTTAACCATTAGAATCTGCTTCAAATGCAACTGTCAAACTTGATAATCAACGATCACAACAGGTTCTTCCATGAACGTTAAATCTTCATTCACTTCCACGCTGTCAGGCTGTAACACATGTGAAGGTTCTGAGACATACTTCCTCAGCATCGAGATATGAAACACCGGATGCACTTGAGACATACTTAGAGGCAAAGCCAACCGATATGCAGCAGTGCCAACTCTCTCTAGAATCTCGAATGATTCGATATATCTCGGTGCTAACTTACCCTTCCTACCAAATCTCATAATACCCTTCATCGGAGACACCTTCAGGAAAACAAAGTCCCCAACTTGGAACTCCACATCACTACGCCTAGGATCCGTATAGCTCTTCTGCCTGCTAACTGTGGTCTCTAATCTGTGCTTGATCACAATAACTTTCTCTGTAGCATCCTGAACCATCTCAGGTCCAGTTAAAGATCTCTCACCAATCTCATACCAACTCAGAGGGGATCTACACTTCCTTCTGTACAAAGCCTCGTATGGTGTCATTCCAATACTGCTATGGTAGTTGTTATTATATGAAAACTCTACAAGTGGCAAATGATCATCCTAGCTACCTCCCAAATCCAAAACACACATCCTTAACATATCTTCCAGTGTCTAGATCATCCTCTCAGACTAACCATCTGTCTAAGGATGAAAAGCAATACTGAAGTCCAACCTAGTGCCCATCACTTCTTGCAACTTCTGCCAAATGTGAGGTAAATACTGAACCTCTTTCTGACACAATGGACATAGATACTCCATAAAGGCACACAATATGCTTCACATACAGCTTCGCTAATCTAGCTACGGAATAAGTGGCTTTCACAGGCAAGAAATGTGTAGACTTGGTCAACCTGTCTACAATCACCCAGATGGAATCGTATCCATCCTTAGAACGAGGTAAACCAACCACAAAATCCATAGCTATCCTTTCCCACTTCCACTCAGGAATAGGAAGAGGCTGAAGCTTCCCAGAAGGCTTCTGATCCTCAGCTTTCACTTGCTGACACGTCAAGCACTTAGCAATATAATCAGTGACATCCATCTTCAATCCATCCCATCAGTATAAATCTCTAATAATGCGGTACATCTTAGTGACACTCGGATGTGCACTATAAGCTATAGAATGTGCTTCCTCTAGGATCTCTTCTCTCAAATTATCCACATCAGCAACACACAATCTACCACTGATCCACAAAACACTATCATCATCGAGTGTGAAATCAGTGAACCTCCCTACTCGGATATTCTCTGCAAGCTCTTATAGAATAGGAGCTCGGCTCTAAGCTGCCCTAATCCTATCTCTTAATACAGATCACACCTTAAATTGAGCTAGCAATCCACCTGATCTACTAATCTTCATCATCAAACCTTGATCCACTAACAGATGCAACTCTTGGATCAACTGTCTCCTCTTCACACTGATATGAGCGGGACTACCTGAGGACTTCTTACTCAAGGCATCTGCTATCACATTAGTCTTGCCTAGATGATATAAAATCTTACAGTCATAATCTTTCAACAGTTCCAACCATCTTCTCTGCCTCAGATTCAGATCTCTCTACTAGAAAATGTACTTAAGGCTCTTGTGATCAGTAAAAATCTCATAAGTCACCCCGTACAGATAATGTCTCTAGATCTTGAGAGCAAAGATCACTGTAGCCATCTTAAGGTCATGTGTGGGATAGTTCTGCTCATGCTTCTTCAACTGCCTCGAAGCATAGGCTATGACCCTACTATTCTGCATCAACACACAACCTAGGCCAACTCTAGAGGCATCACAATAAATTGTGAACTTGTCTTCTTCATTAGGTAAAGCTAAAACTGGAGCTGTGGTCAACTTTTCCTTCAATAACTAAAAACTATTCTCACAAGCTTCTGACCACTCAAATCTTACATTCTTTTAAGTCAAGCAAGTCATAGGATTTGCAATTCTAGACAAATCCTGCACAAACCTCCTATAGTACCCGACTAAACCCAAAAAACTATGAATCTATATAACTGAAGTTGGTCTAGGCCACTCAGACACTGCATCAATCTTCTGTGGATCCACTTGGATACCTTCTTTTGACACTATGTGTCCAAGAAAAGCAACACTCTCCATCCAAAAATCACACTTCGAGAATTTAGCATAAAGCTAATATTCTCTCAGTGTCTGCAGTACAATCCTCAAGTGATATACATGTTCCTCCATACTCTTCGAATACACCAGTATATCCTCAATGAAGACTACTACAAATTGATCCACATATGGTCTGAATACCCTATTCATCAAGTCCATAAAAGTTGCTAGTGCGTTAGTCAAGCCAAAAGACATCACTAGAAACACATAATGGCCATATAGAGTGCAGAATGCCGTTTTAGGAACATCAGCTTCGTTGATCCACAACTGATGATAACCTGACCTCATATCAATCTTAGAAAAGAATTATGCACCCTATAGCTGATCAACAAGTCATCTATCCTTGAGAGAGGATACTTGTTCTTTACTGTCTCACCTTGTTCAGCTCTCTATAGTCAATGCACAGTCTCAGGGTACCATCTTTATTCTTTATAAATAGGACCGGTGCACCTCAAAGAGAAACATTGGGTCTAATGAAACCCTTATCCAACAACTCTTGTAACTGCTCCTTAAACTCTTTTAACTCTGCAGCTATTCTGTAGGGTGGCATAGATATAAGAGTAGTGCCTGGAACTACATCTATACAAAACTCAATCTCTTTGTAAGGTGGTAAACCTGGCAACTCCTCAAGAAAAACATTAGGAAACTCACAGGCAACAGGAACATCTGTGAGTGACAACTTCTCCACTGAAATATCCTTGACCAATGCCAAATATCCTTGACAATCTTTCCTCAACAACTTCCTAGCCATAATAGTAGAAATGAGATTCTAAGGTGTTGAACTCCTATCACCCATAAACTTAAATTCTTCTTCACTAGGAATTCTAAAAGTCACCTCTTTACTTCAACAATCCATTATGACATAGTGCTGAGATAACCAATCCATACCTAAAATGACATCGAACTCCATCACATTCAACATAATCAAATCAATAGACAGTTCTCTACCTCCGACAAGAACTGGACAACTAGAAAGAACAATATTGGTGTCTAAAGAATCACTTAGAAGAGTGGCAATAGACAAAGGAAAAGCCATCATCAAAGCTTGCCAACAAGACTCGAAAGCAAATACGAGAGAAATGAATGAATGCGTGGCACTTGGATCAAACAGAACCCATGCATCTAGGTAACAGACAGAAATAATACCTATCACGATGGCATTAGATGCCTGAACATCCTACTGAGTGAGATGGAAGACTCTGGATTATCCTCGACCTCCCTATTGGCTGGTAGAAGCCTGACCAACACCTATGGTACCTCCTCTAGTACCTCTATCATAACCCTGTTGGAGAACAATCTGGGTAGAACTCCGATGCTAGGTTGGAGGCAACTGAAAAGGAATAGGTGCAGCACTAGCAATCGAATTCTGAGGAAATTATAGAATCTGTGGCTGCTGATACTCAGAATAGGGACACGATCTAGTAAAATGTCATGTCTACCCACATCTGAAACACATCAGCGGTGTCATATAACATGGTCCCTGATGGACTCTGCTGCAGGTGTGACATACACTAGCAGCTGACCCAGAACTACATCCATTGTTGTTGTTCGAAGCACCTTACCCAAGTCTAAATGGTCTATACTGACCTCCATGGCCATGTCTAGTGCTCTGATGTACCCGCTACTATTGTCTCTGAGTCTGCTAGGCTGGACCTCTCTACTGACTACTCAAACTAATCTGCAAACTCGAGTACAGAGTAGTCTAGAATCCACCAAAATGAACACCCAACTAGTAATAATCAAGCATAGCTCTTTATTTGACTAGCCTCAACTCAATCTCTTTAGCCAACTCAATCATTGACTCCAGAGTAAGGCCCGCTATAGGCATACTAGTAAATGCAGAACCCAATCTAGTGACATATGTGGTGACTATAAAGTACTGGTCTCGCATAAGATCCTCTGCATATCTGCCAAGCTGGAGGAACTCTCAAGTATACTCCTTAACAGATTTGTCACCACGAGAAATACTGGTCAATCAGAGTCGATAACTCATGCGAAGCAGCTCTGGGTAGAATCTCCTCATGAATCGCTATCTAAAATGAGACCAAGTCATTGTCATCATATACGGCTAGATCATCTAAATAAACCAGTCCAAGGCTAGTCCCTCAACAGAAAGCTCGACTATCATGATCCGCTAGTACTCAGTGTGAGCAGTTTGAGTCCTCATCTTGATTGCATACAGAAAATCCCATCAAAAGTGATCCTGCCAACTTTGGCATAGAACAAAGCTACCTTAGGGTTAGACATACCCTGCTAATAGGCAAGCTGAACAGGCTGAACTACTGAAGGTATAGGAACATCCTCGTACTCAGGCTCTGTAGGCTCCTCATCCTGTATCTCTCTCTGTCTACGGTGACCTGCTGCTCCTCGAGGCCTACCTCTGCCACGACCTTTGCACCTAACTGGCGGCTTAGGAGGTAAAACCTCATCCAGGAAGGACTCATCATCCTCGGCCTCAATGACTGGTGGAGCAACACGGGCTCGCCTCCTCATTCTAAAAAGACAAACAGAAGGATTCAAACAAAACAGACAATGGAGGATAACGCAGAAAACTAAATCAAGGAATACATATCAAGACATACTTGAACCTAATTCACTACAATAATTTTGAAAGAAACTCAACACTGAAGACTAGGGCTACAACTCACACAACTAAGGCCCTGACACAGAACTTCGCTCTAATACCAACTTTGTCACGACCCAAAACAGGGGGCTATGATCGGCGCTAGGGAACGAGAATTCTTTCAAATATGGAACCCGTAGCAAGCATTTAAAAATAAAATCATGCAAAATAATAAGATAAATACAATATTATATAGCAAAATTAAATCTCATAAGTAAAATAATTGTAATATCCCGTGTTTTTAAATATTTTTATACTGCATCGGGATATGCAATGTTAATAATTTTTGTATATATTTATGAAATTTTTATGAGTTTGCTATTTAATTAAAGCTAATTTTAATTGTTTATTATTCTTTTAAGTGCATTACGTAAAATTTTTCCGGAACTTGCATTTTTGGGGAAATTTTCACATAAATAATTTACTATTAATTATTTTAAATAGATTTACGGACTTGCATGAACTCATACATATTTTTAAAATACTAAACACCGTATATATGTGTACTTGTTTATTAATTAGGGTTTAATTAATATTACCCTAATATTTTATTATTTATTAACTTGTTTTAATATTAATTAATTATTTTTAAGAGTATTAAATTATTAAAATATTAAATTATATGTGTGTGGTGTATATTTAATGTGTGTGATTTTGTATTATTTTAATATATAGTATAAAGTATATATATATACATATATACATTTAATATTAACAAAAAATTAAAGTTTGATATAATTACCAAATTACCACCCGAAGCATCCCCTTCCTCTCGATCGTTTCCCATCACCGTCCGCTGCTGCTACCATCGATTTCTTGCCGTTGGTGTGCCGTCCGGCGTGCCACCTCCTTCCTCAGCCTCTTTCGCCGCCTGTTGCAGCCGTTTCCAACGTCTGGAGGTCGAATTCGGCCGAAGAAGTTAAAAGTTGGAGCAACGTCGTTCACGACGTTTTTGACCACCGTTTTCGACACCGCCAGTCTCTTTCTTCTCCTTGAGCTCTGGTGAGTGTGATTCCAAGCTTTTTTTCACTTAAAATGGTCTTGATTTGCTTAGGTTTTGATTTTTTGAATTCGGCCTATTAGGGTTCCTGAATTTTTTGAACTTAGATTTGATTCATTCATTAAAAATTCCTTCACAAATTTTGTTCCCCTTAGATTAATCTACATGTGTGAATTTTTGTAGAATTTTTGGGAATTATTTTGATTTTTGGGTATTTTTGAATATTTTAATATTATTTTCTAATTTTCGGAAATTAATTAATTAAATTATGAAATTGTGTTTTATGATAATTATAGGTGTTTAAATGAATTATAGGAATTTATTTGGAATTTTTATGAATTTCTATGTATTTATTTTGAATTATTTAGGTTTATGTAATTCTTGGAAAATTAGGTTAATTGTGTTTTTAATTGAAATTAATTGGTAAATTGAGTTTAATTATTGATATTATTGATAAATATATTCAGAAAATTAATTTTGGATAATTATACTATTTTTGGTGAATTTTTGAATGAATTTTAGTATATTTATATATATAGGGGTATTTTGGTAATTTTACACAAAACTGACTAAAAATGTAATTAAATTAGTTTTAATAGTTATTTAAGGTATAAAAATGATTTTTACAAATTATTTAGTATTTTTAACTAATTAAAACTAATTTTCGTGAATTATTTTCAATTATATCTATAATATACAATTTTACTAATAAAATGAGTTTTTATCGGTTTTTACTGTGTTTTAAGGCTAATTATGTAATTTCTATTTATAAAATGTATTTATGTGTTATAAGGGTATTTTTGGTATTTTCATAATTATTCTGTGATTGTGGACCCCGATCGGTAGACTGTAGTTTGGAGTCCGACCGAGGGGTTGTGGATGAGTTGTTGTGCCTATTTTTCGAACTGTATTTCTTTGCAGGGTCGGCTCTACTCTTTGAGTAGAGAGATGTCCATTTTACAGGGGAGGTTCTGCCGAATTTTTGGTAGAATTCTCATAAAACGTGATGTCCGGTCAAACCCTAATTCTGATTCTGTGTCTAATATTCTAGACCGAGTTTCTAGGATTTCTGTTAGGTTTATTCTGATGTCTGTTGTTTATTATTTGTTTAGTTGCGCTGAGACCGAGGCCTAGCGGACTAGGCCCGTCGGACCCATCTCGTGGAGCGCACTAAGTGTGAGTTACTATTTTATATATATGTGTTCAGGATGCATGATTTTAGAAATATATGTTTTATTTTGATTAAATATGCATAAATAATGTGATTTGTATTTAAGTATATTTTTAGTTTATTTTTGGTTTATTTTTGGTATATATTAAATTATATACATGTTTTATTAATAAATTATATTTAAAATGTTTTTAAATATATTTCTAGCTTAATTTGTAATTTGATTGGATTTATTTGACGTATATATACTCGAAATATACATGGTTTACTTTTGGTATATTTCCAGTATATATATGGTTTATATTGTTATGTTATTTAAATTCATGCATCATTTAGTTGTGAATGAATGTTTTATATTTATTAATGAAGGCTATCAATAGAACGTGCTACCTAGTGGGCAGCACTAGGACCGAGTACGTACCGGTACGCTTATAGCATTTAGGCTATATTACTAACCATTTGTGTATATTGAGTGGATATGATTATTTAGTGTGTGAGATATGGTTTGGGAGTGTGATTGCTGGAGCTCGGTTGACTTAATGTCTCGGGGCCAGTCTACTGTCTAAATGGAATAAGTGATATATTTGGAATAAGTGAGCCTGTATGGCTAGAGTGTTGTCTAACACTACTTTGAGGTTGCGATATTCTAGGGTTCTATTTGATCCTTCATGAACTGTGACTTCCAATAAAAATATATAAAATGATTTTATTGCATCTGTGTGTATTTGCTTGTATATATATATACATATTATATATACTTTTGATTGTGTGCATTGACATTTAGTATGCATGTATATATATTATAGTAATTCACTCAGTGAGGTCTGACTCCCCTCTGTTGACCATTTTTCAGGAGAGTCATCATCTTCAGACCTCAGTAGCAGGCCTATACGCCGGATTTCTTCTGCCCCGGCTTCCTTGTGTAAACTGCTTATCTGAGTCTTGAGTTTTATAGTTATAATCTAGACATTACAGTAGTTGTAAATTAATTATGGGTTTTATGTATTATATTGTCTGAGTTATGTATTTTGAGAATTTGAACAGAGACTTGTATCAAAGGATTTATCTATATATGAGATATGGATTTCTATTTTGATATTTATGATTTTTATTTCCGCTGCATTATATTTTGTTATTACTATTGCATGTTTTATTTTATTTTTTAGGCTTGCTACGAGTTCCGGATTCAAAAGAGTTCCCGTTCCCTAGCGCCGGTCATGGCCCCTGTTTTGGGTCATGACAAAGTTGGTATCAGAGCGGAGTTCTATGTCAGGGCTTAGTTTTGTGAGTCGTGGCCTTAGTTTTCAAGTTGTGTTTTCTTTTGGTAACTACTGCAGTGAATTAGGTTCGAGTACATCTTGATAAGTATTCCTTACTTAGTTTTCTGTGTTATTCCTCCATTGTCTGTTTTGTCTGAATCTTTCCGTTTGTCTTTTTAGAATGAGGAGGCGAGCGCGTGTCGCTCCACCGATCATTGAGGCCAAGGATGACGAGTCTTTTCAGACAAGGTTTTACCTCCTGAGCAGCCAATTAGACGTAGAGGTCGTGGCAGAGGTAGACCTTGAGGAGCGACAGGTCATCGTAGGCAGAGAGAGTTATAGGACGAGGAGCCTGTAGAGCCTGAGTTTGATGTTCCTGAACCTCCAGTTGTTCAGCCTGTTCCGCCTGCTTATCAGCAGGGTATGTCTGAACCTGAGGCAGCTTTGTTCTATGCCAGAGTTGGCAGGATTGCTTTCGATGGGACTTTCGATCCGTTAGATTTTCTACACACAATCGAGACTCAGACTCGGACTGCTCATACCGAGTACCAGCGGATTATGATCGTCGAGTTATCTGTTGAGGGACCAGCCCTAGATTGGTTCATTTAGATGATCCAGCCTTACATGATGACGATGACCTAGGCTCAGTTTCGAGAGCAATTTATGAGGAGATTCTATCCAGAGCCTCTCCATATGAGCTATCATCTCCGACTGACTAGTATTTCTCATGAAAATCGATCTGTAGAGGAGTATACCTAAGAGTTTCTTCGGCTGGGTAGATATGCAGAGGATTTGATGCGAGACCAGTATTTTGCAGCCACTACCTACGTTACCGGATTGGGTTCAGCATTTGCTGGTATGCCTACAATAGGCTTTACTCTGGAGTCTGTGATTGAGTTGGCCAAGGAGATTGAGCTAAGGCTAGTTAGGCAGGGAGCGATGCTTGATTACTACCAGCTGGGAGTTCAGTCGAGTGGATTGCAGGCTACTCTGCATTCGAGTTTTCATATTGGTTCGAGTAGTCAGCAGCGAGGTCTGACTCAATAGAGTCAGAGGCAGCAGCAGCGAGTGCATCAGAGCAGTAGACATGGCCGTGGAGGTCAGCGTAGACCGTTCAAATTTGGGTCAGGTGCTTGGAGCAGCAGCAGTAGTCGTAGTTTTGGATCAGCTGCCAGTGTTTGCCAGACTTGTGGTAGAGTCCATCAGGGACCGTGTTATCTGACACCACTGACATGCTTCAGATGCGGATAGACAGGACATTTTACCAGATCATGTCCTTACTCCAGATATCAGCAGCCGCATATTTCACGATTCCCACAGCAGTCGATTGCTAGTGCTGCACCAGTTCCATTTCAGTTACCCCCAGCCCAGCATCAGAGCTCCACTTAGCTTGTTTCACAGCAAATTCGTGGTAGAGGTACTAGAGGAGGTGCCAGAGGTGTTGGCCAAGCTTCTACCAGTCAGCAGGGAGGTCGAGGATAGGCCAGAGTTTTCCATCTCACTCAGCAGGATGCTCAGGCATCTAATGCAGTCGTGGCAGGTATTATTTTTGTTTGTTACCTAGATGCATGGGTTTTGTTTGATCCGGGTGCCACACATTCATTTGTTTCTCCCATTTTTACTTCTAAATCTTATTGGGTAGCTTCGAGGATGGCTTTTCCTTTGTCTGTTGCCACTCCTCTGAGCGATTCTTTGGACACCGATATTGTTCTTTCTGGTTGTCCAGTTCTCGTGGGAGATAGAGAATTACCCGCTGATTTGATTCTGTTGGATGTGATGGAGTTTGATGTTATTCTGGGAATGGATTGGTTATCTTAACACTATGTCGTGGTAGATTATAGGAATAAAGAGGTGACGTTCAGAATTCCTGGTCAAGAAGATTTTAAATTTATAGGTGATAGGAGTTCAGCACCTCAGAATCTTATTTCTGCCATTACGGCTAGAAAATTATTGAGGAAAGGTTGTCAGGGATATTTGGCATTGGTCAGGGACACTTCAGTGGAGAAGTTGTCACTGACAAATGTTCCTGTTAATTGTGAGTTTCCTGATGTTTTTCCCGAGGAGTTGCTAGGTTTACCACCTCACAGAAAGATTAAGTTTTATATAGATGTGGTACCAGGTACTACTCCTATATCTATGCCACCCTACAGAATGGCTCCTGCAGAGTTGAAAGAGTTAAAGGAGCAGTTGCAAGAGTTATTGGATAAGGCTTTTATCAGACCCAGTGTTTCTCCTTGGGGTGCAGCAGTCCTATTTATGAAGAAGAAAGATGGTACCCTGAGACTGTGCATTGACTATAGAGAACTGAATAAGGTGACAGTGAAGAACAAGTATCCTCTCCCGAGGATAGATGACTTGTTTGATCAGCTACGGGGTGCACAGTTCTTTTCTAAGATTGATCTGAGGTCGGGTTATCATCAGCTGCGGATTAGTGAAGCCAATATTCCTAAGACGGCATTCCGCACTAGATATGGCCATTATGAGTTTCTGGTGAAGTCTTTTGGTTTGACTAATGCACCAGCAGCTTTTATGGACCTGATGAACAGGGTATTCAGACCTTTTATGGATCAGTTTGTGGTAGTCTTCATTGATGATATACTAGTTTATTCTAGGAGTATGGAGGAGCATGTATATCATTTAAGGATTGTACTACAGACACTGAGAGATCATCAGCTTTATGCTAAATTCTTAAAGTGTGATTTCTGGATGGAGAGTGTTTCTTTTCTTGGACACGTGGTGTCTAAAGAAGGTATCCAGGTTGATCCACAGAAGATTGAGGCAGTGTCTGAGCGGCCTAGACCGACTTCTGTTATAGAGATTTGAAGTTTTCTGGGTTTAGCCGGGTATTATAGGCGGTTTGTGCAAGATTTTTCTAGAATAGCGGCCCCTATGACTCGTTTGACTCAGAAGAATGTTAGATTCGAGTGGTTAGAAGCTTGTGAGAACAGTTTCCAGTTGTTGAAGGAGAAATTGACCATAGCACCAGTATTAGCTTTGCCTAATAGTGTGGACAAGTTCACAGTTTATTGTGATGCCTCTAGAATTGGCCTTGGTTGTGTGTTGATGCAGAATGGTAGGGTGATAGCCTATGCTTCAAGGCAGTTGAAGAAGCATGAGCAGAACTATCCCACACATGACCTTGAGATGGCTGTAGTGATCTTTGCTTTGAAGATTTGGAGACATTATCTGTACGAGGTGACTTGTGAGATATTTACTGATCACAAGAGCCTTAAGTACATTTTTCAGCAGAGAGATCTGAATCTGAGGCAGAGAAGATGGTTAGAATTGTTGAAGGATTATGACTATGAGATTTTATATCATCCGGGTAAAGCTAATGTAGTAGCAGATGCCTTGAGTAGAAAGTCCTCAAGCAGTCTTACTCACATCAGTGTTGAGAGGAGACCGTTGATCCAGGAATTGCATTTGTTGGTGGATCAAGTTCTGATGATAAAGATAAGTAGGTCAGGTGGACTGCTAGCTCAATTTAAGGTGCGATCTGTACTGAGGGATAGGATTAAAGCAGCTCAGAGCCGAGATCCTATTGTAGAAGAGCTTGCAGAGAATGTCAGAGCAGGGAAGTTCACTGATTTCACACTTGATGATGATGGTGTGTTGTGGATCAGTGGTAGATTGTGTGTTCCTGATGTGGATAATTTGAGAGAAGAGATCCTAGAGGAAACACATTCTACAGCCTATAGCGTACATCCGGGTGTAACTAAGATGTACCACAGTATCAGAGACTTATATTGGTAGGATGGATTGAAGAAGGATGCCGTTGATTATATTGCTAAGTGTCTGACGTGTCAGCAAGTGAAAGCTGAGCATCAGAAGCCTTCTAGGAAGCTTCAGCCTCTTCCTATTCCCGAGTGGAAGTAAGAAAGGATAGCTATGGATTTTGTGGTTGGATTACCTCGTTCTAAGGATGGATACGATTCCATCTGGGTGATCGTAGATAGATTGATGAAGTCTGCACATTTCCTACTTGTGAAAGCCACCTATTCTGTAGCTAGATTGGCGAAACTATATGTGAAGCATATAGTGTGCCTTCATGGAGTACCTATGTCCATTGTGTCAGACAGAGGTTCAGTATTTATGTCTCATTTTTGGTAGAAGTTACAGGAAGCGATGGGCACTAGGTTAGATTTCAGTACTGCTTTTCATCCTCAGACAGATGGTCAGTCTGAGAGGACAATCCAGACACTGGAAGATATGTTGAGGATGTGTGTCTTGGATTTGGGAGGTAACTGGGATGATCATTTGCCACTTGTTGAGTTTGCATATAATAACAGCTACCATAGCAGTATTGGCATGGCACCATATGAGGCATTATATGAAAGGAAGTGTAGATCCCCTTTGAGTTGGGATGAGATTGGTGAGAGAGTTTTGATTGGACCTGAGATGGTTCAGGATGCTGCAGAGAAAGTCACCGTGATTAAGCGCAGATCAGAGACCGCAGTTAGCAGACAGAAGAGCTATGCGGATCCTAGGAATAGAGATGTGGAGTTTCAGGTTAGAGATTTTGTTTTTCTGAAGGTATCTCCGATGAAGGGTGTGATGAGATTTGGTAGGAAGGGTAAGTTAGCACCGAGATATATCGGACCGTTTAAGATTCTGGAGAGAGTTGGCACTGTTGCATATCAGTTGGATTTGCCTCCGAGTATGTCACAGGTGCATCCAGTATTTCATATCTCGATGCTGAGGAAGTATATCTCAGACCCTTCACATGTGTTGCAGCCCGACAGTGTAGAAGTGAGTGAAGATCTTACGTTTGTGGAAGAACCTGTGGCGATCGTAGATTATCAAGTTCGACAGTTGCGTTCGAAGCAGATTCCGATGGTCAAGGTTCTGTGGCATAGCGATAAAGTTGAGGAGCATACGTGGGAGACTGAAGCTGAGATGCGAGCTTCCTACCTGCATCTCTTTCCTTCCTGATCCTGTAATCTTTTCTTTCTGGAATTTGGGGACGAATTCTTGTAAGGAGGGGAGACTGTAATATCCCGTGTTTTTAAATATTTTTATACTGCATCGGGATATGCAGTGTTAATAATTTTTGTATATATTTATGAAATTTTTATGAGTTTGCTATTTAATTAAAGCTAATTTTAATTGTTTATTATTATTTTAAGTGCTTTACGTAAAATTTTCCCGGAACTTGCATTTTCGGGGAAATTTTCACATAAATAATTTACTATTAATTATTTTAAATAGATTTACGGACTTGCATGAACTCATACATATTTTTAAAATACTAAACACCGTATATATGTGTACTTATTTATCTAATTAAGGTTTAATTAATATTACCCTAATATTTTATTATTTATTAATTTATTTTAATATTAATTAATTATTTTTAAGAGTGTTAAATTATTAAAATATTAAATTATATGTGTGTGGTGTATATTTAATGTGTGTGATTTTGTATTATTTTAATATATAGTATAAAGTATATATATATACATATATACATTTAATATTAACAAAAAAATTAAAGTTTGATATAATTACCAAATTGCCACCCGAAGCATCCCCTTCCTCCCGATTGTTCCCCATCGCCGTCCGCCGCTGCTACCACTGATTTCTTACTATTGGTGTGCCGTCCGGAATACCTCCTCAGCCTCTTTCACCGCCTGTTGCAATCGTTTCCGGTGTCTAGAGGTCGAATTCGGCCGAAGAAGCCAAAAGTTGGAGCAACGTCGTTCACGACGTTTTCGGCCACTGTTTTTGACACCACCGGTCTCTTTCTTCTCCTTGAGCTCCGGTGAGTGTGATTCCAAGCTTTGTTTCACTTAAAATGGTCTTGATTTGCTTAGGTTTCGATTTTTTGAATTCGGCCTATTAGGGTTCTTGAATTTTTTGAACTTTTATTTGATTGATTCATTAAAAATTCCTTCACAAATGTTGTTCCCCTTAGCTTAATCTACATGTGTGAATTTTTGTGGAATTTTTGGGAATTATTTTGATTTTTGGGTATTTTTGAATATTTTAATATTATTTTCTAATTTTCGGAAATTAATTAATTAAATTATGAAATTGTGTTTTATGATAATTATAGGTGTTGAAATGAATTATAGGAATTTATTTGGAATTTTTATGAATTTCTATGTATTTATTTTGAATTATTTAGGTTTATGTAATTTTTGGAAAATTAGGTTAATTGTGTTTTTAATTGAAATTAATTGGTAAATTGAGTTTAATTATTGATATTATTGATAAATATATTCAGAAAATTAATTTTGGATAATTATACTATTTTTGGTGAATTTTTGAATGAATTTTAGTATATTTATATATATAGGGGTATTTTGGTAATTTTATACAAAACTGACTAAAAATGTAATTAAATTAGTTTTAATAGTTATTTAAGGTATAAAAATGATTTTTACAAATTATTTAGTATTTTTAACTAATTAAAACTAATTTTCGTGAATTATTTTCAATTATATCTATAATATACAATTTTACTAATAAAATGAGTTTTTATCGGTTTTTACTGTGTTTTAAGGCTAATTATGTAATTTCTATTTATAAAATGTATTTCTATGTTATAAGGGTATTTTTGGTATTTTCATAATTATTCTGTGATTGTGGACCCCGGTCGATAGACTGTAGTTTGGAGTCCGACCAAGAGGTTGTGGATGAGTTGTTGTGCCTATTTTTCGAAGTGTATTTCTTTGCAGGGTTGGCTCTACTCTTTGAGTAGAGAGATGTCCGTTTTACAGGGGAGGTTCTGTCGAATTTTTGGTAGAATTCTCGTAAAACGTGATGTCCGGTCAAACCCTAATTCTGATTCTGTGTCTAATATTCTAGATCGAGTTTCTCGGATTTCTATTAGGTTTATTCTGATGTCTATTGTTTATTGTTTGTTTAGTTGCGCCGAGACCGAGGCCTAGTGGACCAGGCCCGTCGGACCCATCTCGTAGAGCGCACTAAGTGTGAGTTACTATTTTATATATATGTGTTCAGGATGCATGATTTTAGAAATATATGTTTTATTTTGATTAAATATGCATAAATAATGTGATTTGTATTTAAGTATATTCTTAGTTTATTTTTGGTTTATTTTTGGTATATATTAAATTATATGCATGTTTTATTAATAAATTATATTTAAAATGTTTTTAAATATATTTCTAGCTTAATTTGTAATTTGATTGGATTTATTTGACGTATATATACTCGAAATATACCTGGTTTACTTTTGGTATATTTTCAGTATATATATGGTTTATATTGTTATGTTATTTAAATTCATGCATCATTTATTTGTGAATGAATGTTTTATATTTATTAATGAAGGCTATCAATAGAACGTGCTACCTAGTGGGCAGCACTAGGACCGAGTACGTACCGGTACGCTTATAGCATTTAGGCTATATTACTAACCATTTGTGGATATTGAGTGGACCAAGTGTCTCGAGGCCAATCACACTGACAGTCAGACTACTGGAGCTCGGTTGACTTAGTGTCTCGGGGCCAGTCTACCGTCTAAATGGAATAAGTGATATATTTGGAATAAGTGAGCTTGTATGGCTAGAGTGTTATCTAACACTACTTTGAGGTTGCGATATTCTAGGGTTCTATTTAATCCTTCATGAACTGTGATTTCCAATAAAAATATATAAAATAATTTTATTGCATCTGTGTGTATTTGCTTGTATATATATACATATTATATATACTTTTGATTGTGTGTATTGACATTTAGTATGCATGTATATATATTATAGTAATTCACTCAGTGAGGTCTGACTCCCCTCTGTTGGCCTTTTTCAGGAGAGTCATCATCTTCAAACCTCAGTAGTAGGCCTGTACGCCGGATTTCTTTCGCCTTGGCTTCCTTGTGTAAACTGCTTATCTAAGTCTTGAGTTTTATAGTTATAATCTAGACACTGCAGTAGTTGTAAATTAATTATGGGTTTTATGTATTATATTGTGTGAGTTATGTATTTTGAGAATTTGAACGGAGACTTGTATCAAAGGATTTATCTATATATGAGATATGGATTTCTGTTTTGATATTTATGATTTTTATTTCCGTTGCATTATGTTTTGTTATTACTATTGCATGTTTTATTTTATTTTTTAGGCTTGCTACGGGTTCCAAATTCGAAAGAGTTCCCGTTCCCTAGCGCCGGTCATGGCCCCTGTTTTGGGTCGTGACAATAATAATCCATCAACTCATTTAATAATATAAATCCATCTTATATAATATAAAATCCTTCAATACAAATTCTCGGTTCAAACTTTTGAAATTTAAATCTCATACATATATAATACATACAGCTCACTGAAACAACTACTACAGTGTCTAGAATACAAAATAAAACTCAGGTAAGCAGTTTACACAATAAGGCCGGAGCGAAAGAAATATGGCGTATAGGCCTGCTACTGAGGTCTGACAACGAAGACTCTCCTGAAAAAGAAATCAACAAAAGGGAGTTATACCCCATTGAGTGAATTGTTATAATATATATACATGCATAACTAAATGACAAATGCAAACACTCAATAGTATATATAATAAATATATATACAGGCAAATACACACAGATCTAACAAAAATCATTTTATATATAACACTAAAAAATATCTGTTTATGAAGGATCAAATAGAATCCTAAATGATCGCAACCTCAATTAGGGTTAGACAACACTCTAGTCATACAAGCTCACTTATTTCAAATAATTTCACTTATTCCATTTGGACAGTATACTGGCCCTAAGACACTAAGTCAACCGAGCTACAACAGTCTGGATGTCAGTGTCATTGGCCCCGAGACACTTGGTCAACCGAGCTCCAGCAATCACACTCTCAAATCACATCTCACGTCAATCAAATCAATCCAATTAATATCCATAAATAGGTTAGTAATTTAACCTATAATCTATCATTGTACCGGTATGTACTCGGTCCTAGTGTTGCCCACTAGGTAGCATGTTCTATTGACATCCTTCATTTAAAATAAACTCATACATTGATAAAATAAATTATGCATGATATTAATTTAAATGGTAATATAAACCATATATATACTAGAAATATACCAAAAAGAAACCAAGTATATTTCAAGTATATATAAGTTAAACAAATTCAGTTCAATTATAAAATAAATCATATATATACTTAAAAACATTTTAGGTATAAATCAAGAATAAAACATGTATTTAATTCAAGATATATAAAAAATATACTAAAATTATACCTAAAATATACTTAAGCATTTATTAAATCATTTATGCATAATTCATACAATTAAAACATACATTTCTAAAAACATGTAACCTACATACACATATATATAAAATAACAACTCATACTTGTGCACTCCACGAGATGGATCCAACGGTCCTAGTCCACTAGGCCTCAATCTCGGCGCAACTAACAAATAAAATATTAACACAAAATTAGAATAAATCTAACGTAATTTTTAGAAACTCGATCTAGAATACTGGACACAGACAGAGAATAGGAATTTGACCGAATGTCACATTTTATGAGAATTTTACTGAAAATTTGGCAGAACCTCCTTTGTAAAATGGACAACTCTCTACTTAAAAAGTAAAGTCGTTCCTATAAGAAAACACACTTCGAATATAGGATAACCACATCACTCCTCGGTTGGATTCTCAAACTACAGTTCTACCGATCGATGTTCACAATTCACGAGATATACACAAAATACATTAAAATTCCAAAATACCCTTTATATAGCAAAATATAGCAAATTTAAATATTAAAACACTAAAAATAATTATTTTACTGATTTTTAGTTAAAAACCCTAATATTAATATTATATTATTAAAAATCAATAATCCTCGATAAATTCACAAATATTAACAGAAATTCATTTAATAAATTCAAATTACTTAATTAGCCCAAAAACATACTAAAAATCACTAAAAACTCATTTATTTACAAAAATAGTATATTATATATAATTTGAAAATAATTTTTGAAAAATAGTTTTAATTAGTTAAAAATAGTAAATAATTATTAAAAATCATTTTTATACCTCAAATAATTATTAAAACCAATTAAACTTAATATTCAACCAATTTATTACCAAATTACCAAAATACCCCTAATGTATAAAAATTCCACATAATATACAATAATTATTCAAAAATTCACTAAAAATTATACAATTACTCAAAAATTATTTTCTAAACATATAATTCAATAAAATCAATAATTATACTCAATTAACCAATTAATTTTAACAAAATACACATTTAACCTAAATTTCCAAAATTCACCTAAACTAAATAAAATTATATTAATTACACAAAAATTATAAATTAAATTATAAAATTAATTTTAAACTCTATAAACACCAAAAATCACAATTTCACAAATTATTTAATTAATTTATGAAAATTAGAAAATATTAATAAAATAATAAAAAATTCACAAAAATCAAAATAAATTCCAAAAATTCCACAAAAATTCCAAGATGTATATTGAGCTAAAATAAAAAAACTTTTGTGAAGGAATTAAACTTGAATCACTAAGATCAAAGTTCAAAAAAATCAAGAAACTCAAATGGCCGAAAATGAAATCAAGCTTAAATCCTTACCAAATCGAGTTTTCAAGCTAAAGGAAGCTTCGAATTGGCTTCTATGGAGTTCTAGGAGCTCAACAACACCAGAATCATAAAAAATGATGATCGAAAAGTGGTTGAATGGAGGTGGCTTGATTTTCGGCTTCTTCGGGTTCTACAGCAATCGCCGGCGCTGAAGAGGGTGACATAGCAGCTGGGGAAGGCGGTGACACTCCAGGGGGCACACTGAATGGAGGAGAATGGGATTGCATAGTGAAGGGAGGGGGTGAGGGCGTCGGGATCGTGAGGTAAGGGATGAGGGGTAAGTTTTGTAATTGTTTTGATTTATATATATATAATCACACACATTAATATATCTTTATATTAAATACAATAACTATATAATATACAAAATAAATATACACCACAAATAAATATATATACATATACATATATATATATATATATATGTAATACACATAATAATAATTATTATTATTATAATATATATATATATATATATATATATATATATATATATAATTCAAATTTTCAATTATGCATGAAACTATGCAATTTAATAAAATGAACTAATGTAAATAAATAAATTATTATTTATGTATTATTTTTCCAAAAATATAGGTTTCCAGAAAATCTTACGTAGAAAACTTAGAATAATTTAAAATAATATTAATTCTTAATAAAATAATTAAATAATCAAATATATATATTAAAATTATTAATACTGCATATCTTGATATAATATAAAAATATTTAAAATATCAGGTTATTACAACTAGATCCTATAGTTTTTTTACATTTTTTTCTTTCTATTTTTTTGAAATATATATATGCTGATGGAAATATAATTTTGATTTTAATTATTTAATTATTAAATTTAATATAATAAGTTATAAAATTATGTTAACTAAACCTATGTCCAAAGGTATTTCTATACCTTCCTCTATTAACGAGTCAAATAATTTTTTTTGCCAAATGTAAAATATGTGGTTATTATATATATAACTAAAAATAAGTTTAAAAAAAATAGAAAGAATAGTCAAAGTCTGCAAAATATATACAGGACCACCTTATAAAATAATATATATATATATACCTTATAAGGTGGTACTGAAAAATGTAAATTTCAGGACCACGTTATAAAATAATCTTTGTAATTGCTCAATTTAAATGTATTTTTTTCTTTCTATTTTTTAGAATATATATATATATATATATATATATATATATATATATATATATATATATAATGGCCAAAGTCTGCAACAAATGGACAAAATGTAACTTTCAGGATCACTTATAATCTTTGTAATTTTTTTTTAACAGGTGGGAAATATGCTGGAAATATAATCTGATTTTAATTATTTAATTATTAAATCTAATATAAGAAGTTATAAAATTGTGTTATCTACTTTCAGTTATATTAGATAAAATATAAGTAGGTCTAATTAAAATAGAAAAATATATATTATTAACAAAATTATCACTTAAATTTCAATAAATTTTTTAGAGATAAAATAGAAATATACTTTCAATTAAATTAGAATTATATGTTAATTATTTTATTTTTATTAGAAATAAAAATAGGAGTTAATCTAATTAGAATAGGAAATATACTTTTAATTAAATTTTAATTAATTTAATTAAAATAGAAGTTAACCTAATTAAAATAAAAAAATATATTTCAATTATATTAGAATTATATTTTAATTAAATTAATTTTTATTAGAGATAAAATAGAAGTTAACCTTATTGTGATAGAAAATACACTTTCAATTAAAGTAATTTTTTTTTTTAAAAAAAAGGTAACACAGATGTTAACCTAATTAAAATAGAAAACATACTTTCAATTAAATTAAAATTATATTTTAGTTAATTTAATTTTCATTAGAGGTAAAATATAAGTTAACCTAATTAAAATAGAAAATAAACTTTCAATCAAATTAAAACTATATTTTAATTAATTTAATTTTACTTTGATTAGTACATAACTAAATTGTCCAATTTTTATATAATAATGAATGAATTGTCACGACCCGAACCCGAGGGCACGTGACCGGTACTAGGGAATGGGTAAGCATAAGGCCCCCGAAACCCGTAGTAAGCCTAAAAGAAAAAGAAAATAAAATCATTCACATATTAAACTTTACTTTAAACAAAACACATTATCAAACTGATTTTTCTCATAATACACAAATTCCACTGCTTAAATAATAATGTATTTCAACATCTCATATTATAAATCAGATTGAATCTTATAAGCAAGCGTGGTTTACACAAACAAATTACATAATTATGTTTAAACCATACAAATCCTTAATACATATACTACTGCAACAACCTAGATTAGTACACAGTACAACTTATAATGACCTACGTAAAATAGCCGGTGAAGAAGAAATCCGGCGTAGAGGTAGTCTGAGGTCGAACTCCCAAGCTCCTGAAAAAAATAAATTGAGGGGAATCAGACCTCACTGAGTAAGTCAATAAAAGAGCTGTACGGTTTGAAAACCTTTTTGAAAACTATATATATTTATAAGGAAAATATTTTATAATATATATAAGTATAGCTTTTGGAAAATCTCGGTAGAACCCTAAACCCAAGTCTAAACGGCCAACTAGGCCCACTTATTCCAACTAGACTACCGGTCCCCGAGAGCAAGGGAATCAACCGAGGCACCAAGCCGTAGTCATTCACCTAATCTAATTATATGGCTCTGGCGGTCCCCGAGAGCTAAGGCATCAACCGAGGCACTCATCCCAGTCCATTATTGACTTTCCAATCACTGGCGGTCCCCAAGAGCAAAGGCATCTACCGAGGCACCCGTCCCAGTTTAACATTCATCAATCATACAGTTATCGGATCCATCTCTCAATCTCTACCATGTGCACATAGTCCTGGTGAAGCCCACCAGGTAGCCCGTTCTACCAAAATTTCTCAAAATCGATTTAAAATAAATAAAATGCGTTTAAAGCTTAAATAACAACGTTAATTAAGTAAGCCATATAATCAATATTAAAATATGAGCGCACGCATTGGCTAATTAAAACCCACGCACAGATCATTTATCGACTTACAGGATGAATGGGAAGGCTGACGATCATGCGTCTGCCTCGGTCTCACAGCTTCTGCTCCGATATGCTCTAAAAGAAAACAATGAATCGACTTTTTAAAACATGACTAAGGAATCGAAATCAGGAATCAACAAAATAATAAAATTCCAGACTGACTCGATGAAAACCGGACGAGACTCGACAGACAGGAGTTAACCTAACTAACAGTAGGAATTTTTACGGATATCACGTTTTACGAGAAAATCTATCGAAATTTCGACAAAGTCTCCTCTGTAAAACGGACATCTCTCTTCCAAAGGTAGAGCCAAACCTGCATAGAAAAATGCACTTCTAATTCCAAAACCATTCACACTCGAGTCGAGCTCCCAAAAATACAATTTGCCCCGACCGAGATCACAACTCAAATAAAATATCAAAAATTAATAATATTTGTTTCTTAAATACATATATCACATACATACATACTAGAATAGATGAAAATTATACAAAATCTCCATTATTCAAAATTGAGCAATCAAATTTGTATTCCAATCATATTAAAATTATAATTATAGCCCAAATTAAAACTAGTGCAATGTATTATATATATATATATATATATATATATTGGGAATTTGATATTCAAAATTTACACTACCTAGGAAATTATGTCAATTAATTGATAAAAATTATCTAAACCCTTTAAATACTAATAAAACTAATTAAAATATATGTTTATCATATTTAGTGTAAAATTACATTTTTACCCTTAGTATATATATATATATAAATTACATAATGCTATATATATATATACACACAAAATGTTCCTTAAAATTATCCAATCATCTAAAACAAATTTTTTTTTTTCTCAAGATAATTTCTCCCAACATTATAAAAAAAATATTTAATCAACCAACAATATTTTTCCCAAAAGTATTATTTAACTAAAAATCAATTTTTTTTTTGGCATAAACTCAAATATATTTATAAAAATAGTATAAAAATCTCAAAAATTATGATTTGAGTTCTAAAATTCATATTATTCACCAATAACCTCATTTATCAAATTTCATAATTTTTTTGACAATAATTTCCAAAAATTTACATAAACACCAATTATATACCTAAAATTTATAAAATCTATAATTAACTCCATAATTTTCTAGAACATCAATACCTCACAAATAATTAACACTAATTAACCTAATTACTATTTAACTCAAATAACAATTATCCAAACAACTAATAACTAAATAAAATCACATAAAAATTCAAATAAAAATTCTGAAAAAAATAACACACATTTACTAAAATTAACATCAACTTTTTTTTTTTTATTTAAAATACTAAACAACCTCACATAGCTAAAGAAAACTACCAAACTACCCGGATCAAAGAAAGGAAGAAGAGATCGGTAAGCTTGACTTACTGTCGAGCTTGAAGGGCTGGGGAAGGGAAGCTTATTGTTGTCGGAAAGAATGGAGAACAAGGAGCAGCAAGTCGTAGCTGAGAAGTAGCACCGGAAGTGGGGGACAGGAACTGGACAGAGTTGGACGAGTAGCTATCGCACAAGGAAGGAGAGTTGGCTGCCAGGCGAGAAGAGAAGAAGAAGAACAATCAGCAGCAGCAGAGAGGGCTGGGTGAGGATGGTGAGTAAGGGAGGAAGACGGGGGATGGGGCTGAGGTCGGGAACCTCTGCTGCTCTTTGCTCTATTTTTTTTTTTTCCTTTTATCTCCCTTGTTTTCCGGTTTGGGTCACTACTATATGTATACTTATATATAAATATATATATATATATATATATATATATATATATATATATATATATATATATATATATATATATATATATATATATATATTATAACTATTAATTTATATAATTATACATATATGTGTATAGGCAATCATTGGTATGTATTACATATACTACATACACATATACATATACACTAGCTATTTTAATGCACACACTTAAAATAATATTTAACCTTAAATATACACATAAGTGTGAATATATATATATATATATACACATGTACATAGAAACACATATGTGGCCTTAAAGTTTAATATAATTTAAAATAGCAATAATAAAAATAATAATAATGATAATAACAGACAATGAAATTCTAGACATTAAGTAAGTAATACTCACATATATTAATAGCCCTAAAATTAATATTAACATAAATATAATATAATGTAAAAGTAATTATTAATAATACTATTTAAAATCCCTTTATTTAAATAAATATATAGGGTATTACAGTCTCTCCTCCTTATATGAATTCGTCCTCGAATTCAAGAAAAGAAAGAAAAGGGGAATTACAAAGCTAAGATGAAAAAAGATACGGGAAGGAAACTCGCATCTCGGCTTCTGTTTCCCAGGTGCAATCTTCTGCAGAATGGTTACTCTATAACACCTTCACCATCGGTATCTCCTTAGTCCGTAGCTGTCGGATTTGGCGATCCACAATCGCCACCGGGTACTCCTCGTAAGTCAAATCGTCGCTAAGCTCTACGGCTTGAGGTTGCAACACGTGAGACGGGTCAGGGACGTATTTCCTCAACATGGACACATGAAACACAGGATGGATTCTCGATAGCTCTGGTGGTAACACTAGCCTATATGCCACTTCACCCACTCTAGACCGAATCTCAAACGGTCCAATGTATCTGGGAGCTAGCTTACCCTTCTTGCCAAATCTCATAACTCCTTTCATTGGAGACACCTTCAAGAACACCATGTCTCCCACCATGAAGGATACATCCTTCCTCCTGGGGTCAGCGTAGCTCTTCTGTCTACTAAAGGCTGTCTTCAATCGCTGCTGTATAATGGGGACTTTCTCTGAAGTGATCTGCACCAACTCTGGTCTTGTAACTGCCTCTCTCTAATCTCCGCAACACAAAGGTGATCTACACTTCCTACCATATAGTGCCTCATATGGAGCCATCTTAATGCTAGTATGATAGCTGTTGTTATAGGCAAACTCAATCAGTGGCAAGTGTGAATCCCATTGTCCTCCAAAATCCATTACACACATCCTCAACATATCTTCTAACGTCTGGATGGTTCTCTCTGACTGACCCATCTGTCTGAGGATGGAAGGCCGTACTGAAATCCAATCTGGTACCCAAGGCCTTGTGTAATTCTTGCTAAAGGACTGAGGTAAAGGTGGCTCCTCTATCTTATACTATGCTCACAGGTACTCCATGTAGACAAACAATCCTATTGACATAAAGTCTTGCCAATCTATCAGTAGAGTACGTCTTCTTTATAGGCAGAAAGTGTGCCGATTTAGTCAACCTGTCAACAATCACCCAAATAGCGTCATAACCTCCAGTAGTTCGAGGTAGTCCAGTCACGAAATCCATGGCTATCATATCCCATTTCCATTCAGGAATTGCATGGGTTGCAACAGTCCCAAGGGTCTCTGATGTTCAAGCTTTACTTGCTGGCAAGTCAAGCACCTGGATACAACTCTGCAATGTCCTTCTTCATTCCAGTCCACCAGTATGTATCCTTCAAGTTATGATACATCTTGGTAGAACCCGGATGAACACTATATGCAGAAAAAATGTGCTTCTTCCATAATCTCCTTCCTCAAGTCATTAACATCTGGTACACAAATCCTAGTGCCCAACCGCAATATACCTTCCCTGTCAATCACAAAGTCCCGTGACTGCCCTTGTTGCACTTCATACATGATTCTCTGCAACTGGGGGTCTCTGCTTTGAGCTGCCTTAACCCGATCCATGTATGCTGATCGTACACTGAATTGAGCAAAAAGGCACTTTCGGGTAACTTCCATCTGCAACCCCTGGTCAATCAATCCATGTAACTCTTTAATAATGGGCTTTCTCTCTGTGCTATATGGGCAAGGCTGCCTGCAGATTTTCTACTCAAGGCATCCGCAAACAACATTCGCCTTGCCTGGATGGTATAAAATGGAGCAATCATAATCCTTAAGGAGTTCCATCCATCTCCTCTGCCTCAGATTCAAGTCCCTCTGCTGGAAAATGTATTTCAAGCTCTTATGATCTGTGTATATCTCACATGTCACTCCGTACAAGTAATGCCTCCATATTTTTAAAGCAAACACTACGGCTGGCCATCTCTAAGTCGTGAGTAGGATAGTTCTGCTCGTGCTTCTTCAACCGCCTCGAAGCATAAGCAATCACTTGGCCATTTTTGCATCAACACACACAGCCCAATCCTACTCTGGAAGCATCACAATACACTGTATAACCTTCATTTCCCGAGGGCAAAATTAGAATTGGAGCCGATGTCAACAAGCCCTTCAGTAATTGAAAATGCTCTTCGCATTTGTCCGTCCATACAAACTTAACATTCTTCTGGGTCAACCTTGTCAAGGGTGCAGCAATTCTAGAGAAGTCCTTCACAAATCTTCTGTAATAGCCTGCTAGACCCAGGAAACTCCGTACTTCCCTAACTGTAGTCGGCCTTGGCCATTCTGTAATAGCCTCAATCTTCTTAGGGTCCACGCTGTATGCCATCTCGAGAAACCACGTGGCCTAAAAATGCCACTTGATACAACCAGAACTCGCACTTTAAGAATTTGGCATACAACTGTGCTCCCTTAAAGTCTGAAGTACTCTTCTTAGATGCATCACATGTTCAGCTTCACTCTTGGAATAAACCAAGATATCGTCAATGAAAACTATCACAAATCGATCCAAGTATGGCCTGAATACCCAATTCATCAAGTCCATAAAGGCTACTGGAGCATTAGTTAACCCAAAGGACATTACTAAAAACTCGTAATGGCCATATCTTGTTCGAAAAGCTGTCTTGGACTCATCACCTCTTCTGATTCTCAACTGATGATACCCAGATCTCAAATCTATTTTATGAGAAGCATGTAGCACCTTGAAGTTGATCAAACAGATAATCGATCCTCGGGAAGTGGGTACTTATTCTTGATGGTGACTTTATTCAACTACCTATAGTCGATACAAAGTCGAAGGCTACCATCTTTCTTCTTCACGAATAACACCAGAGCACCCCAAGGCGATGTACTGGGTCTGATGAAACCCTTATCAAGCAACTCCTGCAACTGCTCTTTCAGCTCCTGCGAGTTCAGCTGGTGCCATTCTGTAAGGTGGCATAGAAATAGGATCCGTACCATATATGACATCGATACAGAACTCTATCTCTCTGTCTGGTGGTAATCCTAGTAATTCTTCAGGAAAGACATCCAGAAATTCACACACCACTGGCACCTGTTCAATTGCCACATTCTCCTTCTCAACATCTCTTACCATTGCCAAGTATCCCTGACAACCCCTTCTAAGCATCTTTCGAGCTGTAATGATAGAAATAAGATTATGAAGCATGGAGCTCTTTTCACCTTTGAAATAAAAATTCTTCTTCACCTGGAATCCTGAACACCACTTCTTTCTCTCTACAATTCATAAGGGCATAATACTTCGATAACTAATCCATGCCCAGAATGACATCAAATTCCAGTACGTCGAGCAATACTAAGTCCGCCAATAGTTCTCTACCATCAACTGCCACCGGACATGAAGGAAAGAAAACATCTGTCTCTAACTCTACACTAAGAGGAGTCAAAACAGATAGAGGAAAGGACAACCTAGAAGGCTGCCACTCGATTCTCGAAGCGAACACAGGAGAAATGAAGGAATGTGAAGCACCGGGATCAAACAACACTCTAGCATCACATGCACAGACTGAGAGAATACCTGCTACCACTGCATTCGAAGTCTGAGCATCCTGTGGTGTCAAAGTGAACACTCGAGCTTGACCACGACCTGCCTGCTGAGAAGTGGAAGGCTGCGTAAAAACCATGTCCGCTAGGTCTACCAACTGAACCTCGACCCTGCTGACTCATAGGCTGAGGTGGTCTCTGCTGTAGCTGTGTGGGTGCTCGATACTACTGAGGCATCGGATAGTAAGGCTGAGCTACTGAGGAAGACGAACCCTGAACGTACTGTGGCTGGTATCTGGAGTGGGGATAAGCTCTGGCAAGGTGTCCAACCTGCCCACACCTAAAGCAAGCGCCCGTCAACATATGACACGGACCCTGATGAAATCGTCCACAACTCGCGCAAGCACTGGCTCCAGACCCAGAACTACTCTGCCCGGTACTCTGCCCACTACTGCTACTACTAACTCCTGCACCGAATCTGTGACTCCTGCCAGTTCTCCTGTTTGAAGCATATCCATGTGGGCCAACTTTGTGAGTCCTGGACCTCCTACCACTCTGCTGAGAACCACCCGCAACCTGCTGACTCGAACTGTCGATGTGAAATGCTGGCTGCTGGTACCCGGGAGCTACACCATGACCACTGCCCCCGATCATATAAGGATCCATCATGGTGCCCTGGCGGATATGTCGTCTCTCAATCAAACGGGCCTCCTCAATCACGCTCTCTAGGGTGCGGTCCTCAGTACGCATACCAACAAAAGCGGGTCCTAGTCCAATAACATACAGCTCTACTGCTCTATAAGGGTCCCTCCTGATATCTTCTGCATGTCAGGACAGTCTATTAAACTCCTTGGTATAATCCTCCACTGACCTATCGCCTCTAGTGATGTGGAGTAGCTGCCACCTGTAGGCATCTCTGGTCACTGGAGGACAGAAAAATCTCAAAAAGCGGTCCTTAAACTCTGGCCAATTCAGCTCATGCATCGATGGCTGAATCGACTGCATAAACCAATCCTGAGCAGCTGCCTGCACCGACAACTCCACAATCATAATCATCTGATAATCTGTATGTCCAGTCCTGGTGCGTGCCTCAATCGCATTAATGAAGTCTAAGGCATCACCCGTACCGTCGAAAGAAACTCTACCAATCCGAGAGTAAAGGAGGGCTGCTTCAGTGTCTGACATCCCCTGGTTCCTTTGCTGAAGCATCTGCTGTACAAGGGGCATTGCCTGATTCAATGCTGCTAGACCCTGATTAATCCCTGCCAGTCCAGCTGCAAAGGCTGTAGGGTCAACAGCTAGGGCTTCAGGCTCGACTGGTTGCTGATCAGGAATCTCAGCTGCAGCTACCCTGGCTCGACCTCTACCTCTACCTCTGCCCCTATGACGTGGAGCAGGAAGGGGAGCCTCATCGTGCACAGACTGCTCATCTAGCCTAAGGGTCGGATCAACATCTGGGTCGGTACGCACACGCCTCATTCTGAAAGGAAGACAAGGAAAAATTGAGTTCAAAACGGGGTAAGAATATTTAAAACAACGCGGAATTAGAAACCATACATCTCAAGATAATTATCAACCCTAAAGCTGCAGTAGTTACATAGAAAGACAGACATAGACAATTAATCGAACTTATGCTCTGATACCAACTTTGTCACGACTCGAACCCGAGGGCACGTGACCGGCACTAGGGAATGGGTAAGCATAAGGCCCCCGAAACCCGTAGTAATCCTAAAAGAAAAAGAAAATAAAACCATTCACATATTAAACTTTACTTTAAACAAAACACATTATCAAACTGATTTTTCTCATAATACACAAATTCCACTACTTAAATAATAATGTATTTCAACATCTCATATTATAAATCAGATTGAATCTTATAAGCAAGCGTGGTTTACACAAACAAATTACATAATTATGTTTAAACCATACAAATCCTTAATACATATACTACTGCAACAACCTAGATTAGTACACAGTACAACTTATAATGACCTACGTAAAATAGTCGGTGAAGAAGAAATCCGGCGTAGAGGTAGTCTGAGGTCGAACTCCCAAGCTCCTGAAAAAAATAAATTGAGGGGAATCAGACCTCACTGAGTAAGTCAATAAAAGAGCTGTACGGTTTGAAAACCTTTTTGAAAACTATATATATTTATAGGGAAAATATTTTATAATATATATAAGTATAGCTTTTGGAAAATCTCGGTAGAACCCTAAACCCAAGTCTAAACGGCCAACTAGGCCCATTTATTCCAACTAGACTACCGGTCCCCGAGAGCAAGGGCATCAACCGAGGCACCAAGCCGTAGTCATTCACCTAATCCAATTATATGGCTCTGGCGGTCCCCGAGAGCTAAGGCATCAACCGAGGCACCCATCCCAGTCCATTATTGACTTTCCAATCACTGGCTGTCCCCGAGAGCAAAGGCATCTACCGAGGCACCCGTCCCAGTTTAACATTCATCAATCATACAGTTATCGGATCCATCTCTCAATCTCTACCATGTGCACATAGTCCTGGTGAAGCCCACCAGGTAGCCCGTTCTACCAAAATTTCTCAAAATCGATTTAAAATAAATAAAATGTGTTTAAAGCTTAAATAACAACGTTAATTAAATAAGCCATATAATCAATATTAAAATATGAGCGCACGCATTGGCTAATTAAAACCCACGCACAGATCATTTATCGACTTACAGGATGAATGGGAAGGCTGACGACCATGCGTCTGCCTCGGTCTCACAGCTTCTGCTCCGATATGCTCTAAAAGAAAACAATGAATCGACTTTTTAAAACATGACTAAGGAATCGAAATCAGGAATCAACAAAATAATAAAATTCCAGACTGACTCGATGAAAACCGGACGAGACTCGACAGACAGGAGTTAACCTAACTAACGGTAGGAATTTTTACGGATATCACGTTTTACGAGAAAATCTACCGAAATTTCGACAAAGTCTCCTCTGTAAAACGGACATCTCTCTACCAAAGGTAGAGCCAAACCTGCATAGAAAAATGCACTTCTAATTTCAAAACCATTCACACTCGAGTCGGGCTCCCAAAAATACAATTTGCCCCGACCGAGATCACAACTCAAATAAAATATCAAAAATTAATAATATTTGTTTCTTAAATACATATATCACATACATACATACTAGAATAGATGAAAATTATACAAAATCTCCATTATTCAAAATTGAGCAATCAAATTTGTATTCCAATCATATTAAAATTATAATTATAGCCCAAATTAAAACTAGTGCAATGTATTATATATATATATATATATATATATATATATATATATATATATATATATTGGGAATTTGATATTCAAAATTTACACTACCTAGGAAATTATGTCAATTAATTGATAAAAATTATCTAAACCCTTTAAATACTAATAAAACTAATTAAAATATATGTTTATCATATTTAGTGTAAAATTACATTTTTACCCTTAGTATATATATATATAAATTACATAATGCTATATATATATATATATATATATACACAAAATGTTCCTTAAAATTATCCAATCATCTAAAACAAATTTTTTTTTTCTCAAGATAATTTCTCCCAACATTATAAAAAAAATATTTAATCAACCAACAATATTTTTCCCAAAAGTATTATTTAACTAAAAATCAATTTTTTTTTTTGGCATAAACTCAAATATATTTATAAAAATAGTATAAAAATCTCAAAAATTATGATTTGAGTTCTAAAATTCATATTATTCACCAATAACCTCATTTATCAAATTTCATAATTTTTTTGACAATAATTTCCAAAAATTTACATAAACACCAATTATATACCTAAAATTTATAAAATCTATAATTAACTCCATAATTTTCTAGAACATCAATACCTCACAAATAATTAACACTAATTAACCTAATTACTATTTAACTCAAATAACAATTATCCAAACAACTAATAACTAAATAAAATCACATAAAAATTCAAATAAAAATTCTGAAAAAAAATAACACACATTTACTAAAATTAACATCAACTTTTTTTTTTATTTAAAATACTAAACAACCTCACATAGCTAAAGAAAACTACCAAACTACCCGGATCAAAGAAAGGAAGAAGAGATCGGTGAGCTTGACTTACTGTCGAGCTTGAAGGGCTGGGGAAGGGAAGCTTATTGTTGTCGGAAAGAATGGAGAACAAGGAGCAGCAAGTCGTAGCTGAGAAGTAGCACCGGAAGTGGGGGACAGGAACTGGACAGAGTTGGACGAGTAGCTATCGCGCGAGGAAGGAGAGTTGGCTGCCAGGCGAGAAGAGAAAAAGAAGAACAATCAGCAGCAGCAGAGAGGGCTGGGTGAGGATGGTAGTAAGGGAGGAAGACGGGGGATGGGGCTGAGATCGGGAACCTCTGCTGCTCTCTGCTCTATTTTTTTTTTCCTTTTATCTCCCTTGTTTTCCGGTTTGGGTCACTACTATATGTATACTTATATATATATATATATATATATATATATATATATATATATATATATATATATATATATATATATATATATATATATATATATATATATTATAACTATTAATTTATATAATTATACATATATGTGTATAGGCAATCATTGGTATGTATTACATATACTACATACACATATACATATACACTAGCTATTTTAATGCACACACTTAAAATAATATTGAACCTTAAATATACACATAAGTGTGAATATATATATATATATATACACACACATGTACATAGAAACACATATGTGGCCTTAAAGTTTAATATAATTTAAAATAGCAATAATAAAAATAATAATAATGATAATAACAGACAATGAAATTCTAGACATTAAGTAAGTAATACTCACATATATTAATAACCCTAAAATTAATATTAACATAAATATAATATAATGTAAAAGTAATTATTAATAACACTATTTAAAATCCCTTTATTTAAATAAATATATAGGGTATTACATGAATACTAGTAAATAATTGCGTATTTCACATGTGATTAAAAAATTTATTTAGCTCGTAATATATAATAAATAAATAAATAAAAATAATAATAATAATAATATTATTATTATTATTATTATTATTATAAAATAATATTATTTATTCTTATAATAATTTATTATTAACTTAATATAATTATAATTAATTATAATTTTATAATTTTTTTATTTAAATAATTATATAGTATTACTTCAAAAAAATATAATTAATTTTCTCAACTATATATCTGATTTCATGTAAAAAATATTATAGTAATAATTAATTATAATATAATAAAAAATTAATAGTTATTTGATAATAAAAAATTTAAAAATAATAAAAGTTATATTTTATTTATATAACAATTTAAATATTACGATCCTATTAAACTTATAATACATTACAATTTATTAAATTTTTTATTTGAGTTATGACACTTTGTTCCTTTAATATTTTTAATATTAATACTTTTATTTACACAAAGATTAATTTATATTAATTTTTCAAGTGCAAAGATTAATTTATATTAATTTTTCAAATTCAACTAATAATTAAATGATAAATATTAATTAGTTTAATTTTAACTCTTTTTTGTTAAATTTTATAAAAACATCTAAAAGCAATAAGTATACTACTTTTTTTTATAAATATAATTTCAATCAAATTATATGCTCTATTTTTTATTTATTAATTTTTAATTTATGAGAATATCTACTTTTAAAACAAATTATATACTTTTCCTATTTTCATAAAATTTATTAATTTTGATTTTAATTATTTACTTATTAAATTTAATATAATGAGACTTATAAGATTATGTTATCTAATTTGATTTATATAAGTGGACCTAATTAAAATAAAAATATATATATTTAAAAGAAATTATCACTAAAATTTTAATTACTTTAATTTTGTTAGAGATAAAATATAAATTAACATAATTAAAATAGGAAACATAGTTTCAATGAAATTAGAGTTGTATGTTAATTAATTTCATTTTTATTAGAGATAAAATAGAAATTAACCAAATTAGAATATGAAATATACTTTCAATTAGATTAAAAATCCATTTAATTAATTAATTTTATTTTAATTTTTTTATAGATAAAATAAAAATTAACCTAATTAAAATAAAAAAATATACTTTCAATTAAATTAGAATTATATTTTAATTAATTTAATTTTTATTAGAGATAAATTATAAATTAAACTAATTAAAATAAGAAATAGACTTTCTATCAAATTGAAATTATATATCAAATTAAAATTAAATTTTAATTAATTTAATTTTACTTATATATATATATATATATATATATATATATACACCTCTTCATCTTCTTCCTTGCCTTTATACTTAAAACTTTGAGCCATTAACTTTAAAATGGAGCAGTTAGGGGAAGCTAGTGAGACAGGAAATATTGATGGTC
Source organism: Mallotus nudiflorus (assembly GCA_947683625.1). Classification (NCBI taxonomy): domain Eukaryota; kingdom Viridiplantae; phylum Streptophyta; class Magnoliopsida; order Malpighiales; family Euphorbiaceae; genus Mallotus; species Mallotus nudiflorus. The sequence goes on along the minus strand of CANTUR010001483.1, from coordinate 495,440 downwards.
TGTATGCAGCAATTCGAGAGAATCCAAATGTTTTGGCTCAAATTGATGATGTTCCATTTGTGGACACCCCATTACATATAGTTGCAGCTGCTGGACATATCTAGTGCGCCATGGAGATTATGAAACTAATGCCATCTTTTGCAGCCAATCAAAATCCAGATTAATAAAAACTCACAATTTATGTTAGCCAAGTGGGGAAATTTTAGAAATTTTATTATATTTTGGAATACCATTAATTGTGAGATATTTTAATTTGTAAAAACTGACTGAACAAATATAGTTTAAGTGAATGTGTGGAGAAACTCAATTTATATTTAAAGTGATGATTTGTATTATGAGCTTATATGCACCTTGATGGGCTAGTATAGTAAGATGGTAAGTGTAAGTCTAATCTTACTACGATTATTAATAGGGTAAACCAAGAGGATTTTCTATATAAAGACTAAGGTCTTCTGTCCATCCTATGAATCTAATTTTCTAACTTATTCCATTGATAATCGCTTTTGTGTGAGATGGATAAAAGAGGAAAATCTAATTTTCTATTTTCACAATATTAATTATTTTATTATTTATGTTGTAGTTATATATTAGAGATGAGATCTCTGCATCGAACATAAAAAAAGTAAACAATTGCTTCCGCTAAATTAATTACTATCATATTATTTTATATTTTAAATTTATGTTCTAGATCCTATAATTTTCTTACAATATACTCCTTCGTTGAAATATTAATAATCAATTTGATTAAGTGATGCAGGAAAAGTAGACTTTTCCACTTAAGTAATGAATCTCTGTGCGCGTTTTGAAGCATTACAATCCTTTTCGTTCAGCAAGCAAGGGAGTAGCAAGCCACTCTACAATGCTGCATTCCATTCTTACCACTATCCATATATATTAAAAGGAGAAGTACAATATCTCCTTACGCCACATTATGATACTTAACAATAAATTATTTCTTTTATAATTTAATAAAAATATGTCCATTCATAAAAGTTTTTCTTTTATTATCTTTTAAAACTAATTTTTTTAATATTCTCCATCATTTTCACAAGGCAACTTAATGAAAGGTGCCTATTCATAAAAAATCTTTCTACTATTATCATTTAAAACCAATTTTTTCTCTCCAAAAATCTTTACACTCACACTCTCTGCAAGTTTTTCTGTCCTTCTATTTTACCAAATTCATGTAAGTTTTTTTACTATAATAATTCAAATATTTCTTTAATACATTTATATTCTTAGCCTTTCTTAATTGAAAAAACTAATATAATAAATTGCCAAGAAATATTTGTCATTTCTTTTGTATATTTGAAGATTATCATATCTATGCATTTAATTTGCAAGTAAGAACTTACTTTCTCATTTTATGTATATGCATTTGTTCAAGTACAAATTATATATATATATATATATATATATATATATATATATATATATATATATATATATATATATATTCATTTCTCTTTTATATCTATTAAAAGATAATCCAGAATTATTTCTTCTTCTTTTTTTCTTTTTTTTTTTTTTTTGTAAATTTAGATTGTTCAATTTGTTGCACACATATATATCAAGGAATTATGAAGAAAAATTTACAAAATAATGTGGATTCAAATAATTTAGGAGCAAATATAATATGGCATTCTTCTTCATATTATCAACAACACATGTCAATGAACAAATTAGAAGGATATCCACATATTATTTTCATTTTTATGAGCAATTTAAAATGATAAAAAATCAATGATAACAGTAGATTGAATATCATTTATAGACTTTTTAAAAGAAACTACTGGAATAAAAAAATATATACATCTACCTCAATTATATCCAATTTCAAAGAGAACAAGACTGTCTTAAAAAATTTTACAATATTTTTTATGGAATGTAATAACCAAGTACTATATGTATTAAAATTATTTTTTAAAAAAACAATCATGCTATGCTCGTACTATTAACGAGTTCATTTAAAATAGGAAAGTTGGTTTTTATTAAATAATCCATTAAAATTTAAATGATATGACATCTTTATTAACAAAAAAAATTCATTTTCATTTATCAACAACCTTTGGCTTCAAGTGATAATATAAATTTGAGTCGTAATGTTTACAGTTATATTATAAGTAAAAAAATTATCTTTATATTTTCTAGGCGATATTTTAAATTTAAATCATAATATAAAATAATTATTCTAAATAATTATTAAATAATATTTACTTTCAATTAAAATAAAACTGGAATAGTTAAAATCAGTTTCAATGATCAAAAAACTCCTTGACAATCATTATTTTTAACCATTGCTTGAAATTTGTGTAATGTGGCAAAATAAGTTTTTGGTCCACAATAATTCTATTTATCCGACTGAATTGAATTCGATTACCTGTTGGTTTATTAATTTTCAACTATTAATCTATTTTAGCATTTTTCTTATAAAATGTTAGAAAGAATTTACTTTACTGGTAAATATTTTAAATATTATAATTAATTATCAGTAAGAAAGTAAATAAGTGACATTCATTTTTAAAGATATTTTAAGATATATAATTCAAATTTTATCATTGTCTATTTAAAAAGAGAGAATTGCTTTAAATTGTATAGTCTATCAATATTTGAATTGTATAAAATTTCTATTAATTAAAGAAATAATATAATTAACTAACATATTTAAAACTTTAATAAGATAAAATATATTTTTATTCACATTTTTTTTTAAATTTGGTATCCAGGTTGATATGCTGTTAGACGGTGATAATTTTATAATTTTATTTAGCCCATTGAAATCAAAGTTTATACCTACACCACTCTAGATTGGATGCGCAGAAAAAGAATAAAAATATGTAGGTTTTAACTAATTTAATTCGACTTTAACGGAATCAAAATTTTCTTTTTATATATATATATCCCAATTCATCTTCTCACTTGCCTTTAGGCTTAAGACTTCGAGATGTTGACCTTAAAATGGAGCAGTTAGTGGAAGCTATCCACTAAGACAGGAAATATTGATGGCCTGTATGCAGCAATTCGAGAGAATCCAAATGTTTCGGCTCAAATTGATGATGTTCCATTTGTGGACACCCCATTACATATAGCTGCAGCTGCTGGACATATCCAGCGCGCCATGGAGATTATGAGGCTAAAGCCAACTTTTGCAGCCAAGCTAAACCCAGATGAGTGACCATGCTAGTGAAAGAGAAGAGTGATCTTGTTCGTGTCAAAGGAAGAGAAAACAAGGCCGTCCTGCATTATGTGGTTGAGAAAGAAGATAATCTTGATCTTTTGGCCAAAGTCTTATCCATTTGCCCAAAATCAGTATCTGATGTGACCATTAGAGGTGAGGCTGCTCTGCATGTTGCTTTGAAAAATGACAAATTTGAAGCTTTTGAGTTCCCTGTTCGTATACTTCAATTGTTGCTTTAAATTAATAATAGTTATCATTTAATTATTAGTTGAATTTAAAAAATTAATTTAAAATAATTTTTATGTAAATAAAAGTATTAATATTAAAAATATTAAAGAAATAAAGTGTTATAACTTAAATAAAAAAATTATTAAATTGTAATAAATTATAAGTTTAATAAAAAAATTATGATTTTTATTATTTTAAAATTTTTTTATTATCTTATAATTAATTGGGATCATAATATTTTTTAATATGAAATCAATTTTAGAGTTGAGAAAAATTAATAAGTCAAATAAATTTTTTGTCAACGTGTGAAACATATGGTTATTTTATATATATATATATATATATATAAAAGAAAGCCTGCAACAAATGGACAAAATGTAACTTTTAGGACCACCTTATAAAATAATCTTTATAATTGCTCAACTTAAATGTATTTTTTTTAGAAATTTCATTATATTTTGAGCTGTCATTAATTATGAAATATTTTGATTTATAAAAATTTACTAAATAAATATAGTTTAAGTGAATATGCAGGGAAGCCTAATTTATATTTAAAGTGATCATTTGTGTTATGAGCTTATTTGCACCTTAATAAACTGGTATGGTAAGGCGGTAAGCGTAAGTTTAATCCTATTAGGATTATTAATGGGGTAAACCTAGAGGATTTTCTATATAAAGGCTAAGATCCCCTCTTCATTCTATGAATCTAATTTTTTGGCTTGTCCCATTGACAGCCACCTTTGTGTAAAAATAATATGAGAGGAAGATCTAGTCTTCTATTTTCTTAATACTAATTATTTTATTTTATTATTTATGTTGTAGTTACATATTAGAGATGAAATTTTTGTATCAAACATGAAAAAGGTATGCAATTGCTTCCTCTAAATTAACTACTATCATATTATTTAGTGTTTTAAAATTTATGTACTAAATCCTATAATTTTCTTATATGTGGTATCATAGTTTAGTTTATGCATAAATTTAAAACCCTAAATTAATTGAAATTGAAATTAAATTATTTAGATTAATAATTTGATCAATGATTGATTAAATTTAGCGTACAAATAATTACTTTCGTATCTTAAGTATTTCCGTGTATACATCTATAATGTTTCAATTTTGTTATTTGATATGTTAGGGTTAATTATGTTGAGGAGTGGTTATATATATGTGCAAGGTCTTTGATGTTCGAAATACATTGATTTTGTGTAATAGTGACTTTGTGCCTAGGTCATACTATTATAATATGAAATTTTATTATTCCATAGATATATGCTTTATAGATATAATGCCAACAAGACTATGTGAGGATAAATGGTAATGATTATTAATTTACATTGTTCCTTAGATTTTGGCCTCCAAAAGTTTATTTGTTAATTAATTATTATTTCATATCATGATTTTATTAAAAAAAAAACATTGTATTTGCGTCTAATGGGTCTATTCTTTTGATATAGATGTATTAAATCTATTGGATGTAGGATACAATCAAACAAAATAGAATATATAAAAGATAAAGGTTGAAAGAAAGAGGATCAATGAAAGAATGAGCAAATATAATGGATTATGTAGTGATTTGGCATATCAAATAATTATGTGACTAATATTTGAATTAGCAAAAAAACTATTTTGACTTAGGATCTAATATTATGTGACAAATATTTAGATCCTAATATTTGTTGGCGTATCAAATACTTACTTTGTAATTTTCTTTAATTCTTTTCACTTTATTTTTATTGATCCGGATTATATTTGGATATTGTCACAACCCAAACTAGGAGTCATGACCGACGCTGAGGAACAGGAATTCTTTTGAATCCGGAACTTGTTGCAAGCTTAGAAAATAAAATCATGCAATAAATAAATAAAAAGTACGACAGAATTAAAATTTTTTGAATCAATATAAAATAAATACTCCAAATCCTTTCATAAATAAATAGATTCATACAATATTCAAATACAACCCTCTGAGTATTTAATATTAAAAAAAAAATAATACTCTTCTGATACATTAACACTACTACTGCATTTTCTAGAATACAATTCAGAGTTCAAATTATACATTTACATAAAATAGCCGGGATGAAAAACGCTGGTGAAGAACTCTACTACTAAGGTCTGACGATATAGGATCTCCTAAAAAAAATATTTGAGAGGGGTCAAACCTCACTGAGTGAATTATTGTACTATATATACATGCATCTAAACCATATCCAGTCAGACATTCTTATATATATATATATATATATATATATATATATATATATATATATATATATATATATATATATATATATATATATATATATATATATACACGCATTTCATACAAATGTCAGCTCTGCTTTAATAAATATAATAAATGCAGAAAACATTTATTTTTGATACCTAAAGGATCAAATAGAACCTTATTAATCGCATCCTCAATCAATCATATCATCACTCTAGCCATAGAGGCTCACTTAAATTCAAATAGATAACTTATTCTATTATGGATAGTAGACTCGCCCTGTAATATCCCGAGTTTTTAAATAATTTTAAACTGCATCGGGATATGTAGTGTTAATAATTTATATTTATGATTATTTAATTAGTTTGTTATTTATTAAAGTCATTTTTAGTTATTTTAATTATTTTAAGTCTTTTACATAAAATTTTTTCAAGAGTTTTATTTTCAGGGAAATTAAAACGTAAATAAATAAATATTAATTATTTTAGACGGTTTTGTGAATTTGCATGAATCCAGGCATGATTTTTAATTGTCGAATAAACATATATACATATACATGCATATATGCGCATTTAAATAAAATTATGGTTTATTTAAATTAAATTAAATTAAATTATATAGTTTTAATAATAATTTAATGTGTATATATATTTATATGTATATATATATTATTATTTGAGTGTCTGGTGTATATTAATTTGGGTATAATATTTATATATTAAAATAATATAGAATACAGTTATATATATACATATATATTTACCAAAACAAAAAGTTCTCAATAATTATGATTTTGCCATCAACGGCATCACCTTCTTCCCCGATCGTCCCTCACCTCACCGACCACTGTCACATCGATTTCTCATGGTTGGTGTGCCTCTCAACCTTCCTCCTCCACCTCCAGCCCATCCCGCCGCCCTTAGCTTCTATTTCCGACAAGTTTTGGTCGGTTTTTCTCAAAGAAATCGAAACTTGCCATTAACTCCGATCATAATGATTTTGGCCACCATTTGAAGTGCCACTGGTCTCTATCTCTTCCTTGAGTTCTGGTGAGTGCATTTCTAAGCTTGGTTTCACTTGATTTGGTCTAGATTTCCCTAGGTTTTGAATTTTCAATTTCGACCAACTTGTGTTATTAAATTTTTTTGAGCTTTGATTTCAATGATTCAAGAAATTCCTTCACAAAGATTGATACTAGTATCTCAATATATATTCTATAATTTTTGTGGAATTTTTTGGAATTATTTTGATTTTTGTGGATTTTTTATTATTTTATTAATATTTTCTAATTTTCGTAAATTAATTAATTAAATTATGAAATTGTGATTTATGGTGTTTATAGGTGTTTAAATGCATTTTATAAATTTATTTTTAATTTTTATGAATTTATTTAGTTTATGTGATTTTTAGAAAATTAGGTTAATTATGTGTTTTATTGAAATTAATAGGTTAATTGAGTATAAATATTTATATTATTGAATTATATGTTGAGAAATTAATTTTTGAGTAATTATATTATTTTTAGTGAATTTATATATAGTGTATTTTGGTAATTTGGCACTAAATTGGCTAAAAATATAATTAAATGGGTTTTAATAGTTATTTGAGGTATAAAAATGATTTCTACAAATTATTTAGTATTTTTAACTAATTAAAACTATTTTTCAAAAATTATTTTCAAATAATATATAATATACCATTTTTCTAAATAAATTAGTTTTTATCGATTTATAATATGTTTTAAATTAAGTAATTTGGATTTATAGAATTTATTTTGGTCAATATTTTATTAAAATTAGGGTTTTTATGTATTTATCAGTAGCGTTTAAATATCTAATTTGTTATATTTTGAGTATTAAAGGGTATTTTTGGTATTTAAATGTGTTCGGTGATATCTCATGAATCGTTAACCTCGGTCAGTAGAATTGTAGTTTGGGAGTCCGACTGAGGGAATTGTGTGGCGGTACATTTTTGAAGTGTGTTTCTTTGCAGGACCAGCTCTACTCTTTGAGTAGAGAGATGTCCATTTTACAGGGGAGGTTCTGCCGAATTTCTAGTAGAATTCTCGTAAAACGTGATATTCAGTTGAATTTCTATTCTTATTTTGTGTCTGATATTCTTAGATTGAGTTTTAGAATTTTGATAGATTTATTCTAATTTCGTGCTGTCGTTTGTTTGTTTAGTTGCACCGAGACCAGGGCCTATTGGACCAGGCCTGTTGGACCCGTCTTGAGGAGCGCAATAACTGTGAGTTATTATTTTATATATATGTGTTTTAGGATGCATGTTTTAGAATTGTATGCTTTATTTGTATGAAATATGCATAAATAATTTAATAAATGCTTAGATATATTTTTGGTATATTTTAAATTAAATGCATGTTTTATTATGAATTTATACCTAAAATGTTTTTAAGTAAATTTATAGTATATTTCTAGTTTATTTTATAATTAAATTGGATTTATTAGATGTATATATATTTGAAATATACTTGGTTTATTTTTGGTATATTTCTAGTATATATATGTTTTATATTGTTATTTTAATTTATGTCATGCATCATTTATTTTATGAATGTATGTTTTATGTATAAATGAAGGATATCAATAGAACGTGCTACCTAGTGGGTAGCACTATGACCAAGTACGTATCGGTATGATGAAAGAATTGAGGTTAAATTACTAACCTATTTGTGGATATTAATTGGATTGATTTGATGTGAGATGTGATTTGAGAGTGTGATTGTTGGAGCTCGGTTGACCAAGTGTCTCGGGGCCAATCACACTGACAGTCAGACTGCTGGAGCTCGGTTGACTTAATGTCTTGGGGCCAGTCTATTGTTTAAATGGAACAAGTGAATTATTTGGAATAAGTGAGCCTCTATGGCTAGAGTGTTGTCTAACACTATTTAAGGTTACGATTTTCTAGGATTCTATTTGATCCTTCATAAACGGATGTTATTTTTAGTATATATATAAAATGATTTTGCTACATCTGTGTGATTTTGCTTGTATATATATTTATTATATATACTATTGAATGTTTGCATTGTCATTTAGCCATGCATGTATATATATTATAACAATTCACTCAGTGAGGTCTGACTCCCCTCCGTTGACTATTTTTCAAGAGAGTCTTCATCTTCAGACCTTAGTAGCATATCTTTATGCCGGATTTCTTCTGCCCTGGCTTTACTATGTAATTTATTCATTTGATGTTATTTTATAATCTAGACACTGCAGTAGTTGTAGTCAGTTGTGAGATTTATGTACTATGTTTGTATGAGATATGTATTTTAATGATTTGAGTTGAAATTGTATTAAAAGATTATTTATATATGAGATGAGCTTGTTTATTTAAATGAGTTAGTGGGTTATACTTATTTTATTTATGAGATTTATTTCTGCTGCAAAATATTTTATTTATGTTATTATTATTATTGCATGTTTTTATTTATTTTAAGGCTTGCTACGGGTTTCAGATTCGAAATAATTCTCGTTCCCTAGCGCCATGAGTTGTGACCCTAGTTTTCAATGTTGTGTTTTCTTTTAAAACTACTGCAGTGAATTAGGTTCGAGTATGTCTTGATGAGTATTCCTTGCTTTAGTTTTCTGCATTATTCCTCTATTGTCTATTTTTTCTGAACTCTTCTGTTTGTCTTTTTAGAATGAGGGTCGCTCTATCGGTCGTTGAGGCCGAGGATGATGAGTCCTTTTAGGAAAAGGTTTTACCTCTTAAGCCGCCAGTTAGACGCAGAGGTTATGGCAGAGGTAGACCTCGAGGAGCAGCAGGCCGCCATGGACAGAGAGAGATATAAGATGAGGAGCTTGTAGAGCCTGAGTACGAGGATGTTCCTGTACCTCCAATAGTTTCGCCTGTTCAATCTGCCTATTAGCAGGGTATGTCTGACCCTGAGGTAGCTCTGTTCTATGCCAAAGTTGGCTGGATCGCTTTTGATGGGGCATCTGATCCATTGGATTTTCTGCATGTGATCGAGACTAGGACTTGGACTGCTCACACCGAGTACCAGCGGATCATGATAGTCGAGCTTTTAGTTAAGGGACCAGCCCTAGACTGGTTCATTCAGATGATTTAGCCTTACATGATGACAATGACCTGGGCTTAATTTAGAGAGCGATTTATGAGGAGATTCTGCCTAAAGCTGCTCTGCATGAGTTATCATCTCTGGTTGACTAGTATTTATCGTGTTAATCGATCTGTTGAGGAGTACACCCGAGAGTTCCTCCGACTGGGTAGATATGCTGTCACGACCCAAAACAAGGGCCATGACCGGCGCTAGGGAACGGGAATTCTTTCGAATCCGGAACCCGTAGCAAGCCTAAAATAAAATAAAACATGCAATAATAATAATAACAATATCAAATGCAGCGGAAATGAAAATCATAAATATTACAATATCATTTCACTAACTGGATTTAAATCAAATCTCATCTCATATATATATAAATCTTTGAATACAAATCCAGTTTCAAATATAATACAATATCTCACATAAATAAAATACATAAAATCCCATAATTAATTTACAACTACTGTAGTGTCTAGATTATATAAAAATAAGACTCAAGTAAGCAGTTTACACAAAGAAGCCGGAGCGAAAGAAATCCGGCGTATCGGCCTGCTACTGAGGTCTGAAGATGTTGACTCTCCTGAAAAATAGTCAACGGAGGGGAGTCAGACCTCACTGAGTGAATTACTATAATATATATACATACACACTAAATGACAATGCATACAATCAACAGTATATATATAATATGTATATATACAGGCAAATACACACAGATGCAATAAAATCATTTTATATATATTTTATTGAAAATCATCTTTTATGAAGGATCACATAGAACCCTGGAATATCGTAACCTCGAAAACAGTGTTAGACAACACTTTAGCCATACAGGCTCACTGAATCCAAATATATCCACTTAATCCATTTAGACAATAGACTGGCCCCGAGACACTAAGTCAACCGAGCTCCAGCAGTCTGACTACCAGTGTGATTAGCCCCGAGATACTTGGTCAACCGAGCTCCAGCAATCACACCTCCAAACCATATCTCACACATATCAATAATCGCATTCAATCAATATCCATAAATGGTTAGTAATATAGCCTAAATACTATAGGCGTACCGGTACGTACTCGGTCCTAGTGCTGCCCACTAGGTAGCACGTTCTATCGATATCCTTCATTAATAATATAAAACATTCATTCACAAATAAATTATGCATGAATTTAAATGAAATAACAATATAAACCATATATATACCGGAAATATACCAAAAGTAAACCAGGTATTTTTCGAGTATATATACGTCAAATAAATCCAATCAAATTATAATTTAAGCTAGAAATATATTTAAAAACATTTTAAATATATTTTATTAACAAAACATGTATACAAATCACATTTTTTATGCATTTTTAATTAAGATAAAACGTATATTTCTAAATCATGCATCCTAAGCATATATATATATATAAAATAGTAACTCACAAATTAGTGCGCTCCTCGAGATGGGTCCGACGGGCCTGGTCCACTAGCCCTCGGTCTCGGCGCAACTAAATAAATAATAAATAACCGACATTAGAATAAACCTAACAGAAATCCTAGAATTTGATCTAGAATATTAAATACAGAAACAGAATTAGGGTTCGACTAGACATCACGTTTTACGAGAATTCTATCGAAAATCCAACAAAACCTCCCCTGTAAAATAGACATCTCTCTACTCAAAAGAGTAGAGCCGATCCTGCAAGGAATACACTTTGAAAAACTACACAGAGCACAATTAAAATCCCACGGTCGGACTCCAAACTACAGTCCACCGACCGGGGTCCACAATCACATAATAATTTCAAAAATAACCAAAAATATCCTTATAACATAGAAATTCATTTTATAAGTAGAAATTACATAATTAACCTTAAAACACTATAAAAACCAATTAAAACTCATTTTATTAGTAAAATCGTATATTATATATATAATTGAAAATAATTCACGAAAAATAATTTTAATTTGTTAAAAATACTAAATAATTTATAGAAATCATTTTTATACCTTAAATAACTATTAAAACCAATTAAATTACATTTTTAGCCAATTTTGTGTAAAATTACCAAAATGCCCTTATATATATAAACTATACTATAATTACTTCAAAAATTCACCAAAAATTATACAATTATCCAAAATTAATTTTCTCAAAATATTTATCAATAATATCAATAATTAAACACAATTATCCAATTAAATTCAATTAAAAACACAATTAACCCTAATTTCCCAAATTTACATAAACTTCAATAATTCAAAATAAATACTTAGAAATTCATAAAAATTCCAAATAAATTCCTATAATTCATTTAAACACCTAATTTAACCATAAAACACAATTTCATAATTTAAATAATTAATTTCCGAAAATTAGAAAATAATATTAAAATATTCAAAAATACCCAAAAATCCAAAAAATCTCCAAAAATTCCACAAAAATTCATACATGTATATTAAGCTACTAGGATCAACATTTGTGAAGGGATTTTTCATGAATTAATCAATTCAAAGCTCAAAAAAATCAAAAACCCTAATATGGCCGAATTGGAAAATTCGAAACCTAAGCAAATCTAGACCATTTTAGCTCAAACCAAAGCTAGAATCACACTCACCGGAGCTCAAGGAGAAGAAAGAGACCAGCGGTATTGAAAATGGTGGCTGGAAGAGGAAGAAACGGTGAGGAGAAGGATTTCGGCCAAAAATGGCAAAAACCGAGCAAGCCACTGCTGGAGAAGACGGCCCAGCCGGCGAGGCAGCGAAGGAGAACGGTGGCACGCAGGGGAAGGTACTCTGACGGCCGGTGATCGAGGTAGCAGCGGGGGAGAGGGAAATGGAGGAGAGTTGGGCGCGCGGGGAAGAAGAAGAAGAAGAAGAAGAAAGAAAAAAAAAAGAAAAGAAAAAGAAAAGAAAAAGAAAAAAAAATAAATAATTTTAATAAAATATTTAAAAAAAATCACACCCACACATATAATTTAATAATAAATAAAAATAATTAAATAACAATAAATTAATAAATAAATAATAAAATATTAGGGTAATATATTAAACCCTAATTAAATAAATATCGCACACATACACGGTGTTTAGTAATTTAAAAATACGTATGAGTTCATGCAAGTCCAAAAATATATTTAAGATAATTAATAATAAATTATTTACGTGAAAATTTCCCCGAAAATGCAAGTCCCGGGAAAATTTTACGTAAAGCACTGTAAATAATACACAATAATTAAAATAGATTTTAAATACATCTTAACTCGTAAAAATATCGTAATATATACACAAAAATTATTAACACTGTATATCCCAGTACAGTGTAAAAATATTTTAAAAACACGGGATATTACAGTCTTCCCCCCTTACAAGAATTCGTCCCCGAATTCCAAAAAAAAACAAGATCAAGAAGGAAAGAGATACGGGTAAGAAGCTCGCATCTTAGCTTCAGTCTCCCATGTATGCTCCTCAACTCTGTTGCTACGCCACAGAACCTTGACCATCGGAATCTGCTTCGATCGCAACTGTCGAACTTGAAAATCTACGATCGCCATAGGTTCTTCCATAAATGTCAAATCTTCACTTACTTCTACACTATTGGGCTGCAATATGTGTGAAGTGTCACGACCCAAAATAGGGGCCATGACCGGCGCTAGGGAACGGGAATTCTTTCGAATCCGGAACACGTAGCAAGCCTAAAAATAAAATAAAACATGCAATAGTAATAGTAACAATATCAAATTTGCAACGGAAATAAAAATCATAAATATAATAATAATATTTCCATCAACTAGATTTAATTTAAATCTCAACTCATCACATATATATAAAATCTTTTTAATACAATCCAGTTCAAATTCTTAAAATGCATCTCGCATAAATAAAATACATAATATCTCACAATTAATTTACAACTACTGCAGTGTCTAGATTATAAAAATAAGACTCAAGTAAGCAGTTTACATAAAGAAGCCGGGGCAGAAGAAATTCGGCGTACAGGCCTGCTATTGAGGTTTGAAGATGTTGACTCTCTTGAAAAATTGTAAACGGAGGGGAGTCAGACCTCACTGAGTGAATTACTATAATATATATACATACACACTAAGTGACAATGCATACAATCAACAGTATATATATAATATGTATATATACAGGCAATACACATAGATGCAGGAAAATCATTTTATATGTTTTTATTGAAAATCATCTTTTATGAAGGATCACATAGACCCCTAGAATATCGCAACCTCAGAAACAGTGTTAGACAACACTCTAGCCATACGGGCTCACTTATTCCAAATATATCCACTTAATCCATTTAGACAGTAGACTGGCCCCGAGACACTAAGTCAACCGAGCTCCAGCAGTCTGACTGCCAGTGTGATTGGCCCCGAGACACTAAGTCAATCGAGCTCCAGCAATCACACCTCCAATCCATATCTCACACATCAATAATCACATTCAATCAATACCCATAAATAAGTTAGTATTATAGCCTAAATACTATAGGCGTACCGGTACGTACTCGGTCCTAGTGCTGCCCACTAGGTAGCACGTTCTATCGATATCCTTCATTAATAAATATAAAACATTCATTCACAAATAAATGATGCATGAATTTAAATAAAATAACAACATAAACCATATATATACTAGAAATATACCAAAAGTAAGCCAGGTATATTTCGAGTATATATACGTCAAATAAATCCAATCAAATCATAAATTAAACTAGAAATATATTTAAAAACATTTTTAAATATAATTTATTAACAAAACATGTATATAATTTAATATATACCAAAAATATACTTAAATACAAATCATATTATTTATGCATATTTAATTAAAATAAAACATATATTTCTAAATCATGCATCCTAAAGCATATATATATAGTATAGTAACTCACCCTAGTGCGCTCCACGAGACGGGTCCGACGGGCCTGGTCCACTAGACCTCGGTCTCGGCGCAACTAAATAAATAATAAATAATCGACATTAGAATAAACCTAACAGAAATCCTAGAATTCGATTTAGAGTATTAAATACGGAAATAGAATTAGAGTTCGAATGGACATCACGTTTTACGAGAATTCTATCAAAAATCCGACAAAACCTCCCTTGTAAAACGGACATCTCTCTACTCAAAAGAGTAGAGCCGACCCTGTAAAGAAATACACTTCAAAAAATAAGCTCAACACTCAACCACAACCCCTCGATCGGACTCCAAACTATAATCTATCGACCGGGGTCCACAAACACAGAACAATTCTGATAATACCAAAAATATCCTTAAAACCTAAAAATACATTTGATAGGTAGAAATTACATAATTAACCTTTAAACACATTAAAAATCAACAAAAACTCATTTTATTAGTAAAACCATATATTATATATATAATTGAGAATAATTCACGAAAAATAGTTTTAATTAGTTAAAAATATCAAATAATTTATAGAAATCATTTTTATACCTTAAATAACTATTAAAACCAATTAAATTACATTTTTAGCCAATTTAGGGTAAAATTACCAAAATGCCCTTATATATATAATTATACTATAATTACTTCAAAAATTCACCAAAAATTATGCAATTATCCAAAATTAATTTTATCAACATATTTATCAATAATATTAATAATTAAACTCAATTTACCAATTAATTTCAAATAAAAACACATTTAACCTAATTTTCCAAATTCACATAAACTCAAATAATTCAAAATAAATACATAGAAATTCATAAAAATTCCAAATAAATTCCTATAATTCATTTCAACACCTATAATTACCATAAACCCAAATTTCATAATTTAAATAATTAATTTCCGAAAATTAGAAAATAATATTAAAATATTCAAAAATACCCAAAAATCCAAAAAATCTCCAAAAATTCCAAAAAAATTCATAAATGTATATTAAGCTACTAGGATCAACATTTGTGAAGGGAGTTTTCATGAATCAATCAATTGGAAGCTCAAAAAAATAAAAAACCCCAATGTGACCGAAATTGAAAATTCGAAACCTAAGCAAATCTAGACCATTTTAGCTCAAACCAAAGCTAGAATCACACTCACCGAAGCTCAAGGAGAATAAAGAGACCGGCGGTGTCGAAAACGATGGCCGAAATCGTCATCGACGGCGAGGAGAAGAATTTCGGCCAAAAATGAAAAAATAGCTCGTCGATGCCGGGGAAGGAAGCTGTTGGCGGTGGGGGACGGCTGGGAATGACGGTGGCAAGCCGAGAGGCACATCGACGGTAGGTGATCGACGTGACAGACGGTGGTGAGGGGTGGTCGGGCGCTCGGGAGAAGAAGAAGAAGAAGAAGAAAAAGAAAAAGAAAGAAAAGAAAAAGAAAAAAGAAAAATAATAAAAAAAATAATTTTAATAAAATATTTAAAAAAAATCACACCCACACATATAATTTGATATTTTAATAATTTAATAATAAATAAAATAATTAAATAACAATAAATTAATAAATAAATAATAAAATATTAGGGTAATATTAATTAAACCATAATTAAATAAATATTTACACACATAGGCTTTATTTAGTATTTTAAAAATACGTATGAGTTCATGCAAGTCCGAAAATATATTTAAAATAATTAATAATAAATTATTTACGTGAAAATTTTCACGAAAATGCAAGTCCCGGGAAAATTTTACGTAAAGCACTGCAAACAATACACAATAATTAAAATAGGTTTTAAATACATATCAACTCGTAAAAATATCGTAATATATATTCAAAATTTATTAACACTGCATATCCCGGTACGTTATTAAAATATTTTAAAAACACGGGATATTACAGTCTTCCCCCCTTACAAGAATTCGTCCTTGAATTCCAGAAAAAAAAACAGGATCAAGAAGGAAAGAGATACGAGTAAGAAGCTCGCACCTCAGCTTCAGTCTCCCACGTATGCTCCTCAACTCTGTCGCTACGCCATAGAACCTTGACCATTGGAATCTGCTTCGATCGTAACTGTCGAACTTAAAAATCAACGATCGCCACAGGTTCTTCCACAAACGTCAAATCTTCACTCACTTCTACACTGTCGGGCTGCAACACGTGTGAAGGGTCTGAGATATACTTCCTCATCACCGAGATATGAAATACTGGATGCACTTGTGACATACTCGGAGGCAAATCCAACCGATATGCAACAGTGCTAACTCTCTCCAGAATCTCAAACAGTCCAATATATCTCGGTG
Source organism: Mallotus nudiflorus (assembly GCA_947683625.1). Taxonomy (NCBI): domain Eukaryota; kingdom Viridiplantae; phylum Streptophyta; class Magnoliopsida; order Malpighiales; family Euphorbiaceae; genus Mallotus; species Mallotus nudiflorus. The sequence continues at coordinate 478,497 of CANTUR010001483.1, read as the reverse complement.
CTAACTTACCCTTCCTACCAAATCTCATCACACCCTTCATCGGAGATACTTTCAGAAAAATAAAATCTCCAACCTAAAACTCCACATCTCTGCGCCTAGGATCTGCATAGCTCTTCTGTATGCTAACTGCGGTCTCTAATCTGCGCTTAATCAAGGCAACTTTCTCTGCAGCATCCTGAATCATCTCAGGTCCAGTCAAAGCTCTCTTACCAATCTCATCCCAACTCAGAGGGGATCTACACTTCCTTCCATACAATGCCTCGTACGGTGCCATGCCAATACTGCTATGGTAGCTCTTATTATATGCAAACTCAACAAGTGACAAATGATCATCCCAGCTACCTCCCAAATCCAGGACACACATCCTCAATATATCTTTCAGTGTCTGGATCGTCCTCTCAGACTGACCATCTGTCTGAGGATGAAAAGCAGTATTGAAATCCAACCTAGTGTCCATCGCTTCTTGCAACTTCTGCCAAAAACGAGAAGTAAACACCGAACCTTTATCTGACACAATGGACACAGGTACTCCATGAAGGCACACAATATGCTTCACGTACAACTTCGCCAATCTAGCAACTGAATAAATGGCTTTCACAGGCAAGAAATGTGCAGACTTCGTCAACATGTCTACAATCACCCAGATAGAATCGTATCCATCCTTCGAACAAGGTAAACCTACCACAAAATCCATAGCTATCCTTTCCCACTTCCACTCGGGAATAGGAAGAGGCTGAAGCTTCCCAGAAGGCTTCTGATGTTCGGCTTTCACTTGCTGACACGTCAGACACTTCACAACATAATCAGCGACATCCTTCTTCAATCCATCTCACCAGTATAGATCTCTAATACTGTGGTACATCTTAGTAATGCCCGGATGAACGCTGTAAGCTATAGAATGTGCTTCCTCTAGGATATCTTCTCTCAAATCATCCATATCGGGAACACACAATCTACCACTGATCCACAACACACCATCATCATCGAGTGTGAAATTAGTGAACTTCCTTGCTCTGACATTCTCTACAAGCTCTTCTAGAATAGGATCTCGACTCTGAGCTGCTTTAATCCTATCCCTCAGTACAGATTGTACTTTAAATTGAGCTAGCAGTCCACTTGATCTACTAATCTTCATCATCAGACCTTGATCCACCAACAAATGCAATTCCTGGATCAATGGTCTCCTCTCAACACTGATGTGAGCAAGACTACCTGAGGACTTCCTACTCAAGGCATCTGCTACTACATTAGCTTTACTCGGATGATATAGAATCTCACAGTTGTAATCCTTTAACAATTCCAACCATCTCCTCTGCCTCAGATTCAGATCTCGCTGCTGGAAAATGTACTTAAGGCTCTTGTGATCAGTAAATATCTCACAAGTCACCCCGTACAAATAATGTCTCCAGATCTTCAAAGCAAAGATCACTGCAGCCATCTCAAGATCATGTGTGGGATAGTTCTGCTCATGCTTCTTCAGCTGCCTCGAAGCATAGGCTATCACCCTACCATTCTGCATCAACACACAACCAAGGCCAATTCTAGAGGCATCACAGTAAACTGTGAACTTGTCCACACTATTAGGCAAAGCTAATACTGGCGCTGTGGTCAACTTCTCCTTCAACAACTGAAAACTATTCTCACAAGCTTCTGACCACTCGAATCTAACATTCTTCTGAGTCAAGCGAGTCATAGGGGCTGCTATTCTAGAAAAATCCTGCACAAACCGCCTATAATACCCGGCTAAACCCAGAAAACTTTGAATCTCTGTAACAGAAGTAGGTCTAGGCCACTCAAACACTGCCTCAATCTTCTGTGGATCAACCTGAATACCTTCTTTAGACACTACGTGTCCAAGAAAAGAAACACTCTCCATCCAGAAATCACACTTCAAGAATTTAGCATAAAGCTGATGATCTCTCAGTGTCTATAGTACAATCCTCAAGTGATATACATTCTTTTCCATACTCCTCGAATAAACCAGTATATCATCAATGAAGACTACCACAAACTGATCCACATACGGTCTAAATACTCTATTCATCAGGTCCATAAAAGCTGCTGGTGCATTAGTCAAACCAAAAGACATCACCGGAAACTCATAATGGCCATATCGAGTGCGGAATGTTGTCTTAGGAATATCAGCTTCACTAATCCGCAGTTGATGATAACCCGACCTCAAGTCAACCTTAGAAAAGAACTGTGCACCCTGTAGCTGGTCAAACAAGTCATCTATCCTCGAGAGAGGATACTTGTTCTTCACTGTCACCTTATTCAGCTCTTTGTAGTCAATGCACAGTCTCAGGGTACCATCCTTCTTCTTCACAAACAGGACTGGTGCACCCCAAGGAGAAACACTAGGTCTTATGAAACCTTTATCCAATAACTCTTGCAATTGCTCCTTCAACTCTCTCAACTCTGCAGGAGCCATATGATAGGGTGGCATAGATATAGGAGTAGTACCTGGAACCACATCTATACATAACTCAATCTCTCTATGAGGTGGTAAACCTGGCAACTCCTCGGGAAAAACATCAGGAAACTCACAAGCAATAGGAACATCTGTGAGTGATAACTTCTCCACTGACGTATCCCTAACCAATGCCAAATACCCCTGACAACCTTTCTTCAACAACTTCCTAGCCGTAATAGCAGAAATAAGATTCTGAGGTGCTGAACTCCTATCACCAATAAACTTAAATTCTACTTCATCAGGAATTCTGAACGTCACCTCTTTATTCCTGCAATCTACCATGGCATAGTGCTGAGATAACCAATCCATTCCCAGAATAACATCAAACTCCATCACATCCAATAAAATCAAATCAGCGGATAATTCTCTATCTCCCACAAGAAATGGACAACCAGAAAGAACAATATCGGTGTCCAAAGAATCGCTCAGAGGAGTGGCAACGGATAAAGGAAAAGCCATCCTCGAAGCTTGCCAACAAGATTTAGAAGCAAAAATAGGAGAAACAAACGAATGCGTGGCACCCGGATCAAACAAAACCCATGCATCCAGGTAACAAATAGAAACAATACCTGCCACGACTGCATTAGATGCCTGAGCATCCTGCTGAGTAAGATGAAAAACTCTGGCCTGACCTCGACCTCCCTGCTGACTGGTAGAAGCCTGGCCAACACCTCTGGCACCTCCTCTAGTACCTCTACCACGACTCTACTATGGAACAAACTGAGTGGAACTCTGATGCTGAGCTGGTGGTAACTGAAATGGCACAGGTGCTGCACTAGCAATCGACTGCTGTGGGAATCGCGGAATCTACTGCTGCTGATACCCGGAATAAGGACACGATCTGGCAAAATGTCCTGTCTGCCCACATCTGAAGCATGTCAGTGGTGTCAGATAACACGATCCTTGATGGACTCTACCACAAGTCTGACAAACACTGGCAGCTGATCCAGAACTATGACCACTGCTGCTGCTCGAAGCACCTGACCCAAATCTGAACGATCTACACTGACCTCCACGGCCATGTCTACTGCCCCGATGCACTCGTTGCTACTGCCTCTGACTCTGCTGAGTCGGACCTCGCTGCTGACTACTCGAACCAACATGAAAACTAGAGTACGGAGTAGCCTGCAATCCACTCGACTGAACTCCCAGCTGGTAATAATCAGGCATCGCTCCCTGCCTAACTAGTCTCAGCTCAATCTCCTTGGCCAACTCAATCACAGACTCCAGAGTAAGACCTGCTGTAGGCATACCAGCAAAAGCTGAACCCAAACCAATGACATATGTAGTAACCGTGAAATATTGGTCTCGCATCAGATCCTCAGCATATCTACCCAGACGAAGAAACTCTCGGGTGTACTCCTCTACAGATCGATCTCCACGAGAAATACTGGTCAAACGAAGACGATAGCTCAAACGAAGAGGCTCTGGACAAAATCTCCTCATGGATCGCTCTCGGAATTGAGCCCACGTCATCGTCATCATATAGGGCTGGATCATCTAAATGAACCAATCTAGAGCTGGTCCCTCGACAGACAACTCAACGATCATGATCCGCTGATACTCGGTATGAGCAGTCCTAGTCCTAGTCTCAATCGCATACAGAAAATCTAACGGATCGAAAGTACCATCAAAAGAAATCCTGCCAACTCGGGCATAGAACAACGCTGCCTCAGGGTCAGACATACCCTGCTGATAGGCAGGCTGAACAGGCTGAACAACTGAAGGAACAAGAACATCAAATTCAGGCTCAACAGGCTCCTCGTCCTGTAACTCTCTCTACCTACGGCGACCTGCCGCTCCTCGAGGTCTACCTCTACCATGACCTCTACGCCTAACTGGCTGCTCAGGAGGTAAAACCTCATCCTGACAAGACTCATCATCCTTGGCCTCAGCGACCGGTGGAGCGACACGCGCTCGCCTCCTCATTCTGAAAAAAATAAACGAAAAGATTCAGACAAAATAGACAATGGAGGAATAACGCTGAAAACTAAGCAAGGAATACTCATCAAGACATACTCGAACCTAATACACTGCAGTAGTCCAACAGAAAACGCAACTTTAAAAGTAAGGCCACAAATCACAAAACTAAGCGCTGACACAGAACTCTGCTCTGATACCAACTTTGTCACGACCCAAAACAAGGGCCATGACCGGCGCTAGGGAACGAGAATTCTTTCAAATCTGGAACCCGTAGCAAGCCTAAAAATAAAATAAAACATGCAATAGTAATAGTAACAATATCAAATTTACAGCGGAAATAAAAATCATAAATATAATAATAATATTTCCATCAACTGGATTTAATTTAAATCTCAACTCATCACATATATATAAAATCTTTTTAATACAATCCAGTTCAAATTCTTAAAATGCATCTCGCATAAATAAAATACATAATATCTCATAATTAATTTACAACTACTGCAGTGTCTAGATTATAAAAATAAGACTCAAGTAAGTAGTTTACATAAAGAAGCCAGGGCGGAAGAAATCCGGCGTACAGGCCTGCTACTGAGGTCTGAAGATGTTGACTCTCCTGAAAAATTATCAACGGAGGGGAGTCAGACCTCACTGAGTGAATTACTATAATATATATACATACACACTAAGTGAAAATGCATACAATCAACAGTATATATATAATATGTATATATACAGGCAATACACATAGATGCAGGAAAATCATTTTATATGTTTTTATTGAAAATCATCTTTTATGAAGGATCACATAGAACCCTAGAATATCGTAACCTCAGAAACAGTGTTAGACAACACTCTAGCCATACAGGCTCACTTATTCCAAATATATCCACTTAATCCATTTAGACAGTAGACTAGCCCCGAGACACTAAGTCAACCGAGCTCCAGCAATCACACCTCCAATCCATATCTCACACATCAATAATCACATTCAATCAATACCTATAAATAAGTTAGTATTATAGCCTAAATACTATGGGCGTACCAGTACGTACTCGGTCCTAGTGCTGCCCACTAGGTAGCACGTTCTATCGATATCCTTCATTAATAAATATAAAACATTCATTCACAAATAAATGATGCATGAATTTAAATAAAATAACAACATAAACCATATATATACTAGAAATATACCAAAAGTAAACCAGGTATATTTCGAGTATATATACGTCAAATAAATCCAATCAAATCATAAATTAAACTAGAAATATATTTAAAAATATTTTTAAATATAATTTATTAACAAAACATGTATATAATTTAATATATACCAAAAATAAACCAAAAATATACTTAAATACAAATCATATTATTTATGCATATTTAATTAAAATAAAACATATATTTCTAAATCATGCATCCTAAAGCATATATATATAGTATAGTAACTCACCCTAGTGCGCTCCACGAGACGGGTCTGACGGGCCTGATCCACTAGCTCTCGGTCTCGGTGCAACTAAACAAATAATAAATAACCGACATTAGAATAAACCTAATAGAAATCCTAGAATTTGATCTAGAGTATTAAATACGGAAACGAAATTAGGGTTCGACCGGACATCACTTTTTACGAGAATTCTATCAAAAATCCGACAAAATCTCCCCTGTAAAACGGACATCTCTCTACTCAAAAGAGTAGAGCCGACCCTGCAAAGAAATACACTTCGAAAAATAAGCTCAACACTCAACCACAACCCCTCGGTCGGACTCCAAACTACAATCTACCGATCGGGGTCCACAAACACAGAACAATTCTGATAATACCAAAAATATCCTTAAAACCTAAAAATACATTTTATAGGTAGAAATTACATAATTAACCTTTAAACACATTAAAAATCAATAAAAACTCATTTTATTAGTAAAACCGTATATTATATATATAATTGAAAATAATTCACGAAAAATAGTTTTAATTAGTTAAAAATATCAAATAATTTGTAGAAATCATTTTTATACCTTAAATAACTATTAAAACCAATTAAATTACATTTTTAGCCAATTTAGGGTAAAAATACCAAAATGCCCTTATATATATAATTATACTATAATTACTTCAAAAATTCACCAAAAATTATACAATTATCCAAAATTAATTTTGTCAACATATTTATCAATAATATTAATAATTAAACTCAATTTACCAATTAATTTCAAATAAAAACACATTTAACCTAATTTTCCAAATTCACATAAACTCAAATAATTCAAAATAAATACATAGAAATTCATAAAAATTCCAAATAAATTCCTATAATTCATTTCAACACCTATAATTACCATAAACCCCAATTTCATAGTTTAAATAATTAATTTCCGAAAATTAGAAAATAATATTAAAATATTCAAAAATACCCAAAAATCCAAACAATCTCAAAAAATTACAAAAAAAATCATTCCTGTAGATTAAGCTACTAGGATCAACATTTGTGAAGGTAGTTTTCATGAATCAATCAATTCAAAGCTCAAAAAAATAAAAAACCCTAATGTGACCGAAATTGAAAATTCGAAATCTAAGCAAATCTAGACCATTTTAGCTCAAACCAAAGCTAGAATCACACTCACCAGAGCTTAAGGAGAAGAAAGAAACTAGCGGTGTCAAAAACGGTGGCCGAAATCATCGTCGACGACGAGGAGAAGAATTTCGGCCAAAAATAGAAAAATAGCTCGCCGGCGCCGGGGAAGGAAGCTGCTGGCGGTGGGGGACAACTGGGAATGACGGTGGCAAGCCGGGAGGCACACCGACGATAGGTGATCGGCGTGACAGACGGTGGTGAGGGGTGGTCGGGCGCTCGGGAGAAGAAGAAGAAGAAGAAGAAAAAGAAAAAGAAAGAAAAGAAAAAGAAAAGAAAAAGAAAAAGAAAAAGAAAAAAGAAAAATAATAAAAAAAATAATTTTAATAAAATATTTTAAAAAAATCACACCCACACATATAATTTAATATTTTAATAATTTAATAATAAATAAAATAATTAAATAACAATAAATTAATAAATAAATAATAAAATATTAGGGTAATATTAATTAAACCCTAATTAAATAAATATTTGTACACATAGGCTTTATTTAGTATTTTAAAAATACATATGAGTTCATGCATGTCCGAAAATATATTTAAAATAATTAATAATAAATAATTGACGTGAAAATTTCCCCGAAAATGCAAGTCCTGGGAAAATTTTACGTAAAGCACTGTAAACAATACACAATAATTAAAATAGGTTTTAAGTACATATCAACTCATAAAAATATCGCAATATATATTCAAAATTTATTAACACTGCATATCCCGATACAGTATTAAAATATTTTAAAAACACGGGATATTATATGAAGGGTCTGAGATATACTTCCTTAATATCGAGATATGAAATACTGGATGCACCTGTGACATACTCGGAGGCAAATCCAACCGATATGCAATAGTGCCAACTCTCTCTAAAATCTCAAACGGTCCGATATATCTCGGTGCTAACTTACCCTTCCTGTCAAATCTCATCACACCCTTCATCGGAGATACCTTCAGAAAAATGAAATCTCCAACCTGAAACTCCACATCTCTGTGCCTAGGATCCACATAACTCTTTTGTCTACTAACTGCGGTCTCTAATCTGCACTTAATCACGACGACTTTCTCTGCAGCATCCTAAACCATCTCAGGTCCAGTCAAAGCTCTCTCACCAATCTCATCCCAACTCAAAGGGGATCTACACTTCCTTCCATATAATGCCTCATACGGTGCCAGACCAATACTGCTATGGTAGCTGTTATTATATGCAAACTCAACAAGCGACAAATGATCATCCCAGCTACCTCCCAAATCCAAGAAACACATCCTCAACATATCTTCCAGTGTCTGGATCATCCTCTCAGATCTGACCATCTGTCTGAGGATGAAAAACAGATACTAAAGTCCAACTAGTGCCATCGCTTCTTGCAACTTCTGCCAAAAATGAGAAGTAAACACCGATCCTCTGTCTGACACAATGGACACAGGTGCCCTATGAAGGCACACAATATGCTTCACGTACAACTTCACCAATCTAGCAATTGAATATGTGGCTTTCACATGCAAGAAATGTGCAGACTTCGTCAACCTGTCTATGATTACCCAGATGGAGTCGTATCCATCCTTCGAACGGAGGGTAAACCTACCACAAAATCCATAGCTATCCTTTCCCACTTCCACTTGGGAATAGGAAGAGGCTGAAGCTTCCCAGAAGGCTTATGATGTTCGGCTTTCACTTGCTGACATGTCAGACACTTAGCAACATAATCAGCGACATCCTTCTTCAATCCATTCACCAGTATAGATCTCTGATACTGTGGTACATCATAGTAATGCCGGATGAACGCTGTAAGCTATAGAATGTCCTTCCTCTAGGATATCTTCTCTCAAATCATCCACATCGGGAACACACAATCTACCACTGATCCACAACACACCATCATCATCGAGTGTGAAATCAAGTGAACTTCCCTGCTCTGACATTCTTTGCAAGCTCTTCTAGAATAGGATCTCGGCTCTGAGCTGCTTTAATCCTATCCCTCAATACAGATTTTACTTTAAATTGAGCTAGCAGTCCACCTGATCTACTAATCTTCATCATTAGATCTTGATCCACCAACAGATGCAACTCTTGGATCAATGGTCTCCTCTCAACACCGATGTGAGCAAGACTGCCTGAGGACTTCCTACTCAAGGCATCTGCTACTACATTAGCTTTACCCAGATGATATAAGATCTCGCAATCATAATCCTTTAACAATTCCAACCATCTCCTCTGCCTCAGATTCAAATCTCTCTGCTGGAAAATGTACTTAAGGCTCTTGTGATCAGTAAATATCTCACAAGTCACCTCGTACAAAATAATGTCTCCAAATCATCAAAGCAAAGATCACTGCAGTCATCTCAAGATCATGTGTGGGATAATTCTGCTCATGCTTCTTCAACTGCCTCGAAGCATAGGCTATCACCCTTCCATTCTGCATCAACACACAACCAAGACCAATTCTAGAGGCATCACAGTAAATTGTGAACTTATCCACACTATTAGGCAAAGCTAATACTGGCGCTGTGGTCAACTTCTCCTTCAACAATTGAAAAACTATTCTCAAAAGCTTCTGACCACTCGAATCTAACATTCTTCTGAGTCAAGCGAGTCATAGGGGCTGCTATTATGGAAAAATCCTGCATAAACAGCCTATAATAGCCGGCTAAACCCAGAAAACTCCGAATCTCTGTAACAAAAGTAGGTCTAGGCCATTCTGATACTACCTCAACCTTCTGTGGATCAACCTGAATACCTTCTTTAGACACCACGTGTCCAAGAAAAGAAACACTCTCCATCCAGAAATCACACTTCGAGAATTTAGCATAAAGATGATGATCTCTCAGTGTCTGTAGTACAATCCTCAAGTGATATACATGCTCCTCCATACTCTTTGAATAAACCAGTATATCATCAATGAAGACTACCATAAACTTATCCACATACGGTCTGAATACCCAATTCATCAGGTCCATAAAAGTTGCTGGTGCATTAGTCAAACCAAAAGACATCACCAGAAACTCATAATGGCCATATCGAGTGCGGAACGCTGTCTTAGGAATATCAGCTTCACTAATCCGCAACTGATGATAACCCGACCTCAAGTCAACCTTAGAAAAGAACTTTGCACCCTGTAGCTGATCAAACAAGTCATCTATCCTTGGGAGAGGATACTTGTTCTTCACTGTTACCTTATTCAGCTCTCTGTAGTCAATGCACAGTCTCAGGGTACCATCCTTCTTCTTCATAAATAGGACTGGTGCACCCCAAGGAGAAACACTAGGTCTGATAAAACCCTTATCCAATAACTCTTGTAATTGCTCCTTCAACTCTCTCACTCTGCAGGAGCCATTTGATAGGGTGGCATAGATATAGGAGTAGTACCTGGAACCACATCTATACAGAACTCAATCTCTCTGTGAGGTGGTAAACTTGGCAACTCCTCGGAAAAAACATTAGGAAACTCACAAGCAACAGGAACATCTGTGAGTGACAACTTCTCCACTGAAGTATCCCTGATCAATGCCAAAAACCCTTGACAACCTTTCCTTAACAACTTCCTAGCCATAATAGCAGAAATAAGATTCTGAGGTGCTGAACTCCTATCACCAACAAACTTAAACTCTTCTTCGTCAGGAATTCTGAATGTCACCTCTTTATTCCTGCCAATCTACCACGGCATAGTGCTAAGATAACCAATCCATTCCCAGAATAATATCAAACTCCATCACATCCAACAATATCAAATCAGCGGGTAATTCTCTATCTCCCACGAGAACTGGACAACCAAAAAGAATAATATCGGCGTCCAAAGAATCGCTCAAAGGAGTGGCAACAGACAAAGGAAAAAGCCATCCTCGAAACTTACCAATAAGATTTAGAAACAAAAACAGGAGAAATGAATGAATGCGTGGCACCCGGATCAAACAAAACCCATGCATCCAGGTAACAGATAGAAACAATACCTGCCACGACTGCATTAGATGCCTGAGCATCCTGCTGCGTGAGATGAAAGACTATGGCCTGACCTCGACCTCCCTGTTGACTGGTAGAAGCCTGGCCAATACCTCTGGCACCTCCTCTAGTACCTCTACCATGACTCTGCTATGGAACAAACTGAGTGGAACTCTGATGCTGAACTGGAGGTAACTGAAATGGCACTGGTGCAGCACTAGTAATCGACTGCTGTGGGAATCATAGAATCTATAGTTGCTAATACCCGGAATAAGGACACGATCTAGCAAAATGTCCTGTCTGCCCGCATCTGAAGCATGTCAGTGGTGTCAGATAACACGGTCCTTGATGGACTCTACCATAAGTCTGATAAACACTGGCCGCTGATCCAGAACTACGACCACTGCTACTGCTCGAAGCACCTGACTCGAATCTGAATGATCTACGCTGACCTCCACGGCCATGTCTATTGCTCCGATGCACTCGCTGCTGCTATCTCTGACTTTGCTGAGTCGGACCTCGCTGCTGACTACTCGAACCAACATGAAAACTAGAGTACAGTGTAGTCTGCAATCCACTCGACTGAACTCCTAGCTGGTAGTAATCAGGCATCGCTCCCTACCTAACTAGTCTCAACTCAATCTCCTTAGCCAACTCAATCACAGACTACAGAGTAAGGCCTGCTGTAGGCATACCAGCAAAAGCTGAACCCAAACCAATGACATACATAGTGACTGCGAAATATTGATCTCACATCAGATCCTCAGCATATCTACCCAGACAAAGAAACTCTCGGGTATACTCCTCTAAAGATCGATCTCCACGAGAAATACTGGTCAAACAGAGACGATAGCTCAAACGAAAAGGCTCTAGACAAATCTCCTCATAAATCGCTCTCGGAACTGAGCCTAGGTCATCGTCATCATATAGGGCTGGATCATCTGAATGAACCAATCTAAGGCTGGTCCCTCGACAGACAACTCAATGATCATGATCCGTTGGTACTCGGTATGAGCAGTCCGAGTCCTAGTCTCAATCGCATGCAAAAAATCTAATGGATCTAAAGTACTATCAAAAGCAATCTTGCCAACTCGGGCATAGAACAAAGCTGCCTCAGGGTCAGACATACCCTGCTGATAGGCAGGCTGAATAGGCTGAACAATTGGAGGAATAGGAACATCAAATTCAGGCTCAACAGGCTCCTCGTCCTGTAACTCTCTCTGCCCACGGTGACCTGCCGCTCCTCAAGGTCTACCTCTGCCACGACCTCTACGTCTAACTGGCTGCTCAGGAGGTAAAACCTCATCCTGAAAAGACTCATCATCCTCGGCCTCAACGACCGACGGAGCGACACGCGCTCGCCTCCTCATTCTGAAAAGACAAACGAAAAGATTCAAACAAAATAGAAAATGGAGGAATAACATAGAAAACTAAGCAAGGAATACTCATCAAGACATACTCGAACCTAATTCACTGTAGTAGTTTAACATAAAAACACAACTTTAAAACTAGGGCCACAACTCACATAACTAAGCCCTGACACAGAGCTCCGCTCTGATACCAACTTTGTCACGACCCAAAATAGGGGCCATGACCGGCGCTAGGGAATGGGAATTCTTTCGAATCCGGAACCCGTAGCAAGCCTAAAATAAAATAAAAGATGCAATAATAATAATAACAATATCAAATGCAACGGAAATGAAAATCATAAATAATACAATATCATTTCACTAACTGGATTTAAATCAAATCTCATCTCATATATATATAAATCTTTGAATACAAATCCAGTTTCAAATATAATACAATATCTCACATAAATAAAATACATAAAATCCCATAATTAATTTACAACTACTACAGTGTCTAGATTATATAAAAATAAGACTCAAGTAAGTAGTTTACACAAAGAAGCCGAGGCGGAAAAAATCCGACGTATCGGCCTGCGACTGAGGTCTGAAGATGTTGACTCTCCTGAAAAATAGTCAACGGAGGGGAGTCAGACCTCACTGAGTGAATTACTATAATATATATACATACACACTAAATGAAAATGCATACAATCAACAGTATATATATAATATGTATATATACAGGCAAATACACACAGATGTAATAAAATCATTTTATATATATTTTATTGAAAATCATCTTTTATGAAGGATCACATAGAACCCTGGAATATCGCAACCTCAAAAATAGTGTTAGACAACACTCTAGCCATACAGGCTCACTGAATCCAAATATATCCACTTAATCCATTTAGACAGTAGACTGGCCCCGAGACACTAAGTCAACCGAGCTCCAGCAGTCTGACTGCTAGTGTGATTGGCCCCGAGACACTTGGTCAACCGAGCTCCAGCAATCACACCTCCAAACCATATCTCACACATATCAATAATCGCATTCAATCAATATCCATAAATGGTTAGTAATATAGCCTAAATACTATAGGCGTACCGGTACGTACTCGGTCCTAGTGCTGCCCACTAGGTAGCACGTTCTATCGATATCCTTCATTAATAATATAAAACATTCATTCACAAATAAATGATGCATGAATTTAAATGAAATAACAATATAAACCATATATATACCGAAAATATATCAAAAGTAAACCAGGTATTTTTTGAGTATATATACGTCAAATAAATCCAATCAAATTATAATTTAAGCTAGAAATATATTTAAAAACATTTTAAATATATTTTATTAACAAAACATGTATACAATTTATTATATACCAAAAATATACCAAAAATATACTTAAATACAAATCACATTTTTTATGCATTTTTAATTAAGATAAAACGTATATTTCTAAATCATGCATCCTAAGCATATATATATAAAATAGTAACTCACAAATTAGTGCGCTCCTCGAGATGGGTCCGACGGGCCTGGTCCACTAGCCCTCGGTCTCGGCGCAACTAAATAAACAATAAATAATCGACATTAGAATAAACCTAATAGAAATCCTAGAATTCGATCTAGAATATTAAATACAGAAACAAAATTAGGGTTCGACTGGACATCACGTTTTACGAGAATTCTACCAAAAATCCGACAGAACGTCCCCTGTAAAACGGACATCTCTCTACTCAAAAGAGTAGAGCCGACCCTGCAAGGAATACACTTCAAAAAACTACACAGAGCACAATCAAAATCCCACGGTCGGACTCCAAACTACAGTCCACTGACCGGGGTCCACAATCACATAATAATTTCAGAAACACCAAAAATATCCTTATAACATAGAAATTCATTTTATAAGTAGAAGTTACATAATTAACCTTAAAACACTGTAAAAACCAATAAAAACTCATTTTATTAGTAAAATCGTATATTATATATATAATTGAAAATAATTCACGAAAAATAGTTTTAACTAGTTAAAAATACTAAATAATTTATAGAAATCATTTTTATACCTTAAATAACTATTAAAACCAATTAAATTACATTTTTAGCCAATTTTGTGTAAAATTACCAAAATGCCCTTATATATATAAAACTATACTATAATTACTTCAAAAATTCACCAAAAATTATAAAATTATCCAAAATTAATTTTCTCAACATATTTATCAATAATATCAATAATTAAACTCAATTATCAAATTAAATTCAATTAAAAACACAATTAACCCTAATTTCCCAAATTTACATAAACTTCAATAATTCAAAATAAATACTTAAAAATTCATAAAAATTCCAAATAAATTCCTATAATTCATTTAAACACATAATTTAACCATAAAACACAATTTCATAATTTAAATAATTAATTTCCGAAAATTAGAAAATAATATTAAAATATTCAAAAATACCCAAAAATCTAAACAATCTCCAAAAATTCCACAAAAATTCATACATGTATATTAAACTACTAGGATTAACATTTGTGAAGGTATTTTTCACGAATCAATCAATTCAAAGCTCAAAAAAATCAAAAATCCTAATATGGTCGAATTGGAAAATTTAAAACCTAAGCAAATCTAGACCATTTTAGCTCAAACCAAAGCTAGAATCACACTCACCGGAGCTCAAGGAGAAGAAAGAGACTGGCGGTGTCAAAAATGGTGGCCGAAAGAGGAAGAAACATCGAGGAGAAGGATTTCGGCCAAAAATGGCAAAAATCGAGCAAGCCACTGCCGGAGAAGACGGCTGGGACGGCGAGGCAAAGGAGGAGAACGGCGGCACGCAGGGGAAGGCACTCTAACTATCGGTGATCGGGGGTAGCAGCGGGGGAGAGGGAAATGGAGGAGAGTCGGGCGCGCGGGGAAGAAGAAGAAGAAGAAGAAGAAAGAAAAAAAAAGAAAAGAAAAAGAAAAGAAAAAGAAAAAGAAAAAAAATAAAAAAAATAATTTTAATAAAATATTTAAAAAAAATCACACCCACACATATAATTTAATATTTTAATAATTTAATAATAAATAAAAATAATTAAATAACAATAAATTAATAAATAAATAATTAAATATTAGGGTAATATATTAAACCCTAATTAAATAAATATCTCACACATACACGGTGTTTAGTAATTTAAAAATACGTATGAGTTCATGCAAGTCCGAAAATATATTTAAGATAATTAATAATAAATTATTTACTTGAAAATTTCCCCGAAAATGCAAGTTTCGGGAAAATTTTACGTAAAGCACTGTAAATAATACACAATAATTAAAATAGGTTTTAAATACATCTTAACTCGTAAAAATATCGTAATATATACACAAAAATTATTAACACTGTATATCCCGGGTACAATGTAAAAATATTTTAAAAACACGGGATATTACATATGCAGAGGATTTGATGCGAGACCAGTATTTCACAATCACTACATATGTCACTGGATTACGTTCTGCATTTCCTGGTATACCTACAACGGGCCTTACTCTAGAGTCGGTTATTAAGTTGGCTAAGGAGATTGAGCTGAGTCTGGTCAGGCAAGGAGCTATGCCTGATTATTACCAACTAGGTGTTCAGTCAGGTGGATTCCAGACTACTCCATACTCGAGTTTTCAGATTGGATCGAGTAGTCAGCAGAGAGGTCCAGCTCAGCAGAGTCAGAGACAGTAGCAGCGGGTACATCAAAGCAGTAGACATAGCCATGGAGGTCAACGTAAACCATTCAGACTTGGGTCAGGTGCTTCGAGTAGCAGTAGTGGACGTAGCTCTAGATTAGCTGCCAGTGTTTGCCAAACCTGCGACAGAGTCCATCAGGGACCATGTTACATGACACCACTGACATGCTACAAATGCAGGCATATGAGACATTATGCTAGGTCGTGTCCTTATTTCGGGTATCAGCAGCCGCAGATTCTGTGATTTTCTTAGCAGTCGATTGCTAGTGCTACACCCATTCCTTGTCAATTGCCTCCAGCCCATCATCAGAGTTCTACTCAGCTTGTTTCCCAGTAGGGTCATGGTAGAGGTGCCAAAGGAGGTGCCAGATGTAATATCTCATGTTTTTAAACATTTTTACACTGTACCGGGATATACAGTGTTAATAATTTTTGTATATATATTACGATATTTTCACGAGTTGATATGTATTTAAAATCTATTTTAATTATTACATATTATTTACAGTGATTTACGTAAAATTTTCCTGGGACTTGCATTTTCGGGGAAATTTTCACGTAAATAATTTATTATTAATTATTCTAAATATATTTTTGGACTTGCATGAACTCATGCGTATTTTTAAAATACTAAATAAAGTCTATGCGTGTAAATATTTATTTAATTAGGGTATAATATATTACCCTAATATTTTATTATTTTATTTCTTTTTCTTTTTTCTTTTTTCTTTTTCTTTTCTTTTTCTTTCTTTTTCTTTTCTTTCTTTTTTCTTTTTCTTCTTTTTCTTCTTCCTTCTTCCCGTGCGCGCCCGACCACCACCCTTCATCACCGCCTGCAACTTCCAATTCCCGGTAGTCGGTGTGCCACCAGGAGCTCCACCTTCCTCAGCCAGCTGCTCCGCCGCCCCCAGCTCCTTCCCCGACGTCGGTTAGCCCCCGTTTTCCCTTTTGGTCGAAACTTCTTCCTTTTACCGTCGATGACGATTTCGACCACCGTTTTTGACACCGCCGGTCTCTTTCTTCTCCTTGAGCTATGGTGAGTGTGATTCTAGCTTTTTTTTGAGCTAAAATGGTCTAGAATTGCTTAGGTTTTGAATTTTCAATTTTGTCACATTAGGGTTTTTGATTTTTTTGAGTTTCGAATTGATTGATTCATGGAAACTCCCTTCAAAAATGTTGTTCCTAGTAGCTTAATATACATGTATGAATTTTTTTGGAATTTTTGGAGATTTTTTGGATTTTTGGGTATTTTTGAATATTTTAATATTATTTTCTAATTTTCGGAAATTAATTATTTAAATTATGAAATTGTGTTTTATGGTTAAATTAGGTGTTGAAATGAATTATAGGAATTTATTTGGAATTTTCATGAATTTCTAAGTATTTATTTTGAATTATTGAGTTTATGTAATTTTGGGAAAATTAGGTTAATTATGTTTTTAATTGAATTTAATTGGTTAATTGAGTTTAATTATTAATATTATTGATAAATATGTTAATAAAATTAATCTTGGATAATTGTATAATTTTTGGTGAATTTTTGAAGTAATTATAGTATATTTATATATATAAGGGCATTTTGGTAATTTTACCCTAAATTGGCTAAAAATGTAATTTAATTGGTTTTAATAGTTATTTAAGGCATAAAAATGATTTCTACAAATTATTTAGTATTTTTAACTAATTAAAACTATTTTTCGTGAATTATTTTCAATTATATATATAATATACGATTTTTCAAATAAAATGAGTTTTCGTCGGTTTTTAATGTGTTTAAAGGTTAATTATGTAATTTCTACGTATAAAATGCATTTCTATGTTATAAGGATATTTTTGGAATTTCCTGATTTGTTCTGTGTTTGTGGACCCCGATCGGTGGACTGTAGTTTGGAGTCCGACCGTGGGATTTTGATTGTGCTTTGTGTAGTTTTTTGAAGTGTATTTCCTTGCAGGGTCGACTCTACTCTTTTGAGTAGAGAGATGTCCGTTTTACAGGGGAGGTTCTGCCGGATTTTTGGTAGAATTCTCGTAAAACGTGATATCCAGTCGAACCCTAATTCTGTTCCTGTATTTTATACTCTAGATCGAATTCTAGGATTTCTATTAGGCTTATTCTATGTCGATTATTTATTTCTTGTTTAGTTGTGCCGAGACCGAGGGCTAGTGGACCAGGCCCGTCGGACCCGTCTCGTGGAGCGCATTAGGTGAGTTACTATACTATATATATATGCTTAGGATGCATGATTTAGAAATGCATGTTTAGTGTTGATTAAATATGCATAAACAATTTGATTATTTCTTAAGTTATATTTTTGGTTTATTTTTAGTTTATTTTTGGTATATATTAAATTATATACATGTTTTGTTAATAAATTATATTTAAAATGTTTTCAAATATATTTCTAGCTTAAATTATAATTGATGGGATTTATTTGATGTATATATATTTGAAATATACCTGGTTTATTTTTGGTATATTTCTAGTATATATATGGGTTATGTTGAGATTTTATTAAACTTCATGCATCATTTATTTTTGTGAATGAATGTTTTGTATTATTAATGATGAAGGATATCAATAGAACGTGCTACCTAGTGGCAGCACTAGGACCGAGTACGTACCGGTACGCCTATAGTATTTAGGCTATAATACTAACTTATTTGTGGATATTGATTGAATATGATTATTGATGTGTGAGATATGGTTTGGAGGTGTGATTGTTGGAGCTCGGTTGACCAAGTGTCTCGGGGCCAATCACACTGGCAATTAGACTGCTGGAGCTCGGTTGACTTAGTGTCTCGGGGCCAGTCTATTGTCTAAATGGATTAAGTGGATATATTTGGAATAAGTGAGCCTGTGTGGCTAGAGTGTTGTCTAACACTATTTCTGAGGTTGCGATATTCTAGGGTTCTATATGATCCTTCATAAAAGATGATTTTCAATAAAAACATATAAAATGAATTTTCCTGCATCTGTGTGAATTTGCATGTATATATTTACATATTATATATATACTGTTGATTGCATGCATTGTCATTTAGTGTGTGTGTATATATATTATAGTAATTCACTCAGTGAGGTCTGACTCCCCTCCGTTGACAATTTTTCAGGAGAGTCAACATCTTCAGACCTCAGTAGCAGGTCGATACGCAGATTTCTTCCGCCCGGCTTCTTGTGTAAATTATTTACTTGAGTCTTATTTTTATAATCTAGACACTGCAGTAGTTGTGAATTAAGTGTGGGATTTTATGTATTTTATTTAAAGAGATGTTGCATTGTATTTGAAACTGGATTTGTACTGAAAGATTTTATATATATGAGATGAGATTTGATTTAAATCCAGTTAATGAAATTGTTATTGTGATATTATGATTTTTATTTCCGCTGCATATAATATTGTTAATGTTATTATTGCATGTTTTATTTTATTTTTAGGCTACGGGTTCCGGATTCGAAAGAATTCCCGTTCCCGTTCCCTAGCGCCGGTCATGGCCCCTGTTTTGGGTCGTAGACCCAGAGGTGTTGGCCAGGCTTCTACCAGCCAACAAGGAGGTCAAGGACAAGCCAGAGTCTTCCATCTCACTCAACAAGATGCTCAGGCATCTAATGCAGTCGTGGCAGGTATTGTTTCTCTCTATTACCTAGATGCATGGGTTCTGTTTTGATTCGAGTGCCACACATTCATTCGTTTCTCCTGTTTTTGCTTTCAAGTCTTATTGGCAAGCTTCAAGGATGGCTTTTCCTTTATCTGTCGCCACTCCTCTAAGTGATTCTTTGGACACCGATATTGTTCTTTCTGGTTATCCAGTTCTCCTGGGAGATAGAGAATTATCTGCTGATTTGATTATGTTGGATGTGATGGAGTTCAATGTTATTCTGGGTATGGATTGATTATCTCAGCACTATGCCATGGTGGATTGTTTGAGTAAAGAGGTGACTTTTAGAATTCCTGGTGATAAAGAATTTAAGTTTATGGGTGATAGGAGTTCATCACCTCAGAATCTCATTTCTGCTATTATGGGTAGGAAGTTGCTGAGGAAAGGTTGTCAGGGATATTTGGCATTGGTCAGGGATACTTCAGTGGAGAGTTATCACTCACAGATGTTCCTATTGCCTATGAGTTTCTTGATGGTTTTTCCTGAGGAGTTGCCAGGTTTACCACCTCACAAAGAGATTGAGTTCTATATAGATGTGGTTCCAAATATTACTCTTATATCTATGCCACCCTACAAAATGGCTCCTGCAGAGTTGAAAGAGTTGAAGGAGCAGTTGCAAGAGTTGTTGGATAAGGGTTTCATCAGATATAGTGTTTCTCCTTGGGGTGCACCAGTCCTATTTGTGAAGAAGAAGGATGGTACCCTTAGACTATGCATTGATTACAAAGAGCTGAACAAGGTGACAGTGAAGAACAAGCATCCTCTTCTGAGGATAGATGACTTGTTTGATGAGCTACAGGGTGCACAGTTCTTTTCTAAGATTGATCTGATGTCGGGTTATCATCAGCTACAGATCAGTGAAGTCGATGTTCCTAAAATGGCATTTCGCACTTGATATGGCCATTATGAGTTTCTGGCGATGTTTTTTAGTTTGACTAATGCACCAGTAACTTTTATAGACCTGATGAACAAGGTATTCATACCATATATGGATCAGTTTGTGGTAGTCTTCATCGATGATATACTAGTATATTCGAGTATGGAGGAGCATGTATATCACTTGAGGACTATACTACAGACACTAAGAGAACATCAGCTTTATACTAAATTCTCGAAGTGTGATTTCTGGATGGAGAGTGTTTCTTTTCTTGAACATGTGGTGTCTAAAGAAGGTATCCAGGTTGATCTACAGAAGATTGAGGCAGTGTCTGAGTGGCCTAAACTGACTTATGTTATAGAGATTCACAGTTTTCTAGGTTTAGCCGGGTACTATAGGAGGTTTGTATAGGATTTTTCCAGAATTGCAACCCCTTGACTCACTTGACTTAAAAGAATGTAAGATTTGAGTGGTTTGAAGCTTGTGAGAATAATTTTCAATTGTTGAAGGAGAAATTGACCACAACTCTAGTGTTAGCTTTGCCTAATGGTGTAGACAAGTTCACAATTTATTGTGATGCCTCTATAGTTGGCCTTGGTTGTGTGTTGATGCAGAATGTAGGGTGATAGCCTATGCTTCGGGGCAGTTGAAGAAGCATGAACAAAGCTATCATAGACATGACCTTGAGATGGCTGCAATGATCTTTGCTCTCAAGATCTAGAGACATTATCTGTACGGGGTGACTTGTGACATTTTTATTGATCACAAGAGCCTTAAGTACATTTTCCAGCAGAGAGATCTAAATATGAGGCAGAGGAGATGGTTGGAACTATTGAAAGATTATGACTGTGAGATTTTATATCATATGGGCAAGGCTAATGTTGTAGCAAATGCCCTTGAGTAGGAAGTCCTTAGGCGAGTCTTGCTCATATCACCGTGGAGAGGAGACCATTGATCTAGGAGTTGCATTTGTTGGTGGATCAAGGTCTAATGATGAAGATTAGTAGATCAGGTGGACTGCTAGCATAGTTTAAGGTGTGATATGTACAAAGAGATAGGATTAAGGCAGCTTAGAGTCGAGATCCTATTCTAAAAGAGCTTGCAGAGAATGTCCGTGCAGGGAAGTTCACTGATTTCACACTCGATGATAATGGTGTTTTGTGGATCAGTGGTAGATTTTGTGTTCCTGATGTGGATAATTTGAGAGAAGAGATTCTAGAGGAAGCACATTCTACAGCTTATAGCGTACATCCGGGGTATCACTAAGATGTACCACAGTATCAGAGACTTGTACTGGTGGGACAGACTGAAGAAAGATGTCACTGATTATGTCACTAAGTGCTTGACGTGTTAATAAGTAAAAGTTGAGCATCAGAAGCCTTCTGGGAAGCTTCAGCCTTTTCCTATTCCTGAGTGAAGTGGGAAAGGATAGCTATAGATTTTGTGGTTGGTTTACCTCGTTCTAAGGATGGATACGATTCCATCTGGGTGATTGTAGATAGGTTGACTAAGTCTGCACATTTCTTGCCTATGAAAGCCACCTATTTTGTAGCTAGATTGGCGAAGCTGTATGTGAAGCATATTGTGTGCCTTCATGGAGTACCTGTGTCCATTATGTCAGATAGAGGTTCAGTGTTTACCTCATTTTTGGCAGAAGTTACAGGAAGCGATGGGCACTAGGTTGGACTTCAGTACTTCTTTTCATCCTTAGACAGATGGTTAGTTTGAGAGGACGTCTAGACATTGGAAGATATGTTGAGGATGTGTGTCTTGGATTTGGGAGGTAGCTGGGATGATCATTTGCCACTCACAGAGTTTGCATATAATAACAACTACCATAGCAGTATTAGAATGGCACCATATAAGGCATTGTATGGAAGAAAAATGTAGATCCCCTCTGAGTTGGGATGAGATTGGTGAGAGAGCTTTAAACTGGACCTGAGATGATTCAGGATGTTGTAGAGAAAGTTGATGTGATCAAGAGTAGATTAAAGACCGCAGTTAGCAGGCAGAAGAGCTATACGGATCCTAGGCACAGAGATGTAGAATTTCAAGTTGGAGACTTTATTTTTCTAAAGGTGTCTCTGATGAAGGGTGTAATGAGATTTGGCAGGAAAGGTAAGTTAACACTGAGATATATCGGACTGTTCGAGATTCTGGAGAGAGTTGACACTGTTGCATAATCGGTTGGCTTTGCCCCGAGTATGTCTCAAGTGCATACAATGTTTCATATCTCGATGTTAAGGAAGTACATCTCAGACCCTTCACACGTGTTGTAACCTGACAGCGTGGAAGTGAATGAAGATCTGAAGTTTATGGAAGAACCTGTGGCGATCGTTGACTATCAAGTTCGACAGTTGCGATCAAAATAGATTCCGATGGTCAAAGTTCTATGGCGCAGCAACAGGGTAGAGGAGCATACGTGGGAGACTAAAGGTGAGATGCGAGCTTCTTATTCATATCTCTTCCCTTCTTAATCTTATATTTTTTCTTTTTCTGGAATTCGGGGATGAATTCTTGTAAGGGGGGAAGACTGTAATATCCCGAGTTTTGAAATAATTTTAAACTGCATCGGGATATGCAATGTTAATAATTTATATATATATATATTTATGATTATTTAATTAGTTTGTTATGTATTAAAGACATTTTTAGTTATTTTAATTATTTTAAGTCTTTTACATAAAATTTTTCTGAGAGTTTTATTTTTAGGGAAATTAAAACGTAAATAAATAAATATTAATTATTTTAGACGGTTTTGTGAATTTGCATGAGTCCATGCATGATTTTTAAGTGTCGAATAAACATATATACATATACATGCATATATGCACATTTAAATAAAATTAGGGTTTATTTAAATTAAATATATTATATTATATAGTTTTAATAATAATTAAATCTGTATGTATATGTATATGTATATGTATATATATATATATATATTATTATTATTATTTGAGTGTGTGGTGTATATTAATTTGGGTATAATATTTATATATTAAAATAATATAAAATATAGTTATATATATACATATATATTTACCAAAACAAAAAGTTCTCAATAATAACGATTTTGCCATCGATAACATCACCTTCTTCCCCGATCGTCCCTCACCTCTCCAGCCACTGTCACGTCGATTTCTCATGGTTGGTGTGCCTCTCAGCCTTCCTCCTCCACCTCCAGCCCATCCCGTCGCCCTTAGCTTCCATTTCCGACGAGTTTTGGCTGGTTTTTCTCAAAGAAACTGAAACTTCCCATTAACTCCGATCACAACGATTCTAACTACCATTTGAAGTGCCACTGGTCTGTATCTCTTCCTTAAGCTCCGGTGAGTGCATTTTTAAGCTTGGTTTCACTTGATTTGGCCTAAATTTCCCTAGGTTTTGAATTTTCAATTTTGACCATCTTGTATTCTTGAATTTTTTTGAGCTTCTATTTCAATGATTCAAACAAAACTTCCTTCACAAAAATTGATCCTAGTAGCTCAATATACATGCTATAATTTTTATGGAATTTTTGGGAATTATTTTGATTTTTGTGAATTTTTTATTATTTTATTAATATTTTCTAATTTTCGTAAATTAATTAATTAAATTATGAAATTGTGATTTATGGTGTTTATAGGTGTTGAAATGCATTTTAGAAATTTATTTTTAATTTTTATGATTTTTATATAATTATTATGAATTTATTTAGTTTATGTGATTTTTAGAAAATTAGGTTACTTATGTGTTTTATTGAAATTAATTGGTTAATTGAGTATAAATATTGATATTATTGAATTATACGTTGAGAAATTAATTTTTGAGTAATTATATTATTTTTAGTGAATTTATATATAGTAGGGGTATTTTGGTAATTTGGCACTAAAATGGCTAAAAATATAATTAAATGGGTTTTAATAGTTATTTGAGGTATAAAAATGATTTCTACAAATTATTTAGTATTTTTAACTAATTAAAACTATTTTTCAAAAATTATTTTCAAATTATATATAATATACTATTTTTCTAAATAAATGAGTTTTTATCAATTTATAATATGTTTTAAATTAAGTAATTTGGATTTATAGAATTTATTTTGGTCAATATTTATGAATTTATTGAGAATTATCAATTTTTAATAATATTTTATTAAAATTAGGATTTTTATGTATTTATCGATAAAATAATTATTTTTAGCATTTAAATATCTAATTTGTTATATTTTGAGTATTAAAGGGTATTTTTGGTATTTAAATGTGTTCGGTGATATCTCGTGAATCGTGAACCTCTGTCGATAGAATTGTAGTTTGGGAGTCCGACCGAGGGATTGTGTGGCGGTATATTTTTGAAGTGTGTTTCTTTGCAGGACCAACTCTACTCTTTGAGTAGAGAGATGTCCGTTTATAGGGGAGGTTCTGCAGGATTTCCAGTAGAATTCTCATAAAATATGATATCCAGTCAAATTCCTATTTTTTATTTTGTGTCCGATATTCTTAAATCGAGTCTTTAGAATTTCGATAGATTTATTCTAATTCCGTGCTATCATTTGTTTGTTTAGTTGCGCCGAAACCGGGGCCTAGTGGACTAGGCCTGTTGGACCCGTCTCGAGGAGCGCAATAACTGTAAGTTGTTATTTTATATATATGTGTTTTAGGATGCATGTTTTAGAAATGTATGCTTTATTTGTATGAAATACGCATAAATAATTTAATAAATGCTTAGGTATATTTTTCGTATATTTTAAATTAAATGCATGTTTTATTATGAATAATTATGCACTAAATTGGCTAAAAATATAATTAAATTGATTTTAATAGTTATTTGAGGTATAAAAATGATTTCTACAAATGATTTAGTATTTTTAACTAATTAAAACTATTTTTAAAAAATTATTTTCAAATTATATATAATATAATTTTTTTCTAAATAAATGAGTTTTTATCGATTTATAATATATTTTAGGGTTAATTAAGTAATTTGGATTTATAGAATTTATTTTGGTCAATATTTATGAATTTATTGAGAATTATCGATTTTTAATAATATTTTATTAAAATTAGGATTTTTGTGTATTTATCGGTAAAATAATTATTTTTAGCATTTAAATATCTAATTTGTTATATTTTGAGTATTAAAGGGTATTTTTGGTATTTCTAGTATTTAAATGTGTTTGGTGATATCTCGTGAATTATGAACCTCGATCGGTAGAATTGTAGTTTGGGAGTCCGACCGAGGGATTGTGTGGTGGTATATTTTTAAAGTGTGTTTCTTTGCAGGACCGGTTATGCTCTTTAAGTAAAGAGATGTCCATTTTACAGGGGAGGTTCTGCCATATTTCTAGTAGAATTCTTGTAAAACGTGATATCCGATCGAATTCCTATTCTTATTTTGTGTCCGATATTCTTAGATCAAGTCTCTAGAATTTTGATAGATTTATTCTAATTCCGTACTGTCGTTTGTTTGTTTGTTTAGTTGTGCGGAGACCGAAGCATAGTGGACTAGGCCCGTTGGACCCGTCTCGAGGAGCGCAATAACTTGGAGTTGTTATTTTATATATATGTGTTTTAGGATGCATGTTTTAGAAATGTATGCTTTATTTGTATGAAATATGCATAAATAATTTAATAAATGCTTAGGTATATTTTAGGTATATTTTGGTATATTTTTGGTATATTTTAAATTAAATGCATGTTTTATTATGAATTTATACCAAAAATGTTTTTAAGTAAATTTATAGTATATTTCTAGTTTATTTTATAATTAAATTGGATTTATTCGACGTATATATACTCGAAATATACTTGGTTTATTTTTGGTATATTTCTAGTATATATGGTTTATATTGTTATTTTAATTTATGTCATGCATCATTTATTTTATGAATGTAATGTTTTATGTATAAATGAAGGATATCAATAGGAACGTGCAACTTAGTGGGCAACATTAGGATCGAGTACGTACCAGTACGACGATAGAATTTAGGTTAAATTACTAACCTATTTGTGGATATTGATTGGATTGATTTAATGTGAGATGTGATTTGAGAGTGTGATTACTGGAGCTCGGTTGACCTAGTGTCTCAGGGCCAATCACACTGACAGTCAGACTATTGGAGCTCGGTTGACTTAGTGTCTCGGGGTTAGTCTACTGTCTAAATGGAACAAGTGAATTATTTGGAATAAATGAGCCTGTATGGCTAGAGTGTTGTCTAACATTATTTGAGGTTACGACTAGGGTTCTATTTGATCCTTCATAACGAATGTTATTTTCAGTATATATATATATATATATATATAAAAATGATTTTGCTACATCTGTGTGATTTTACCTGTATATATATTTATTATATATACTATTGAATGTGTGCATTTTCATTTAGCCATGCATATATATATATTATAATAATTCACTCAGTGAGGTTTGACTCCCCCTCTGTTGACTCTTTTTCAAGAGAGTCTTCATCTTCAGACCCTCAGTAGTAGACCTTTACGCCTGATTTCTTCTGCCCTGACTTTACTATGTAATCTGTTCACTTGATGTTATTTTATAATCTAGACACTACAGTAGTTGTAGTCAATTGTGAGATTTATGTACTATATTTGTATGAGATACATATTTTAATGAGTTGAGCTGAAATTTTATTAAAAGATTATTTATATATGAGATGAGCTTATTTATTTAAACGAGTTAGTAGATTATACTTATTTTATTTATGAGATTTATTTATGCTGTAAAATATTTTATTTATGCTATTATTATTATTACATGTTTTTATTTATTTTAAGGCTTGCTACGGCTTCCGAATTCGAAAGAATTTCCCGTTCTCTAGTGCCGGTCATGGCCCATGTTTTGGGTCATGATAGGCCCCGAGACACTATGCCAACCGAGCTCCAGTAGTTTAACTGTCAGTGTGATTGGCCCCGAGACACTAGGTTAATTGAGCTTCATCAATCACACCATCAATCATGTCACATCTCAATCAAATCAATAAGATAATCTCAATCATATTATAATTACCACAAATAATTCCTTACTCAAACCTAAATCTATCGCATTGGTACATACACGGTTCTAGTACTGCCCACTAGGTAGCACGTTTTATCGTTATTCTTCATTTAAAATAAAACATTCATATGGACAAACATATAATGAAGAATAATAATCATAATGATAAAATAAATCATATATATACTAGAAATATACCTAAAATAAACTAAGTATATTTCGAGGATATATATATGTCAAATAAAGTCAAATCAAATATGAAATATACCAAAGATAAACCGATGCTATACTTAAAAACAATTAAGTATGAATTGGTAACATAACATGCATTTATTTGGAAATATATAAAAAATATACCAAAAATATACTTAGAAACAATTTAAGTATAAAACAACAATATGACATGCAATTATTTAGGAATATACCTAAAATATTCTGAAATATACCTAAAGTATACTAATAATTTAATAAAACAATCATGAATAAGTATCCATTTAAAACATGTATTTAATTTTGACATATGTCCAAAATATACTAAAAATAAACCTAAATATCTAACACACATATATCAAAAATAAACTCTAAATATATCAGTGATATATTAAATGTATATAGAAAATATGCAAACATATATATATATCAAGATATACTAAAAATAAACTGAAAAAATATACCAAATCATATTATAAATTAAATTACTGTTTAAAACATATAATAAAAATGAAAAATCCTAAGTCATGCATCCTATATGCAATGCATATATATACAGTATAATAACTCACATATTAGCGCTCCACGAGACAAAATCGATGGGCCTGGTATGTTAAGCCGCGGTCTCGGCGCAGCTAGAAAAATAAAATAATCATCAGAATAAACTTTTAACTCTACGCTTCTAGGATTATTATAGACAAACTCAATTAAAAATTCAAAACTAGACTGGGACTGGTTGTCACATTTTACGAGAAATCTACCAAAATTTCGACAGAGTCTCCTCTGTAAAATGAACATCTTCCTACAAAAGTAGGGTCAATCCTGCACAGAAACCATACCTCTAAAATCTCAAAGCATAATACCTTGGGTTGGGATCCTAAACTTCACAAATCCCTAACTGAGGTTCACAATTTACAAAACAACAATAATAAACAGTAAAATAATAAAAATCATCAAAAACTCGTAAAAATATTTAAAAGTCTTTATTTTCCAACTAAAACATAAAAGTCTAATTTAATTAATATTTGATAATAAAAATTCATAAATAGAATAAAATTCCCATTTACAATCATAAATTGTAAATAATATTTAAAATCACAATTTAGCATCACAAAAATAATAAAATACACATTTAATCTCAAAATAACAAATACACTTATTATTTACTTAATATTCCAAAATTATCACAATTTAACTAATAAAATCTCAAATATTATATAATATTAATAAAAATTCAATTTTTATAATTATTCAACATAACATAATAAAAATCACATTTAATTGCTTAAATAGCTTAATTATATAATAAAATTGGTTTAAAACTCATTTTATTTCCAAAATAATATATATAATATATTATTTGAAAACAATTTTTTTTAAAAAAAATAGTATTAATTAGTTAAAAATAATAATTACTTTTTAAAAATCATTTTATTACCTTAAATAATTATAAAATTAACTAAAATATAATATTTAACTATAATTAACACAAAATTACACATTTACCCCTATAATATCAAATATCCAATATACTTAAATAATTTCCTCAAAAATTATATAAATAATAAGAATTATTTAATCAACATATAATATACTAATATCAATCAAAACACATATTTAACCAACAATTTTAACAAAACTACATATTTAACTTAATAATTCCAAATACTCATAAATTATATAAATTCCATTAAAATTATATAAATTCATAAAAATTATTTTATCAACAAATAACATTCTAATACCAACCAAAACACACAATTAAACTCTAAATTCAATCAAAATGCACATTTCATTCAATATTCCAAAATTTACATAAACTATGAATATTTCTAAAAATTATATAATAATTCCCAAAATTTAATTTCTCAACATTATAATTACTAACAATATATAACAACAATAATTCAACCAAATTCATAATTTAATTAATTAATTAACGAAAATTCATTTTTTAATTATTAAAATATTCAATAATTAACTAAAAATCAAATAAAATTAGAAAAATAAATTAAAAATATCTATGAGTAGATTAAGATGCATAGATCATCATTTCTAAAAGAAATTATCAACATCCATTAAACTCAAGCTAAAAAAAAATTAATAAGAATTTTGACATAAACTAAAAATATGCAAAAGCTCACCAAAAACTGTTTGAACTGAAATCATGGCTAAAATCATCTTCCCCGAAGCTTAAAGAGTCAAACCAGCCAAGAAATGTCAACTCTCACTATCGGGAAGTCACTGGTGGTTGCTGGCCATGTTGTTGCCACTGCTACTTCTATCACTTCCGACGAGAAGAAGATGATGGCAAGAAGAAGAGGACAAGGGAAGGAGTTTATGGCAAGGTTCAGGGGTGGCAAAAGGTGGCTCGGTGGTTTGAGCAGGAGCTAGGAATTTTGCGAAAAGAAAAGAAGAAAGAATAGAGGGAAGAAGACAACATTGAATAAGAAGAAGAGGAAGAAAGGAGTTGACCTGCAAAACTTAAACCCACACATGTAAATATACATATATACATCCACCACTCATTTAACCCATACACACACATACACACACACACACACATGCACAATAATATACACAATATAAAATTAACAACAATTAAAATTAATACTATTAATAAAATAATGTTCATAATAATATTAAACAATAAAAATAATACTAATGATAATAATAATGAAAATAATAACCATGATGATAAATACACACATAAAATAACGCTTACATAAGTGTGACGATCCAAAACAGGGGCCATGACTGGCGCTTATGAACGGTAATTCTTTTGAATCCAGAACCCGTAGCAAACCTTAAAATAAAATAAAACATGCAGTAATACTAATAACATAAATAATATTATGCAGCTGTCACGACCCAAAACAGGGGCCATGACCGGCGCTAGGGAACGGAAATTCTTTCGAATCCGGAACCCGTAGCAAGCCTAAAAATAAAATAAAATAAACATGCAATAGTAATAACAATATTAATGCAGCGGAAATAAAAATCATAAATATCCAAAATAATATCCATCTCCCATATATAAATCTTTTAATACAAATTCAGTTCAAGTATAATACAATATCTCGCATAAATATAATACATAAAATCCCACAATTAATTTACAACTACTGTAGTGTCTAGATTATATAAAAATAAGACTCAAGTAAGCAGTTTACACAAAGAAGTCGGGGCGAAAGAAATCCGGCGTATGGGCCTGCTACTGAGGTCTGAAGATGTTGACTCTCCTGAAAAATCGTCAACGGAGGGGAGTCAGACCTCACTGAGTGAATTACTATAATATATATACATGCATACTAAATGCCAATGCACACAGTCAACAATATATATATAATATGTATGTATACAAACAGATACACACAGATGCAATAAAATCATTTTTATATATTTTGTCTGAAAACCACTGGTTATGAAGGATCAAATAGAACCATATAATATCGCAACCTCAAAACAATGTTAGACAATACTCTAGCCATACAGGCTCACTTATTCCAAAATATATCCACTTAATCCATTTAGACAGTAGACTGGCCCCGAGACACTAAGTCAACCGAGCTCCAGTAGTCTGACTGCCAGTGTGATTGGCCCCGAGACACTTGGTCAACCGAGCTCCAGCAATCACACCTCCAAACCATATCTCACACATCAAATAATCATATTCCATCAATATCCACAAATGGTTAGTAATATAGCCTATCTGCTATAAGCGTACCGGTACGTACTCGGTCCTAGTACTGCCCACTAGGTAGCACGTTCTATTGATATCCTTCATTAATAAATATAAAACATCCATTCACAAATAAATGATGCATGAATTTAAATAACATAACAATATAAACCATATATATACTGGAAATATATCAAAAGTAAACCATGTATATTTCAAGTATATATACGTCAGATAAATCCAATCAAATTACAGATTAAGCTAGAAATATATTTAAAAATATTTTAAATATAATTTATTAACAAAACATATATATAATTCAAAATATACAGGAAATAAACCAAAATAAACTAAAAATAAACTTAGGTAATAATTGAATTATTCATGCATAAATAATCAAAATAAAACATATTTTTCTAAATCATGCACCCTAAACATATATATATAATATAGTAACTCACCCTAGTGCGCTCCACGAGATGGGTCCGACGGGCCTGGTCCACTAGACCTCGGTCTCGGCGCAACTAGAAAAATAATAAATAACCGACATTAGAATAAACCTAACAGAAAATCCTAGAATTCGATCTAGAGTATTAAACACAGAAACATGATTAGGGTTCGATTGGACATCACATTTTATGAGAATTCTATCGAAAATTCGGCAGAACCTCCCCTGTAAAATGGACATCTCTCTACTCATAGAGTAGAGCCGACCCTGCAAAGAAATACACTTCGAAAATAAACACCACATCTCATTCACAACCCCTTGGTCGGACTCCAAACTACAGTCTACCGACCGCGGTCCACAAACACAGAACAATTCTGAAAATACCAAAATTACCCTTATAACCTAGAAATACATTTTATAAGTAAAAATTACATAATTAACCTTTAAACACAATAAAAACCGATAAAAACTCATTTTATTAGAAAAACCGTATATTATATATATAATTGAAAATAATTCACGAAAAATAGTTTTAATTAGTTAAAAATACTAAATAATTTGTAGAAATCATTTTTATACCTTAAATAACTATTAAAACCAATTAAATTACATTTTTAGCCAATTTTGTGTAAAATTACCAAAATACCCATATATATATATATAAATATACTATAATTACTTCAAAAATTCACCAAAAATAGTATAATTATCCAAAATTAATTTTCTCAACATATTTATCAATAATATCAATAATTAAACTCAATTAAGCAATTAATTTTAATTAAAAACATAATTAACCCTATTTTCCAAAATTAGGTAAACTTAAATAATTCAAAATAAATACATAAAAATTCATAAAAATTCCAAATAAATTCCTATAATTCATTTTAACACCTATATTTATCATAAAATACAATTTCATAATTTATTTAATTAATTTCCGAAAATTAGAAAATAATATTAAAATATTCAAAAATACCCAAAAATCAAAATAATCTCTAAAAATTCCAAAAAAATTCATACATGTACATTAAGCTACTAGGATCAAAATTTGTGAAGGGATTGTTCATGAATCAATCAATTCGAAGCTCAAAAAAATCAAAAACCCTAATATGGCCGAATTCGAAAATTCAAAACCTAAGCAAATCAAGACCATTTCAGCTCAAACCAAAGCTAGAATCACACTCACCGGAGCTCAAGGAGAAGAAAGAGACCAATGGTGTCGAAAATAGTGGCCGGAATCGTCGTGATCGACGGTGGAAGGAAATTCGGCTTCTCCGACCAAAAATGGCTTCCAGGCTCCAGAATCAGCTGCTACAGGCGGCGAAAGAGCTGGAGAAGGTGGTGGCACACCGGACGGCACAGCAATGGTGAGAAATTGACAGTTGCAGGCGTCGGACGACGATGAGGATGAAGATCGGGGAAGAAGGAGAGATCGGGGGCAAAATGGTAATTTTCCAAAAGTTTTGATTTTTAATGTATTATATGTATATATATATACTTTATACTATATATTAAAATAATATTAAATTACACACATTAAATATACACCACACACATATAATTTAATATTTTAATAATTTATACTAAATAAAAATAATTAAATAACAATAAAACTAATAAATAATTAATAAAATATTAGGGTAATATTAAACCCTAATTAAATAAATAATTACACACATAGGCTTTATTTAGTAATTTAAAAATACGTATGAGTTCATGCAAGTCCGTCAATATATTTAAAATAATTAATAATAAAATATTTATGTGAAAATTTCCCCGAAAATGAAAGTCTCGGGAAAATTTTACGTAAAGCACTGTAAATAATACACAATAATTAAAATAGGTTTTAAATACATATCAACTCATAAAAATATCATAATATATATACAAAAATTATTAACACTGCATAGCCCGGTACAATGTTAAAATATTTAAAAACACGGGATATTACAACAGCGAAAATAAAATCATAAATAATTAAATAATAATCTACTACAAGATTTAAACCAACAACTCATCTTACATATATAATAAACTCTTAATACAATCCAGTTCAAATCCTTAAAATATACAACTCACACAATATAGTACAAGACCCCTTGAATAATTTTACAACTACTGCAGTGTCTAGATTATAAAATAAAACTCAAGTAAACAGTTTACATAATGAAGCTGGGGCGGAAGAAATCTGACATACGGGTCTGCTGTCTAAAGATGATGACTCTTTTGAAAAATAGTCAACGGAGGGGAGTCAGACCTCACTGAGTGAATTGTTATAATATATATACATGCATACTAAATGACAATGCACATAGTCAATAGTATATATAATAAATATATATACAAGCAAATTCACATAGATGCATTAAAATCATTTATATATATATTTTTATTTGAAAATCACAGTTTATGAAGGATCAAATAGAACCCTAGAAAATAGCAACCTCAAACAGTGTTAAACAACACTTTAGCCATATAGGCTCACTTATTCCAAATAAATTCACTTGTTCCATTTGGACAGTAGACTAGCCCCGAGACACTAAGTCAACTGAGCTCTAGCAGTCTGATTGTCAGCGTGATTGGCCCCGAGACACTTGGTCAACCGAGCTCCAACAATCACACTCCCAATTCATATCTCACATCACATAAATCAATCCATCCAATATCCACAAATAGGTTAGTAATGTGGCCTAAATGCTATCAGCGTACCGGTACGTACTCGGTCTTAGTGCTGCCCACTAGGTAGCACGTTCTATTAATATCCTTCATTAATATATAAAACATACATTAATAAAAATAAATGATGCATGAATTTGAAATAAATAGCAACATAAACCATATATATACTAGAAATATACCAAAAGAAAACCAGGTATATTTCGAGTATATATACTTCAAATAAATTTAATTTAATTACAAAATAAACTAGAAATAAACCATAAATAAACCTAAAAATATTTTAAGACTAATTTGTTAATAAAACATGCATATAATTTGAAAATATACCAAAATATACCAAAAATATATCAAAAGTAAACCTAAGTAATACTTAAATCATTTATGCATATTTATCAAAATAAATCATACATTTCTAAAATCATGCATCCTATAACATATATATATATATATATATAATAACAACTCACTGTTTATTGCGCTCTATGAGATGGGTCCGACGGACCTGGTCCACTAGGCCTCGATCTCGGCGCAACTAAAGAAACAAATGATAACAAAAATAAGAATAAATCTAACGGAAGTTCTAAAGACTCGATCTATAATACTAGACACAGAATTAAAATCAGAATTCGATCGGACATCACGTTTTACGAGAATTCTACCAAAAATCCTGCAGAACTTCCCCTGTAAAACGGACATCTCTCTACTCAAAGAGTAAAGCCGGCGCTGCAAAGAAATACACTTCAAGAATAAATATAGAATTCACAACCACAATCCCTCGGTCGGACTCCAAACTACAATTCACCGACCGAGGTCCACAATTCACAGAATATTCATAAAATACCAAAAATACCCTTATATAATAAAAATACATTTTATCAATCCAAATTACGTAATTAATCCTAAAACATGCTAAAAACTGATAAAAACTCATTTATTTAGAAAAACCGTATATTATATATATAATTTGAAAATAATTTACGAAAAATAGTTTTACTTAGTTAAAAATACTAAATAATTTTTAGAAATCATTTTTATACCTTAAATAACTAGTAAAAACCAATTTAATTACATTTTTATCCAATTTAGTGTCAAATTACCAAAATACCCATATATATATATTTGCTAAAATTACTAAAAAATTCACCAAAAATAGTATAATTACTCAAAATTAATTTTCTCAACATTTATTTCAATAATATCAATAAATATACTTAATTAACCAATTTATTTCAATTAAACATATAATTAACCCTATTTTTCAAAATTACATAAACTTAATAAATTCCAAATAAATATATAAAATTCAAAAAAATTACAAATAAATTTCTATAATTCATTTCAACACCTATAATTACCATAAAACACAATTTCATAATTTAATTAATTAATTTTCAAAAATTAGAAAATAATAAGTAAATAATCAAAAATACCCAAAAATCAAAATAAATTCCAAAAATTCTAAAAAAATTCCCTCATGAATATTAATCTACTAGGATCAAATTTTTTAAAGGGAGTTTTCATGAATCAATCAAATTGAAGCTCAAAAAATAAAAAACCCTAATTGGCCGAAATTGCAAAATTGAAACCTAGGGAAATCTAGACCATTTTAAGTGAAAAAAAAAGCTTGAAATCACACTCACTGGAACTCAAGGAGAAGATAGAGACCGGCGGTGTCAATTTTGGTGGCCGGAATCACATCGATCGGAGCTTGATCGATTTTCGGCTTCTTTAAGAAAAACTGGTCAAAACTCGCCAGAAAAGGGAGCTTCAGGCATTGGGAATGGCTGGCAAGGAAGGAGGAAGGAGGAGAGGCACACTGAAGGCAAGAAAACTAGCTTGAATCGGCCGAAAATAGGAGAACCCGAATGAGAAGGAAGAAGATGAAGATAGTGGTAAAACTGTAAATAAAGCAAACTTCTTATTTTTGATAAATAATAATGTATATATGTATATATATATATATATATATATATATATATATATATATATATATATATATATATCCACACTTATATTATAATAATATATATATTCCCACACAAAAATAATTCTCACCACACAAATATTTTATTATATTTAACAATTTTTACACTTATAATTAATTAATTAATTAATATTAAAGATAAATAATAAAATTAAGGAAATTAATTAAACCCTAATTAATTTTAAACAAATACACATATATACAATTTATTTAGCACTTAAAAATTATGTATGATTTTATGCAAATTCGTAAAACTAGTCAAAATAATTAGTAATTAAATTATTTATATATCAATTTTCCTGAAAATATAATTCCCGAAAATTTTTTACGTATAATACTTAAAATAACATAAAATAATTAAAATAAGCTTTAAATAAATGTCAAACTCATAAAAATGTCATAAATATGTACAAAAATTATTAACACTGCATATCCCGATGCAGTATAAAAATATTTAAAAACTCGGGATATTACAATAAGCAATTAAAAATAAATAATGATGATTACAATACAAATAATATAATTTATTAAAAATAATAATATCCATAATACTAATATAACAATTTAATAATAAAATCAATATTGTAGGTTGATAAAAATAATAATGTACATAAATTAATAATATTAAAAATATTACCATCGAAAATAACAAATTTTAAAATAAAATATTTACGTTAAAAATACTATCAAACATGAAATAATAAGTATTAATCATAAAATAGCAAAATAAATAAATTTAACTTTTAAATTTTATTAACATTGCATATTCGATTTTAAAATGAAATAATTTAAAAATATAGGTCATAATAGTTATTATCCATTATAATCAAATATAAATATTTGGTGTTAAATTTATAGCAAATCCATCAAATATCAAATGTTAGGTTAAAATAGAATATATGTAGCGATCCTCTAATATATTTTATATTTCATGCCTTGGTTTAGTGAAAAAAAAAAGCATGTGCCATACAATTAGAGCAATTATGTAAAATTTATTTTACGTCATTGAAATTTGTTTTGTTTGTGAATGATACAGCATAAATGAATAATAACCCTTATTTTGTTAAGATTTTTAATTTTCTTGATTAATGATTGGGTTATACTTGAATTAATAAAATTTCTTGAAAGTGTTTCTTGAAATTATAATCCAATTCAAATTTGATTTTCTTATTTATGAAATATGATTTGGTTTTTAAATTTGTATCCAAATCTAATTTGGTTTTTTTTTTTATAGTGTTTTTTAATTAAAAGATTTAGATGAATCCAAAATAAAGAAGGCAACACTAATCCTATTTTAACTAGGATTCTTGATTAGTGTGGTCAAACTTGTATATTGACTTATTTAATGCTTTCCTTGAGTAATAAGCATAATTTATATTTTTAAAATGACAAAATTTTATATAATTAGGTCTGAATTAATATTTTGAGTGTTGAAAATTAATTAATTTTATTGGTATATAAGATCAATAAATAGATTTTTTTTTTATCATATTCTATGTGATGAATGGTTATGTACAATATTAGTGAGTTTGTGATGTTATATGATTTAAACATTTATAAAATTACATCCATCATAATAAATATTAATTATGTATGCTTGGATATAAGAGATTTTATTATGGATTTGATTTTGGATCAAATTGTTCTTTGGCAATTGCGTTGGTGTGGGTTTGAAATAACATTTAATGACATGTTATTTAATGTCATTACATTTGAAGTTTAAAATTTTCAAATCAAATTGTCGCATCCAAGTGTGAGCTTAATATATTTTAAATTTATATTTAAGAGAAATAAATGATATTCATTTTGCTTGCTGAGCATGTAAATGAAGAATAAAATTCAGAGAAAAAAGAGAGAAAATTGAAGGAAAATATTTTTCCATGATATTCAAAGAAAGGGAATAACCTATATATATACACATAAGAATCCTAATCACATTTTAATTCGAAATAGAATAACATCCTAAATAGAATAAAGAATTTATTCTTAATTGTATACAAATATTTACTTCCTAAAAGACATTTACTTCCTCAACACTCCACCTCAAGTTGGTGAATGTATGTTAATCATTCCCAACTTGTCAAGTGAGTTGTGGAATAGTTTTTTGGATATCGCCTTTGTGAGGATGTCAACTAGCTGAGTGTGAGAAGAAATAAATGAAAGATCAATTGTTCCTTAGTTTATATGATCTTTTATGAAATGTCTGTCAACCTCTACATGCTTAGTTCGATCATGTCGATCAGATTGTTTGCAATTGCTATGGCTACCTTATTATCACAATGTAACAACATAGGCTTCAGATGTTTTAGTCCCAGATCCTGAACAATTCGCTTTATCTAGAGCAACTCGCATACTTCATGAGCCATTCCTCTATACTTAGCTTCGGCATTTGACCTTGCTACGACTTTCTATTTCTTGCCTTTCCAAGTGACTAAATTCTTTCCAACAAACGTAAAGTATCCGAATGTTAACTTTCAATCAGTTCGATCTCTGATCCAATCAACATCAGTATAGCCAATAATTTTGTAATCTTTATTCCTCCCAAAGAATAAACCTTTACCCGGAAAAGACTTTAGATACCTTAATATTCAATATACTACATTAATATGTTTTGTACTTAAAGAATGCATGAACTAACTTATAACACTTACTGCATAAGCAATATCTGGCCGAGTATGAGATAAGTAAATTAACCTTCCTACCAGCCATTGGTACTGATGTTTATCAGTTGGGACTTGATCTTTTAGGACTGAAAGTCCATGGTTGACTTCAATTGGAGTCTCAATTGGCTTACAATCAAGTATGCTCGTCCCTATCAGTAAGTCCATACGTACTTTCGTTGGCAGAGGGAAATCCTTTGAGCTGATCTTACAACTTTGATCCCTAAAAAATACTTCAAGTTACCCAAATCCTTAAGTTCAAACTCGGATGCTAAATGTCTTTGTAAGATTGTTGTCTCACTCAGATCATTCCTAGTGACCACCATATTATCAACATATACAATCAGAGCGGTGACTTTAAATAACTTATGTTTGATGAATTGTGTATGATTATCATCACTTTGCTTATATCCGAGTTTTCTCATGAAAGTTGAGAGTCATCCAAACCATGCTTGAGGTGACTACTTGAGTCTATACAATGCCTTTTTTAGTTTGCACACTCGATCAGTACATCTAGTTCCAGGTAGTGGATCCATATACACTTCTTCATCTATAGTTCTATTTAAAAAAGCATTCTTTATATCAAATTGTCACAGTGGCTAGTCCAGGTTGGTAGTTAAGGAAATAAGAACTTTGATGGTGTTCATTTTTTCTACTGGGGCAAATGTGTCTTCATAGTCAATTCCATATTTTTGAGTATATCCTTTTGCTACCAACCGAGATTTATACCTATTTATGCTTCTGTTTGAATTAAGTTTGACAGTGAATATCTACTTGCACCCCACCGTTTTCTTTCCTTCAGGAAGTGGAACAAGATCCCATGTGTGGTTCTTTTGCAATTCCTCCATTTCATCATTCATGGCTTTCTTCCAATCTGGATCATCTAAAACCATATGCACATTACTTAGAATAAATATAGTGGATAATTGATTTATAGTATATGCATGTGAGTTAGACAAACGGTTGGTTGATATGAAGTTACTGATTGGATATTTAGCTTTAGCATGAAGGTCTAAGTCATATTATTTTTTCAGAATCCTTCTATTGATTTTAGAAGGATAACGAGGCTCAGTATTTGGAGTTACTAAGGGAGATGAGTTTACCTTATCGTGCACATCTGCATTTGCATCCGGAGTTTCTTTAGCTTTTGGTATGGGTTGGTGGGCGGATGGATGTAAAATGGTGAGTGGAGTTTGTCATATGATCAGTAGCACCTGTATCAATAATCCATGTATTATTTAAAGTAAGATTTTTCATACCTGATGTTGCATCAAGATCACCACTTGGTTTAGTACCACTAGAGGTGCCAATTGCAGCCTTTCCAAGCTTCTTACCAGGCTTTCTATTAAAATCCCACCATTCCAGATATCCCATAATTTTATAGCACCATTCCTTAGAGTGTCCAACTTTACCACAATGAGTACAAGTGTATATGATGGACTTACTTAGTATTTTCCTTTTGAACTGGGGACGAGTCTGAGCTGCTATAAGTACAGAATGGTCTGACAGTATCTTCGGCTCTTTCATCGTATGTCACTGGTTGTGAACCCTTTGTATATATGCATAACTAGCCTGGAGATCAAAAGGTGGATCCTTCCAAAGTATTTCACTCTGAGCATTATTAAGTTCCGAATTAAGCCCCACTAGGAAAATATGTGTTCGAAGTCGGGTGATATGTTTATGGAGTGATATTACTCCATTAATATCCTCCCTTTGTGCACATGTCCATGCATCGATTTCCTAAAATATTCCAATCAGTTCATTATAGTATGCAGGTAATGGCTTACCATTCTAACATGTTATGAATGATTTCCAATTCAACTCAAATAACTGAGTTTTGTCAGATCCATCATAGAAGATTTTTGAAACAACATCCTATATCTCCTTTGCTGTTGGAAGATGAATGAATCTTTGCATCAATGTCGGACTCATGGAGTCAATCAACCAATTTTTTACTCGATTATTATCAAGGAGCCAAGTTTTCAACACTTTATCTCCTGCTGGTGGCTTTGGCGTAGTGCCAGTAAGAAAGTTAGATTTATTTCTGGCTCCAATTCGCATCTCCATGATTTATGACCATAGAGTATAGTTCGTATCATCAAGAATAATTTCTGTGAAAAAGGAAGAATTATCTTGAAGGGTTTGAATAAAATTGGGTATTCCATGAGATATGATGGATGTGTTTTCGGTGGTCATGATTTTGAAGATTCAAAGAATTCAAAGGAAGAAAAAAAATACAATTTCAAGAATTCAATAAAAAATTCAATTTCAATGGGTATGCTTTGATACCATGAAGAATAAAATTCAGAGAAAAAATAGAAAAAATTCAAGAAAAATATTTTTTCATGATATTCAAAGAAGGGAAATAACCTATATATATACACATAAGAATCCTAATAATAATATAATTAGAAATAGAATAATATCCTAAATAGAATAAAGAATTTATCCCATTTGTATACAAATATTTACTTCCTCAACAGTAAAGAGGTGCAACTATATAAGATATGCTTAGGATATCTTACTCTATATACATGGTTTAAATTGTACATATATTTATGTTTATATTTGTGCATAAAACTGAGAACTATTTTCATATGAGTTGTGAAAAGTTATTGATTAAATATAAGATTATTTAATCATGAGTCAATAATTATTTATGCTCATGTTAGTGATTTGTAATATAAGTGTTTCTATCTACTCTTGAGTTTGTTTACATGGCATAATTGCAATAAAGTGTGTGTTTTATGTTCAAAGTTTATGTGTTTGAGCATGTATTTAACAATAGAGATACATTTATGATTAATGTGTGTGACTTTATGCATACATTTTTGTTTAGTATGCATATTCCTAATGGGCTTTTGAGAAATTCCTAATTGAGAAAATTATATAGGTCAATGTGAATGTTAACACCAAAGTGGAACATTTATTGAGACTTGTATAATTATTTTTAATTTTTGTGAAGGAATAATTTCTGAAATAGTATATATAATAATCTGCCCAAAGGGGGTTATTATGTGTATTAGTTTAGAAATCGTGTAGGGATTATATTATATATAACGACCTGTCCAAAGAAGGTTATTGTATAGTGTGTGGGGACTAATATGAAGCATTTGTGTTTTGGGAGTGTTCTAGTTTAGAGGTTTCATCTGCCCAAAGGGGATGATTTTCTCAAAAATTTAGAGAGTTCTCATTTGTGAGCTTCATATTAAACATTCTATTGCATGTGCATGTTCTTCCCAAAGAATAACATGTAGTGATGCCATAATTCTTTTGATAGAAAATCATACTGCATGGACATATTTTGTTCAAAGGTGAATATGTAGTGATGATAGAATTTATCCAAATAACAAAAATAGCCATAATGATACTTTTAAACTCTTGAAGCTTATATATTACCCATTAGTAAATGCATGCTTTTGTGTTATCTTTGACCAATTTTTATAAGAATGAGATGCAATATTGAGATGCGTAATTGCATAAGATTCTATAACTTTTTGAATTTTGTATTTGTATTAAGAATAAATATCTATAGTTTATATGCTTACCTTTAAGCATTGTGTAGAGATTTGTCTAAAAGTAAATTTGGTGTAATTACTTGTGTTGCTTGTGATATTTTTAGCTTCATATTTTATAAATTGATGTTGTTTTGAATATTGATTTGTATTAAATATTATACATTTAAGAATATATTAAAGGGCTAAGATTTTTATTATTTTAGTTTTATATATTTTTTGGGTATATTACATATGTGGGACTTTTGAAATTATTTATTAAAGTAAATTTTAAATAATTCTTTTGTTGTAAAATTATTATATATATTTAATAGTTTTTTTAATTTGTAGTATTAAATTAATTTGAAATTTTCTTTTGTTAAAATTATTTATTTATTTATTTATCTTTAACTTCTTTAAATTTTCTTTTTTATTTGATATGGGAGACATTTTAGTACTTCTAGTACTTATTTTTATTAAAATTTTATTTGATGTGTGAAGAAAATATTCTCGCAAATAGGGTGAGAATTAGAACGTTTTGGATTATTTGCCAAATATTTGTAAGAGTGTGAATAAATTTTAATTGATTAATTTTGAGATTTTAAATGATTTTATTAAAGAAACCTTAAAGTTCTTTGAGTTGACATACTATTTTAAATTTATTAATATTTTGTGCTTCATAACTTTCAAAGTCTAATGTGTATTAGTTTCTCTTTGTTGCATATTGTGTAATTTTGTGAAAATAAATTTTTGC
The DNA here is from genome assembly GCA_947683625.1 of Mallotus nudiflorus. Taxonomy (NCBI): domain Eukaryota; kingdom Viridiplantae; phylum Streptophyta; class Magnoliopsida; order Malpighiales; family Euphorbiaceae; genus Mallotus; species Mallotus nudiflorus. The sequence goes on along the minus strand of CANTUR010001483.1, from coordinate 435,004 downwards.
TAATATTGTTGAAGAGTTTATTTGATCTTGCTATTCCTATGAATAGCGAGGTGCTTGTTAATGAATTGTTTGTTGTGAAATTAATGGTAAGAAAAATATGTTATATAGTTCATATCATTAGAAAAAAAAAATTACTCATTGGTAATTTTTTGTTTATTTTCTTTGAGAATTTATGTGATAAATGTTAAAATAATCCTTTATAAATTATTGAGGAGTATGATAATTGACTAAACTTTATGTTTGGCGATTATAATAATAAAGTATTATCATACATTTTGTGATTATTTATTCACGAGTATTAGTGTATTTTAACAGGCATTATTATTTGATAAATGTAAATACATCAATCATTCTTAAATGTTAATGTGTTGAGATGGTTAATAAATTTATCAAAAATTAATTTTATAAGGTTGAGGATTATTGCACTTATGAAATTGAAATTGAGATTTTGCATAGTGCAGAGTTGAGTGGTTTAAAGAAAATATAAGTTGGTGCATTTATATTTGTTGGCCAGTGGGAGATAATTTTTTATTTTCTTATCCACTTTACAAAATACTAAATGGAGGTGTTTAATTTCTCTTCATTAACGATTTAGAGAAATTTTAATTACTTTTTGTATTTGAGTTTTGTCAATATTAAACTCAATGTTTTGGTCTCTTTCACAAAGTTTACACTTAGTAAACTCAGCTTGAGAAAAAAAATGTTATTATTAAATATTTGTGAGAATTGTTATTATTGAGATGGAGTGATATTTATCTTCATCTAAAATATTTAAAGCATTTATGTGAGGTTTGTGAAATTATCTTTTTATGGGAGTGTTAAATATCTATACTTAAAATATTTACATCACTTGCTAATTGTGCCACTTGTTATTAATTGTGGAGTTACAGAAGAGAGTTTATTCTGAAATTTTATATGTTGTACTTTACTTACGAGCACATTTAGTGTTATTCTAGTTTTTAAAGATCAACAAGAATTTATGGGCGTATGTTATTTAAATGTCTCGTTGTGAAGATTATTGCAAAAAAATTTAATTGGTGATGACATTATAAGATTAAATTGCATAATAGCAATAATTGTTCATTCACTAATCAAATTAAATAAATACATGATGTTTGTTAGAGATATGAATATTCTGCAATTATTTAATTCACTTGATTAGTGGGAGTTTGTTGCTTGTGGTCAAATACTTGCGTTAAGTATCACCATATGCATTGATTGGTGGGAGTTTATTATTTGTAGATTTCCATATACGTTTACTATTATCATATATATATGCATGTAAGATGCACATTTATATGTGATTATGTCATGGTTTGATGATCATCATTTTATTTTGATTTTATGAATATATTGAGTTTGCATGCAATAAATTATAGTTAAAGTCTTAAGACATTTGTGTTTTCATCTTAAGCATGATCAATGATCATTACAAATATTTGATTTATGTTTTCGAAAACAAGTGGTAATGTTTAGCCAGAAAAACTTAAGACATTTGTGTTCTAGTCTTAAGTATGATCCTTGGTCATTATATAAGTGCTTCCATTTGAGTTTAGGAAACAATTGTGAGGGGGTTTCCATTTGTATTTTTTGGAAACAATTGGCTTTTCAAAGCCTGTGAATTTCTCTTGCTCTTACAAGCATGTGTGCGTTAAAGAGAAGATATTGTGAGGACTGACAATGAAAATAGCATATTGATCACATTTGGGTTGCTATTTTCTTGCTACACTTCCATACCTTAATCTATGTTAGTTAAGTCATTTATATTTGTGACTATAGATTGACTTTGTACCAATAAAAAGCATGATTACCGCTATGATCCAATATAAATGATTTAATGTGGACCAGATTTTTATAAAGTACATTTTCCTTAAACTATATGTTTGTAAAATTTGTGGCCACATTTGTTGTTATTCAGTCTGAAGTCATTTTATAAAATCTTTTCAAAATTAATAAAAACTCACAATTTATGTTGTCCAAGTGGGAGGATGTTAGAAATTTTATTATATTTTTGGCTGCCTTTAATTGTGAGATGTTTTGATTTGTGAAAACTAACTAAACAAATATAGTTTAAGTGAATATGCGGGGAAGCCCACCTTATATTTAAATGATCATTTTTGTTATGCACTTATTTGCATCTTAATTGGCTGGTATGATAAGACGGTAAGACGGTAAGACGGTAAGACGGTAAGTGTAAGTCTAATCTTACTAGGATTATTAATGGGGTAAACTTATATGATTTTCTATATAAAAGCTAAGGTCATCGCTCTATCCTATGAATCTAATTTTCTAGTTTGTTCCATTGATTGCTGCCTTTGTGTGAGAATGATAGGAGAGGAAAATCTAATTTTTTATTTTCTCAATACTAATTATTTTATTTTATTATTTCTATTATAGTTACATATTAGAGATGAGATATTGCATCAAATATGAAAATGATATGCAATTGTTTCTGCTAAATTAACTACTATCATATTCTTTGGTGCTTTAAATTTATGTACTAGATCATATAAGTTTTTTACATTTTTTCCTTTCTATTTTTTTGAAATATATATATGCTGATGGAGATATAATTTTTATTTTAATTATTTAATTATTAAATCTAATATAATAAGTTATAAAATTATGTCAACTAAACCTATGTCCAAAGGTATTTTTATACCTTCCTCTATTAACGAGTCAAATAATTTTTTTTTGCCATATGTGGTTATTATATATATAACTAAAAATAAGTTTCAAAAAAATAGAAAGAATAGTCAAAGTCTGCATATATATATATATATATATATATAAAATTTTATAAGGTGGTCCTGAATTTATAAAATAATATATATATGCCTTATAAGGTGGCACTGAAAAATGTAACTTTCGGGACCACGTTATAAAATAATCTTTGTAATTGCTCAACTTAAATGTATTTTTTTCTTTCTATTATAATTAATTACAATTTTTATAATTTTTTTATTTAAATAATTATATAGTATTACTTCAAAAAAATATAATTAATTTTCTCAACTATATAACTGATTTCATATAAAAAATATTATAGTAATAATTAATTATAACATAATAAAAAATTATTAGTTATTTGATAATAAAAAATTTAAAAATAATAAAAGTTATATTTTCTTTATATAACAATTTAAATATTACGATCCTATTAAACTTATAATACATTACAATTTATTAAATTTTTAATTTGAGTTATAACACTTTGTTCCTTTAATATTTTTAATATTAATATTTTTATTTACACAAAGATTAATTTATATTAATTTTTCAAGTTCAACTAATAATTAAATGATAAATATTAATTAGTTTAATTTTAACTCTTTTTGGTTAAATTTTATAAAAACATCTAAAAAAAATAATTATACTACTTTTTTTTTTTTATAAATACACTTTCAATCAAATTATATACTCTATTTTTTATTTATTAATTTTTAATTTATGAAAATATCTACTTTTAAAACAAATTATATACTTTTCCTATTTTCACAAAATTTATTAATTTTGATTTTAATTATTTACTTATTAAATTTAATATAATAAGACTTATAAAATTATGTTATCTAATTTGATTTATATAAATGGATGTAATTAAAATAAAAAAAATGTATATTTAAAAAAAATTATCACTAAAATTTTAATTACTTTAATTTTGTTAGAGATAAAATATAAATTAACATAATTAAAATAGAAAATATAGTTTCAATGAAATTAGAGTTATATGTTAATTAATTTCATTTTTATTAGAAATAAAATAGAAATTAGCCAAATTAGAATATGAAATATTCTTTTAATTATATTAAAAATACATTTTAATTAATTAATTTTATTTTAATTTTTTTATAGATAAAATAGAAGTTAACCTAATTAAAATAGAAAATATACTTTCAATTAAATTAGAATTATGTTTTAATTAATTTTATTTTTATTAGAATTAAAATATAAATTAATCTAATTAAAATAAGAAATAACCTTTTCATCAAATTGAAATTATATATCAAATTAAAATTATATTTTAATTAATTTAATTTTACTTTTTTTAGTAAATGATAAAATGATTCAATTTTTATATTATTATATTATATTATATTATATTATATATATATATATATATATATACACACACACACACCCCTCTTCATCTTCTTCCTTGCCTTTATACTTAAAACTTTGAGCTATTGACCTTAAAATGGAGCAGTTAGGGGAAGCTAATGAGACAGGAAATATTGATGGTCTGTATGCAGCAATTCGAGAGAATCCAAATGTTTTGGCTCAAATTGATGATGTTCCATTTGTGGACACCCCATTACATATAGCTGCAGCTGCTGGACATATCCAGTGCGCCATGGAGATTATGAAACTAATGCCATCTTTTGCAGCCAAGCTAAACCCAGATGGGTTTAGCCCAGTCCACCTCGCGTTGCAAAATAATCTTATTCAATTGGTGACCATGCTGATGAACGAGAAGAGTGATCTTGTTCGTGTCAAAGGAAGAGAAAAGAAGACCGTCCTGCATTATGTGGTTGAAAAAGGAGATAATCTTGATCTTTTGGCCAAAGTCTTATCCATTTGCCCAAAATCAGTATTTGATGTGACTATTAGAGGTGAGACTGCTCTGCATGTTGCTTTGAAAAATGATAAGTTTGAAACTTTGGGCTGTCATGAAGAGGCTTACTTGGAGAACAGGATTCTCAACTGGACGGATGTGGAAGGAAACACTATCTTGCACGTATCATCCTCTACAAAACAACTCCAGGCAAGTTCAGTTATCATTGCTCTGTTTTTGTTCTCTTTTTAACTAGTTAATTAGATCTATTTTTGCTCGAGGATTCTAATTAGTTTGTTTGGGATGTTTCCTTGATACTGCACATAGCTTGTACAATTGCTAATAAGCTGCAAAGTTGCTATAAACGCAAAGGACGTTGAAGGATGCACAGCTTTGGACTATGCACAAGATGAAAACCATATTGAGATTAGGGAATTGTTGTGCAGTGCTGGAGCTGTAAAAGCTTCTTCCATCCCTATCACTGATACCTCTGCAATTTTCCTTGGGTATATTAATTCGTAACAGAGCATATGTTATAAAAGATTCTAAAGTATTAGTTAAATTAGGGATATCGGTATTTAAAAAAAAAAAAAATCAAATTCCTGTGTTATTTTCGTCAAATATTTACAATTTAGTGCAATTTACAATTTGGTCAAAATTAACAAAAACGTGCACGTATAATACTAAGGGTATGTTTGGATGGGATTAAATGTTACTATTATAATATATTAACCCCCTTTACCTTTATTTAATAAATTTGAAAAATATAGAGTTAACATTTAATCGCTTAATAATTAAGCTCATTTATATGTATTTTAATTAATATAGTTGAGACTATATTAAATATCTTTAATAACAAAAATATACTTTTAAAAAGTACTATTTATTTATTTTTTATTTCTTTATCTTCATCATATTACTTCAACCTTTTTTTTTTCCTACATTAAGAAGCTACTAATTAAATCTATAAAAAAAAAATGTATGAATCAATTTAAACTTTTATTATAATATTTATGTTACTTTTTACAATGCATATGAATATATTATTTAAATAATAATATAAATATTCAAAATTTTAAGTGATTATTTATTTAGTTATTTTTATTATTTAAATATTTAATAATAAATTTAATCAAATATATAATTTTTTTCTTAAATAATATCACATTACAATTTATCAGTTATCCTTAATTTGTCAAACAAAATTTACAGCTTAATCATTACATCTATAATTATTACTTTCTTAACAGTTACACCTGTAATTATTATATCATATTTCTTTAACTTAATCCAAACACACCCTAATAGTTAAAGTGGATTTTTTTCATAATTTTGGATCAAAGGTGTAAATTTTTTTAAAATTGTGAATAATTTGTTAAATTAAAAAATTTTTACTAAATTTTAAATGTCGAAATAATTCTATAAAAAAATTTCAAATGTTGTGCTTTTTTATACCAATTAACCACTAAATAAATTACTTAGTGTACATTTCCTTATCAGAACGGACCAGAAACTGAAGATGGCAGCTGAAATAGGAGATATCAATGCCTTGTATTCAATCATTAAGGAAGATCCTTATGTGTTGGAGCAGATCGATCAGTCACCATTTTTGGATACGCCTCTTCATATTGCTGCGTCTAGAGGTCATACCAAATTTGCATTGGAGATCAATAGGTTAAAACCATCATTTAGCAGAAAGCTAAACCAAGATGGACTTAGTCCTCTGCACTTAGCCTTTAGCAAGCGAAAATTCAGAAACTGCTATTCGGCTACTTGAAGTCGATGGGGATCTTGTCCGTGTCAAAGGAAAAACGGGGAAAACTCCTTTGCATATAGCAGCTGAACGAGGGAAGCTTGATCTTATTGTAAAATCTTTGGCTGCCTGCGCCTTATCTATTGAAGATGTCACTGACAATAAAGAAACTGCGCTGCACACTGCAGCAAAAAATGATCAAGTGAAAGTTGTAGAAGTCATATTAGGATGGCTTGAGTACGAAGGAAATTATGCCGTTGTGGGATGGACCGACACTGAAGGCAACACGGCATTGCATATTGCCAGTTTAAGGAATCAACTTCAGGTTACCCCCTTATTTATTTATTTACTAATATCAATGGACTGCGCAATGCACAACAGAGAGTAACATATTTACTGACAAACTTTATTAATGTTTGCACAGGTCGTGGGACTTTTAAAAAGCTTTTCAAAGGATTACCCCACATTTTTCGCTTCTTCTTATTTTAGTCTTATTATGTTTTTTTTTAATGATTTCATCCCTCTTACAAATAGATACCGTCTAGTTACCACGAAAAAAATGCTAAGTTCCAAGTACTTGGAAGGTCTCACAGCTATGGATATTTTAGAACAACAGGGGCAATTGAGAAGAAATGAAATTGAAGATATGCGGAAATATGCTAAATATTTTGAGGAAGACGAAGATTATATCAGTGCAGAATATTTAGGGAAAAACATTTCAACTCTTAAGAAATTAGCAATCCGTTCTTTGCATTACAATTGGCAAATCCCGGATCAAACTCGCAGTGGAATACTTACATTCGCTGTATTAATCGCAACTGGTACATACCAGGCCATTCTCAGTCCTCCTCGTGGTCTTTGGCAAGATGATCCATCTTCACCTTCCTCTAGTGTTAGCAAAATCATCACCAATGATCACAGTTCGATAGGCACTCCTGTTATGAGCAACTCTCAGTGGAACTCATTTTCGATATTTAATACATCGACTTTTTTGGTGGCGATGAAGACGATAGCTGATCTGCTTTCTGGTGGTCCTATTTCTACTATATGGCTTGTATTTCCACTTGTTAGTTGCTACGTCATTTCATGGCAATCCATCAATCCCACAAGCGGACATCCAATTTCTTACATCATTTGGCTAGCAGCAGCTTTACTCTTTTGCAAGCAGGTCTTCAAGGAATTTTATGTTATTGACTACAAACAGGTGGTCGACAGGCTTCAGTTAAAACACCACTGATGCAGAATAAATAACTCTACGGTTCCTGGGCGCGCAACAATGCTTCAAATGACCGTAACTTTTGCCTCTGGATGAGTTACGGCGCACACAGTATATCAAATCGAAGTTCATTTGTAGATCTATATGATCAACATGAGTTACTCATCATAGCCCTTTTTTAGGCCTGAATTAGACTATTTAAATCTACTTTTTGGACTTCAAAATTTTATGTTTGCTTTTTATTTATTTTAATATTTTGTTCGGCTTTTTTGCCTTTTCCTTTTAGAGTTTTATCTTAAACATCTTGTTGTGTTTGAAAGACAACTTTTGATAATTTTTAATATAGATTTCTAGTTTCTCCAAATTTTGGAATTCTTAGGAGTTTATGAATTTAATGTCTATTTTCTAATATTTTCGAATTAACAAGTTGTTAGAATATTGAATTTCAAACATTATTGTTTGAATCAACTTATTTTTAATCCTTTTCATTTAAAGTTTATGCTACGTCAATCGGCCAGAAGGATGAAACCATTGATTTGCAATTGCAAAAAATGAATTATGGTTAGTACATCAATCTGGCTAATGTACGTATATATATCGTTTTTCTTAGTTGTGTAATGTTTTAGCTGCTCAGAAAGTAGAGCGCCATTGAAGAAATTGATGCATAGCACTTGTCAAAAAAAAAAAAAAAAAAAATTATTGCACAATGTCTTCTAGCCCCAAAACTAGAAATATTGCTCTCATATCTTTGGTAGCACCCTGCAACAGAATATTCATGTTTCAAATTAATGAAAAATATATCAGCGACTTGATCTAGATTAGTTGGAACTTATGCGTGGCTATCGGATACTAAAAGTAATTATAGTAAAATATATCGATCATTCAAACTTAGCAACATACAATGAAAAATGGACTGTTTTTAAGAAGAATTTATACTAAACACACTTTTAGTTAAAATATTTCATGCATTTTTGGTACTAAAGGCTTTCAAGAATTTATAAGCTGCAATTAATTTCATAACACAAGGGTGCGATCAAGTATCTAATTATTCAAAAGTTTGAAGCAGCTGCACTCAGTTTAACATAATATAGTGGATGAGTCTTGAGCTGAATGGCTAAATGATTGATCTAAATGGCCAAATGACTTCCTAAAATACTTGGAAATTCTTGTGAGTTGACTTTGCAAATTTTTGCTTAATTTGCACTAAATAATGATAAAAAAGTGCACCCAAGAACATACTTATAATGTTTTTTTTTTTAATTTATTTAAAAACATTAACACAAAGTTTATATTAAAAAATATGACTACCACCAATTCAACAAAGATTTTATTTTTTAGTTGAACTATCATAGTAACTAGAGAAGTAGCATGGATCTGCAGAAACTTTATGGTTGATCTCCAACCATCAAAAAACTATCCGTGGGTGGTCTTCAACCTACAAAAGTCTACATCTTTCGCATAGTCGTAGGAGTTTTTGAAATATTAGAATTCCATTAATGCTTGAAAAATATTAATTTGTTCGTTTTCCATGGCCTTGAAAGTGATGCAATTTTGAACGTGCTGATCCACCAATGTATTCACCTTCTCAAGCTTCAAAAATTCGAAATTTGATTTTTGAAAAAATGAAATGTAATTAAATTAAACGCTAACAATTAACTAAAACATAAGAAAAATAAAAACATGTCGCTTTTTTTTTTTTTTTTTTTTAAAACCAAAACATATGAAATATATATATATATATATATATATATATATATATATATATATATATATATATATATATATATATATTGAAAGTTTCTAATAAAAATTAAATTAACTAAAATATAATTTTAATTTAATTGAAAGTATATTTCATCTTTTAACTAGGTTAGATTTAATTGAAAGTATATTTTATATTCTAATTAAGTTAACTTATATTTTATTTCTAATAAAAATTAATTTAATTAGAATATAATTTTAGGTATCTTTTCTATTTTAATTAGGTTAATTTCTATTTTATATTTAATAAAATTAAATTAAAATAAATAAATTAAAATCTAATTCTAATTTAATTTAAAGTATATTTTCTATTCTAATTAGATTAACTTCTATTGTATCTCTAATAAAAATGAAATTCTCATTCTAAATTAATTAAAAGTATGTTTCTTATTTTAATTATGCTAATTTATATTTTATCTCTAAAAATTGAAATTAATTAAAAATGTAGTGATAATTTTGTTAAATATATATATGTTTCTATTTTAATTAGATGTATTTATATTTTTATCTAATATAAATCAAATTAGATAACGCAATTTATAAGTCTTATTATATTAAATTTAATAAGTAAATAATTAAAATCAATGTTACAACTTAAACCCAAAGGCACGTGATTGACATTAGGGAATGAGACCCGTAGTAAACCTTAAAAATTTTTCGCAAATAAAATTGATCAACTTAAAAATAAAACCATAATTCATAATAAATCCACCATAGTCAAATACATATATCTCAAAATAAATAAAGTCTATGAGACAAGTTATACAAAATTATATGCTATTGCGGTGTCTAGAATTTAACACAACACAAATGTTAAATAAAACTACCTAGAATAGTTGGAGAAGAAGAAATCCGATGCAGACAATGACCAATATTATTTTGACTATGAGGTCCTAAAAAAATAAGTTGAGGGGAATCAAATCTTACTGAGTGAAATAATTTTATAAAATGCATGTTGGTTTTAAAACTTTTATTAAAACCCCTTTATAAGATAAAATAAAATAAAATAAATTTAATATTAAAAATCTATTACCATCCTCAATTATCTTTGTATAAAATCCTTTCCAAAATTGACAAATTCTCTTTTATATAACATTCTCGTATGAAATCATATAAATTAATTGATTTGGTGGAAAACATGGTAGAACACCTAAACTATCAATTCTAATAGCCTTTTGATTCTCTTTAATCAAAGTGACTAATGTCTCGAGAACAAGCTCAACCGAGTTACAACCGTAGTCCAATCACTTATTCCTTTATCGATGTCCCGATAGCAAGGTCAACCGAGTTACAGTTGCAGTCCAATCACTTATTCCTTTAGCAATGTCCTAAAAGCAAGCTAAACTGAGTTACATTTCATTTCTGGCCTAAGAGAACTAGCTCCACTAAGCTCATCTATACTCTGCCCGAGAGCACACACTCCATCGAGCCAATCCATAATCTTATATACTTGAGATCATAACTAGTGTGCATATGGTCCTAGTGATTCCCACTAGGTAGCATGTTCTACCATTTTCTCCAAATTAATTTAAATTATAAATAAATAAATAAATAAATAAAGCAGAATAAAATAAATTCCACTAAAGCATCCTCTCAAATATTATTCATGATAACAAAAGAAATGATCATACGTGTAGCAATATATATATATATGTTTTCATAATAAATTCATATAATCAACTTCAATATTATTTTAACCACATGAAAGTTTAATTTAAATATCTTTAACACACATTTTATAAAATTAACTCACAGGTTGAGCATGTTAGACAACACATTCTTGGCTGCCCAAGTGCTATAGATCTCATCGCAGAGTTCTTTAAAATAAATTATATTTATTTAAAACATGCTTATATGATATAAAATTCTTAAAATCTCATTTATTCCAAGATTTTAAGAATTTTAATATCACCAAAATCAACTGTTTAAAATAATTTAATTTATAAAGTTTCCTTTAAACCTCCTTAACTAAAATTATTGTTAATTATAACTAAACTATTTAAACAATCCAAATATATAAAAATATTAAAGAGCTTACTTTTAAGCTTTTAAATAACAATATTAAATATTTTCTTGAAATGATTACCAATTAACTGAAAATTACAATTTACTTATAAAAATTATTTTTATACTTTTATTATTTAATATCAGTAACAAACATGTTAAATAACCTTAAATTCAATTAAAATTCAAATAAATAATAAAATATAAGTTTCCTCTAAAAATACATATTAAAAATAATTTTTAAAAAAGTATATCTTAAATTCTACAAGGAATTTCACAAAACTCTCTTAACAAACTTTAATCTACACAATTTATAGATTTTTTTTTAAAATACAAAAAAAACATGGGTTAAAAGCAGTAACTAAATCCAGAATAGTACACAAAAATTAAAAAATTTCAGAAATTTATAAAAAAAATAAATGGATAGATCTCAACTCCAATTTCAATATATATAACTACCATTAAGACTAATCTAAACTCAAATTAACTAATTAACGAAAATACCTAAAATCAATTTACATCAAATGGAGGTGGTTGCTAGGGCTAATCAGGAAAATTGGTTGAGAGGAATTGTTGCTCAGAGGAAGACGAGTCGAACAAGACTGATGGCATTGTCAAGTGTTGTCGGAGCCAACAGTGGTGGCCTCTCCCATTTCTGATGGTAGTAGAAATGAATGGGAAGAGGAAGCTACTGGCTGCAACGACTGGAGCTGACTAGCATCGATCGACGGTGATTGGTGTTGGCAGTGGCTGTGGCATGCAGCGAGATTAGGAGGAAGAAGAAGGAGAAGAAGAAGAAGGGAAAGAAAAGAAAAAAAAAGGAAAAAAGAGAAAAGGAAAATAAGTTTTATGATTTTTTTTTGTTAAAGTGCAAAAAAAGTACATATATATTATTTTAAAATAAAATTACTCCTGATTATTCACATGCTTATACATACACACACACACATTTAACTCTAATTTAATAAAATAATAATTAAAACTTTATAATCCACATTTTATATTAATAAATAAAAATACGAGTATTTACAATCTTTCCTCATAAAAATTTATCCTCAAATTTTAACAAAATAAAGAAGTGTACAAAGGTTTTACTAAGAAAAAAGATAAGGATATGCCATATGCATCTCTGCCTCAGTCTCCCGAGTGCAATCTTCCACCGCATGGTTGCTCTATAGTACTTTAACCATAGGAATTTCTTTAGTGTGGAGCTGACAAACTTGTCGATCCACTATCGCTACTGGATACTCTTCATAAGTCAAATCTTCACTGAGCTCCACTATCTAAGGTTGAAGAAAATGTGAAGGATTAAAGATATACTTCCTCAACATAGAGACATGGAACACTGGATGAATTCATGATAACTCTGACAACAACACCAGTCTATAAAGCACATTGGCTACCCTTGAATGAATTTTGAAGGGTTAGATGTATCTTAGAGCTAACTTACCTTTCTTAATAAACCTCATTACTCCCTTCATTAGAGACACCTTGAGGAACACCATGTCTCTAACATAAATGTTACATCTCTCCTCTTAGGATTAGCATAGCTTTTCTATCGGTTAAAAGTTATCCTCGCTCTCTGTTGAATGATAGGAATCTTCTCTAAAGCTGCTTGCACCAATTCTAGGCCTGTTAACTATCTCTCACTAACTTCCCGGCACAAGAGTAATATGCACTTTCTTCTATGATCTCTTTTCTCAAATCCTCTATATCTAGCACACACAACCTAGTGCCCAAGCATAATATGCCTTCACTATTGATTATAAAATCTCATGATTGTCCTTGTTGTACTACTAACATTATCTTCTACAATTGTGGGTCCTTTTTATATATTGTTTTAACGTTATCCAAGTACACAGAATGTAATATGAATTGAGTTATAAGACATTTCTTGATTATCTTCCACTGTAACCCCTGATTAATCAATTCATGCAACTCCTTAACAATTGGCCTCCTTTTCGAGCTAATGTGAGTAAGGCCTCTCGTTGACTTCCTATTCAATGCATCAGTTACCACATTAGGCTTACCTAGATGGTAAAGAATAGAGCAATCATAGTCTTTTAAGAGTTCCATACATCTCCTTTGCCTTAAATTCAAATCTCTTTATTGAAAGATATGTTTTAAACTTTTATGATTAATGTAGATTTCATAAGTCACATCGTCTAGGTAATATCTCCAAATCTTTAAGGCAAACACTACAACTGCCATTTCCAAATCATAAGTAGGATAGTTCTGTTTGTGCTTATTTAACTAACATGAAGCATAAGTAACTACGCTACCATTTTGCATCAGTACACAACTTAATCCTACTCGAGAAGCGTCACAATATACCATATACCCTTCACTTCCCGAAGGTAGAATCAACACTAGAGCTATCATTAACCTATCTTTAAGCATATAAAATGCTCCTCACATTTATCTATCCACATAAACTTAGTATTCTCCTGGGTCAACCTTGTTATAGGTGTAGCCATCTTAGAGAAATCCTTAATAAATCTTTTAAAATAGCCAGTTAAACTAAAAAAGCTTCTTACTTTAGTCACTATTATGGGTCTCTGCCACTTTGTAATAGTTTTAATATTTTTAGAACCACTTGTATGCCGTCTTTGGATACCACATGGCCTAAAAATGCCATTTGATCCAATGAAAATTCACATTTTGAGAACTTGGCATATAATTAATGCTCTTTAAAGTCTGAAGTACCATCCTCAAATGCATGGGATGCTCTTCTTCACTCCTTGAATATTCCAAAATATCATCAATAAATACTATCATAAATTGGTTCAAGAATGACCTAAATACCCAATTCATTAAGTCCATACTGGTTGTTGTATCATTAGTCAACCCAAAGGACATCACCAAGAATTTAAAATGGCCATATCTCGCCTTAAATGCATTTTTGGGTATATCTCCACATCTAATACTCAATTGATGATACCCTAACTTTAAATCAATCGTAGAAAAACACTAAGCTCCTTAAAGCTGATCAAACAAGTCATCAATCCTTAGGAGAGGATATTTGTTCTTGATGGTGACTTTGTTCAACTATCTATAGTCGATACAAAGTCAAAGACTACCATCTTTCTTCTTCATAAATAACACTAGTGCATCCTAAGGAGATGTGTTAGGTCTAATGAAACCCTTATCAAGCAACTCTTACAACTGCTCTCTACGCTTCTTTAATTTTGTATGTGCCATCCTATAAGGTGGTATAGAGATAGGATCTGTACTAAATACAAGATCTATACACAATTCTATCTATCTTTCTAGTGGTAACTTTGGTAATTCTTTAGGAAAAACATTAGGAAACTCATACTCCACTAGCACATTCTTAACTACCCTCTTATCTACCTTCGAATCCCTAACCATAGCTAAATAGCCTAGACATCCCCTTCTAAGTATCTTTCTAACTATAATTATGAAGATGAGATTCTAAGGCATTAAACTCTTATTGCCTTTGAATTGAAAATCCTCATTATTTAAAACTATAAAGATTGCTTTTTTCTTTCAGTAGTCTAATGTGGCATAATGTTGAGCCAACAAATCCATCCCCAAAATCACATCAAAATTTATCACATCCAATAGAAGTAAATCCATTGGCAACTCTCTACCTTCTACCAACATTGGACATTATGGAAAGACTATATCTATCTCTAGCTCTTCACTAAGTGGAGTCATTACAGATAATGGGATCAACAACTTAGATGGTTGC